>OZ024721.1:53209845-53684410 GCA_964016875.1 Fallopia convolvulus
TGCGCGGCCGAGCAAATGCAACCCCGCGCAATGCCATCTCAGTTGCAAATGCGCGGGGACGAGACGCCAAAAAGCGCGGCTGCGCATTTGCCAAGCCGCGCAATCCTGTCTCAGTTAGGATTGCCCAGGATGACATCGGAAAGCGCGCCCGCGCATTCCGAACTGAAGCCGAGCAATTCAGACGAGGTTGAAGGTTCGTCTGCGACTCCTCTAAAGTCTTATGCACCTGTTCCACCTTTCCCAGAGGCACTAAAGGAGACCCGAAAGCTGGAGAATGACAAGGAATTGTTCGAGACATTCAGCAAGTGTGAGGTAAATATTCCTTTACTTAAACTGATTAAAAGCATTCCTAGATATGCTAAGTTTTTGAAAGAATTGTGCACCATCAAAAGAACTCAAAAGCTAAAAGGGAAACAGAAAATCTCTGTAAGTGAGCATGTGTCTGCTGTGTTTCAAAGGCGTATGCCTTAGAAATGTGGTGACCCTGGCATGTTCACTATTCCCTGCATTATTGGTGATACAAAGATTGATAAAGCCATGCTAGATCTAGGAGCTTCAATTAATGTTCTACCTTACTCTGTGTACAAAATGCTTGAACTAGGTCCTTTGCAAGAAACTGGTGTGGTTATACAGTTAGCTGATAGGTCAAATGCTTACCCTAGAGGAATAGTTGAAGATGTGCTTGTAATGGTTGACAATCTCATATTTCCTGCTGATTTTTATGTCTTAGATATGGACCATGATAAGCATGTTGCACCTATTTTACTAGGTAGACCTTTTCTGAAAACAGCTAAGACTAAGATTGATGTCTGTAGTGGTTCTCTTACTATGGAATTCGACGGGGAAAGGGTAGAATATAATATTTATGATGCAATGAAATACCCTCCCGAAGATTCCTCGATGTGCTTAGTTGATATGGTAGAGCCACTTGCTCAGGACTTTTTCAATATGCATGAATCTGAGGCTCTGCAATCCACTTTGGAAAATGCCATTATGAATAATACTTCAGATTTGGATTTAAAGACTGACTTGCAGGAAGTGGTGGTAGAGCTGAATGCTCACTTTGAGCGTCCACTTATGCCACCGGGTTCAAAGCCCATACCACTAACCTTGCCTAGCGAGAAGCTCTTGCCATCTATTGTGCAGGCACCAGTGGTAGAATTGAAGCAACTTCCAAACCATCTCAAGTATGCTTTCCTAGGTGACGGGGATACCCTGCCAGTAATTATATCCAACAAGCTCACCAAGGAGCAAGAAGGACGATTGGTGGCAGTTCTGAAGGAGCATAAGACGGCTATAGGATGGACCATTGCAGACATCAAGGGGATTAGTCCCTCAACATGTATGCATCGGATTCTACTAGAAGATGAAGCTACACCGTCTAGACAGCCCCAAAGAAGGTTGAACCCCCCGATGATGGAGGTGGTAAAGAAGGAGGTGCTGAAGCTCCTTCAGGCAGGTATGATCTTTCCTATTTCTGATAGCAAATGGGTCAGCCAAACTCAGGTTGTCCCTAAAAAAGGTGGTATCACAGTGGTTGAGAATCACAAGGGTGATCTCATTCCCACACGAGTTCAAACCGGGTGGCGAGTTTGTATTGACTATCGTAAGCTTAACGCTGTAACCCGGAAAGATCACTTCCCATTACCTTTCATTGACCAAATGCTGGAACGACTTGCCGGTCGTTCATTCTACTGTTTTTTGGATGGATATTCTGGATATTTTCAGGTAGCCATAGCACCAGAGGATCAGGAGAAGACAACATTCACTTGTCCTTTTGGCACCTTTGCATACCGAAGGATGTCTTTTGGACTGTGCAATGCCCCAGCTACATTCCAACGGTGTATGGTTAGTATCTTTTCTGAATACATAGAGAAATTTATTGAGGTATTTATGGACGATTTTACCGTCCATGGGAATGACTTTGATTCATGCTTAACTCATTTGACACTAGTGCTTAAAAGATGTGAAGATACTAATCTTGTTCTAAACTCTGAAAAATGTCATTTTATGGTAGAACAAGGTATAGTATTAGGCCATGTAGTGTCTTCTAGGGGTATTGAGGTCGATAAGGCTAAGGTTGAAGTAATTTAATCTTTGCCTTATCCTACTAATGTGCGTGAAGTGCGTTCTTTTTTAGGCCATGCAGGGTTTTACCGCAGGTTTATCAAAGACTTCTCAAAAATTGCCTCCCCCTTATGTGAGTTGTTGAAGAAGGAAGCAGGATTTGAATTTGGTGATGCCTGTAAGGCAGCGTTTGGTGAGCTAAAACTCCGCCTCACCACAGCTCCCATTATTCAAGCCCCAGATTGGTCTCTTCCTTTTGAGATCATGTGTGATGCAAGTGATTATGCAGTGGGGGCGGTGTTGGGACAAAAGAAGGGCAAAGCATCTCATGTGATTCACTACGCCTCTATGACATTGAATGAGGCCCAGAGGAACTACTACACCACGGAGAAGGAGCTCCTAGCAGTTGTGTTTGCATTGGAGAAATTTCGCTCTTACTTGCTGGGAACAAGAGTGATTGTTTATACAGATCATGCAGCACTCCGCTATCTGCTGACGAAAAAGGAGGCCAAACCCAGGTTAATCAGGTGGATCTTACTGTTGAGTGAGTTCAACATTGAGATCAAAGACAAGAAGGGGGCTGAGAATGTGGCTGCTGATCATTTGAGTCGTCTGGTGATGGAAGAGCAACAGAGGCCAGAGAGTTCACCCATCCAGGAGGAATTTCCAGATGATACCTTGTTTGCTATTAAGGTTGTAAAGCCTTGGTATGCACACTTGGTTAATTTCCTAGTTATGGGTGAGTTCCCACCAACATTCACAAAAGCTCAGAAGGACAAGTTAAGAAGTGAAGCAAGATACTACATCTGGGATGATCCATATTTGTGGAAGCATTGCGCTGATCAGGTAATCCGACGATGTATCCCGGATAACGAGGTAACTTCTATCTTAACCTTCTGTCATAATTATGCATGCGGGGGCCATTTTAGTTCCAACAAAACAGCTAGGAAGGTATTGGATGCAGGATTCTACTGGCCTAGCATTTTTCGGGATGCTCATGGGTTTTGTAAATCCTGTGACCGAGGTCAAAGAGTTGGGAATATGTCCCAAAAGAATGAGATGCCTCAATCTCCTATTATTTTCTGTGAAATCTTTGATGTATGGGGCATTGACTTTATGGGTCCATTTCCTAATTCTTTTGGGAACTATTATATTTTGCTTGCGGTGGACTACGTTTCCAAGTGGGTGGAAGCGAAGGCCACCAGGACTGACGATTCTAAAGTGGTGACAGATTTCTTGAAGACTAACATTTTTACTAGATTTGGTGTCCCTAGAGCTTTAGTTAGTGACAAGGGATCCCATTTCTGTAATAGGATGGTGAATGCATTATTGAGAAAATATCATGTCACACACAGAGTCTCTACAGCATACCACCCTCAGACAAATGGCCATGCAGAGGTGTCTAACAGGGAAATCAAGTCCATTCTGGAAAAGACAGTTGCACCAAACAGGAAAGACTGGAGTGTTCGGTTGGATGATGCACTATGGGCATACAGGACCGCTTTTAAAACACCAATTGGAATGTCACCGTTCAGGTTGGTGTTTGGGAAAGCTTGTCATTTACCGGTGGAAATTCAACATAAAGCATACTGGGCAGTCAAGAAGTGCAACATGCAAGAAAATGAGGTGGGCGAATTCAGGAAACTTCAACTCCAAGAATTGGAAGAAATCAGGCTTGAGTCGTATGATAATGCAGTGATATACAAGGAAAAGACAAAAGCCTGGCATGACAAGCACATTTGGAGGAAGAATTTCAAGGTTGGAGACAAAGTACTTTTGTTCCAATCACGCCTCAGACTATTTCCCGGGAAACTAAGCTCAAGATGGAGAGGTCCTTTTGTGGTAGCAAACGTATACCCACATGGCGCAGTTGATATCTATGATGGAGTTTCTCATTCCGTCTTTAAGGTGAATGGTCAGAGGCTGAAACCATATTATGAAGGGTTCAATGGTGCTACTTTGGAAGAAACGGCTCTCCATGAGCCGGAGCAAGAGCCTTAGTATTCTTTTTCCGTCAAGCTAAAGACGTTAAACAAGCGCTTCTTGGGAGGCAACCCATGTTTTAGGATAGATTTGCTTTGATTTTTGCTTTCTGTTTTACAGTTTTTGTTTTTATTAGTTAGTTTAGATAGAAATAATCCTCAAAAATTTCAGATAAATCGGGCAATTACAGAATAACAGGGGCTAAAATAACTCGAGCCTGCAAAGCTCGGGATCGATCCCGAGCAATGCAGGCCCAGTCGAGAAAGCGCGGCTTGGGCAAGGGAAAGCGCGGCCGCGTAATCCAAGCCCCAATGCCGCGCAATCTCGACTGAGGGCACATTGCGCGGGATCGCAAATGCGCGGCCGCGCATTTCTGTGCAATCCCGCGCATTGGGCCACTTATCAGCGACGTCCCTTAATTAAAACCGAAGCCCTATTTTTACACCCCCACTCGTGCAGCCTCCTTCTCCTTCCTCACCTCTTCCTCCATTAAAGCTCAAGAGCTCAAGCTTCACCCAAGCCATTCAAGTCGGATTTTCAAGCAAATTCAAGCAAGGAACTCACAGTCAAGCGGAATTCAAGTAAGTTTTTCACAATCTCCTCTTAAAATTCGGTTTTAGTCGAATTAAATCTAGATCTAGGTTTGATTAGAAAAACCCGAATTTGACCCCTTTAGGCTCGGATTTAGGCTTAAGACCTTTACAAAAGTTCGTTTATTGCATGATTCTAGGCTAGATTCGTGTTTTATTTGAACTTTGCATGCAAAGCAGAAAATTACCTAGAAATTAATTAGAATTTGATTAAATTTTGATTAATTTGTTCTAGGTAGTGGGGGAAGAGAGCGTTTGAGTGATTATCTGTGAAATATTGTTGTGGTTGTCCTTGCCGGGACAACGGAATTGCGCTTACTTGTTTGTTGTGTGGTGTTTGTGCAGGTTTACTTGAAATTCTGATATCATGGGTAACAAGAGAGGCCGAACTGATGGATCTTCATCATCCCGAGCCGCTTTAGCTCCCCCTGCTGTGGTGGGGGAGGTCACCCAAGAGACTTTTGGGATCACTTTGACCAAAGACAGTCATGTGATTAGGTTTGAGCTTCTGAAAGATAGAGAGTGGAAAGCAACTCGGTTCATTGACTGGGATCTCATGAACCAGATTGGGATAGCTCATCTGTTGAATGAAATAGGAGCGTATCTGCATATGCGTGAGTTCTTAAAGCTGTGTGAACCGACCTTTAAGGGGTTAACTTTGGAGTTTCTGAGCACCTTGTCCACCAATTTTAAAGGAGAAGGGGAGATTAAGTTTTGGCTAGGGAGAGTTAGAAGGAAGATGACCTTGAAAGAGGTCAACCGAGTGTTTGGGTTCTGTAATTTTCCTATCAGTAGAGATTTGGTGCTTATAGAGGCAGGTGCTACATGGGCTGACAGACACTTCTGGAAAGCCATCACAGGGAGATCTCAGTACAATCCGTCTAGAGAAAAGGCCTCTCCCATCACTCATCCCGCTATTAAGGTGTTCCAGCGGTTCATTGCTAGCACTCTGAATGGGAGAGGTGATGGGGGAAACAATTGTCCCAAGAAAGACGTCACTGTATTGGCTGCAAGCTTGAAGAGGAAACCGTTGAACTTGGGTGCTATGCTGATGCACCACATGGCTCATGTTGGGAACAAAGGCGGTGGAGCCATTTGTATTGGCGGGATTGTGACTTTCCTAGCCAAGCATTTTGGTATCGATCTTAGCAGGTTACATGTTGATATTCCGCCTTCACCTATTGACTTCATCATGTTGAAGAAAATGGGGGCTCTCTACAAGTACAGAAACTCTTACTTCTGGGCGATTGGTGATTCTGGGAGAGCAATGAAGCTTCCTGATGGACATCGAGTGCAGATTGGGGATAGTCCAGCTAACTGGTTCATCAAGGTTCAGGCTGGAGACTTGGATGTGGCTACCGTTAAGGGCCCGGTTAGGGGTAAGAAGGCGGTTTCAGTTCCTATTGTGGTGGATTCTGATGAAGAGGAGATGGATGAAGATTTCACCATGGCTGAAGAAGAAGAAGAAGAGGAAGAATTTGCTGAAGATGCTGACATTGATGAGGATGATGAGTCTGAGGAGGAGGATCAGCAGAGGCAGTTTGATCCGTCTCGACCTGTTGGAGGTGTACATTACTCTGATGCTCAGTATAACCAGATGATGGAAATGATGAGACAGATGCAGCTGGACAACACGCAGCGATACAATGATATGTCTTCTCACATCGATCAGAGCTTTTAGGGCATGAGAGGTTATGTGGATCAGAGGTTCACATCATTTCAGACTCATCAGGATCAACAGCTTGCTGCTTTTCAGGCTCGCCAGGATGAGCAGTTCAGACTGCTCAACACCAGATTGGATGGATGGAGCTCAGCAGGCTATCCGCCTCATCCGTCGTATCCTCAGTATGCCTTCCCAGATCCGCCGTATCCTCAGTTTCCGCCATACCAGCCACCGCCGGCACAGAAGATCCCACCGTACCATCCCCAGCCAGAGTATCCACCGGCGTACCAGCCACCGCCACCACAAGATTTTCCGCCTTACTACCCGAACAACTAGAGTTTTGTGAGTTTTTCTCTTTTCCTTACCTTTTTACTATACTTTGGGGACAAAGTATGTTTTAAGCATGGGGGAAGGGAATTACTTGTTTGCATTGCATGTAGTTACATTAGTTTAGGTCATATTTAAAATTTTTGCATGCATTGATTAAAATCTTTAAAAAATGAAAAAAAATCAGAAAAATTTGAAAAACACAAAAATATTGCATTTAGGTTCTTATTTCCCCATTGTTTGATTCCTCTTGTTTTTCAATGCTAAGTGTAAATTCTAACCCATGATTTGCATGATTTACTGAAGTTGATATGATATAAGCATGATCATTGATTGATTACCTTGATTATAGGATGGAGCATGTATTTAGCTTGAGTATTTGATTCATTCTGAAGTTCTAGACAAAAACTTTGCCTTGTGAGATATTTTTGGCCTTTCATGATAAATTTGTTCTCTACATTCTTGAGTGTATCACCATGATTATCTAGCTCTAGAACTTGCGTTAATACTCTATTTCAAGGCTGCTTTATATGATTGAATGCATGACATTAAAATGATTGAGGCAATGTTTCTTTTAAGCCTATTATTTCCCTTCCTACCCTACAAGATCCATGTTTTTGACACCCCACTTATTTGAGCTTTAAGCCTATTTTTATGAGCTCCACAAAATGATCCCTAGCCTAATAAGCTTGACCCATAATCCGGGATTTAGGACTTTAGGTTGTGGTTGTATTTTGTATGAGTTTGATGTAAGTATGGGGGAATCGGAGGAAAGGTGGAAAAGAGGAAATACAACTCTTGGGTTTCAAAGTGAAAAAAAATGAAGATGAATTATGTTGCAAAGCAAAAAGAAAAATCGCCTGAACTGTGTGTAGTCTTCATTAGCAAAGTAAGAAAGAGTTGAAGAAGAAAGAAAAAGAGAAGCAAAGTGCTTAATTGTAAATGTAAGGAGTTGGTAGAGTGGAAGTTGGGGAAGTGTTATGAGAAAGAAAGTGTTGAATTTTGGGTTAGGATTAGTTCTTTATCCCGGATTTAGCACCACAGGCCAAATAGATCCCTTCCTAATTTCTCTTTACCTTGGCCCCGTTACAAGCCTTAAAAAGACCTCATGATTTTTGTTATGTATTTGATCCCCAGCGGTGGAGATTTAGAACTCTGATGCAAGCATATGGTAGTCTAGTTTTCATGGTTGATTTCGAGTGAAACACGTCCTTAAACGCTTGAGAGTTTGAGTGCAAACACAATAACCCTGGTGAGGTCTAGAATGAATGAATGGTCTTTGCTCTATGCTTATGATGATGCATGTTAGGAAGTCTTGGTTAGGTTTTCAATTATATGTGAAATGTTTGTTTGACTTGAGATGAATGTATGATTGTATTTCTATGGCGTGATTTGGATTTATGTCTTGCTTGAGGACAAGCAAGGGTTAAGCATGGGGGAATTTGATAGCTCGCATATAGGAGTAGTTTAGATGCATGTTTTATATATGTTTTAGTTAGTTTTAGGTTAGTTTTTATGTAGTTTTTAGGTTTTTGTGTTATCGGGTATTATGCGCTGGTTTGCTCGGTTTTACAGGTTTTTAGGTTAAGGAGCAACAGCGGGGCGAGTACAGATGGATCATGGTGGTGATGGACGAGGCAAAGGAGCCAAGAGAGCTAGGACATGCTAGGAGAAGGGCCAAGGCAAGGAGGAAGACAAGCCAAAGACAAGCCAAGTGCTCGGGATGAAGCCGAGCAACGAAGTCGCGCAATCCCAACTGAAAGGGGAAAGCGCGGGATTGCAAGAGAAAGCGCGGCCGCGCTTTCTGGTGTCGAAGCCACGCATTCGGGATTTTACACGGAGCAAGTGCTTTGGGCCGAGATTGGTTTTGGGCTTTGGAATGTTGATTTTTGGGCTTGTGTTATCCGAGTATGAGGTTTAAGATATAGTGTTTGAGGATATTTTTAGGAGCATATAAATACTTTATGATAGATTATTTTCTAGGAACTTTTGATCATACTTTTGGAGGCTAGGGTTTTTCTCTCAAGGAAGACTTTGAAACCGTTGTAAGTTTGATTTTAATTCAATTATGCATTGCTAATTTTCCTTTGTGTTTGGCTAGTTATTGAAGTCATGATTTGTATGTAGTTGTGAGGTTTAATTGATTCTCAACAAACTTGAATAGAAATTATTCCCTGTGCTTAACTGAATCAGAATTATTCTAGGGTTTTGTTAGATTAGCTACCTAATAGAATTTCTAGGTTAATTTACAACTGAATCTGATTAATTACCGGTCGGAGTTAATTAGATCAAGAGTAGACTTTAATTAATTTAGTACCGGTTGGACAAGTTGATTAAAGTAGGGAATAAATTCACAAGTCACTTAGATGTCTGGTTGCTCTAAGTGTTTGTTTCTATTGATAACTTGAATCGTCATGCTGTTATTTAATTGAATCTAGAAGGTCTTCTAGGTTATTATTTAATTAGGGTTGTTAGACTGGTTGTTCTATCAACTATATATGAAGTTTGGGTTTTAATCCTTAGTAGGATCACTATCCACAATAGATTATTCAAGTGAGAAGAGAATCAAGAGAATCAATGATCAATGAACCAATATCATGATGGATTTAACTAGTTGAACATGTTTGTCTTTCATATATTCAAATCATCTTTTGCATTCATAGTTAGTTTTATTCTTGCATATTAGTTTAGATAATCATTCTGAAAACCCCCTTTGGTTACTTGGCACGCAAGTAATAAAATTAATACACGAGTCTCTGTGGGATCGACTCTTACTTACCGCTCTACTGAGTTGGTTAAGCTAAGATTTCTTTGATAGGTATAAACGACCACGAAAAATACCTCATCAGTAAGCGCTATTTTTAACGTCGTTAGCCCGACGAACTTATCTTGGTGGATCAGAGCGGCTTCCATCCAGCTATGTCAGGATCATAAGAAACCCCATACTTAGCCGAAACAGCATCAAAGCTTCTCTCTAAGATATTTGGCCCTTTATCATCAGTAAGTATGCTTGGTAATCCTACAACAAGGTTAGTAAAATCCGAAAACCAAGGAGGTTTTGACTCCATCATATGACTAACAGTAGGTTTTGACATACAACAAGGATGGGAGAAGGGATCATGACCAGAATCAATCAACTCAGAAAACGAAGACTTACCTTGATCGAGCAGAAAAGGGCTCGTTACCGAGGCTATGTGGGTCGTTAACGACCCTGCTGGATCTGGAAGTGGCTCGATGTCGTGCCTGGATCCACCTCCCACCTCATTTTCCTTCAGATAAGGGTCGTTACCGACCCATGGGGGGTCGGTAGGCTCCTCGGTAGATGTGTCTCCATTGAATTTGCTCGTTTCTATATTCAGAGAGGGGTCGTTACCGACCCATGGTGGGTCGGTAGGCTCCTCAGTACTACCACTAGCCACTTCGCTTACGGGCGAATTGAAATGAAATTCGACCTTCTCTTCTCCAATATCAAACGTGAGAAGTCCTTTTCTGACATATACACGTGCCCCAGCGGTAGCTAAGAATGGTCTTCCAAGAATGATTGGTACCACAGGGTCTTCTGGCATATCTAGCACAATGAAGTCGTTGGGAACAAAGAATTTTCCAACTTGGATAGGAACATCGTCAACGACTCCGGTTGCTTTTACAGAAGATCCATCCGCCATGTATAGATTCATATCAACAGGCTCCAGTGGTCTCATGTTAGCCTTGGTCCAGATAGACAATGGTAATAAACTGGCACTGGCACCTAGATCACATAGAGCTTTAAAACGGTGAGTCCCAATACCAATTGAAATTGCAAACTTACTTGGATCACCGAGTTTTTCAGGAAGCTTTATAGATCGGACTTCACTTGACAGCTCTGAGATAGATCTTTTCCTGCTCAAAATCTCTTTTCAAAATTTAGTGTAGGCAGGCATTTCATTAAGGGCTTCAGTAAAAGGTATAGAAATATTTAACCCTTGAAGAATCTTGACAAATCGTCTAAACTTTCCTTCCGTGACGTCATTAGATTGCTTAATCGGGAAAGGAAGAGTTTTTGACGGACTCGGGATAGAAAGAGACCCGGATCGAGGCCCCACCGTATCAACAAGAGGGTCGATCGGTGAAGGGGAAGGGTCGGTACCGACCCTGGGGGTATCGGTACCAAGCTTGGGACTAAGGGAGTGACTCGGTGTCGAGGACTTACCTGGATTGGGGTCGGTAGCGAGCTTTGGAGCATCGGTACCGAGGGTGTTAGGCTCGGTATCGATCCTTTTTGGCTCGTTATCGATCTTGGCCAGAGTAGTTTCTTCGGTATCGGGGTCTTTCTCCTTGGCCTCAGCATGGCCTGATAGCGTCTTTCCGCTCCTGAGGTGTACAGCTGTTATTTGTCCTCTCGGGTTCTCTTCAGGACGGCCCGAAAGTTGCCCTTGAGGTCTTCGAATCTGTGCAGCTAGGTTTCCAAGTTGGGAGTCAATGCTCTTCTTCCATGTCTCGAGACCATTCAACCGACTGTTAAGGTTGGCTTGGACTCCATCAATCTTGCTATGGACTCCATCAATTTTGCTATTGATGCTCTCTTGTAGCCCTTGTACCCATGAAGGTACCTCTTGATATCCTGGAGGTCTGTAAGGAGGAACTCTTTGGTCTTACTGAGGAGGTGGGCTCTCTTGGCCATATGCATAGTTGCCCCAGGTGGGCTGATTGTTATTCCTCCCTGCATAAGAATTATATGTTTGGTTCCTATAGGGACCCCTCATGTAGTTAGCTTCTTCATATGCCTCAGCAGCACGGACCTGTTGCAAGTTAGTGCAGGCAGAAGTAGCATGGGATTGAGACCCACATTCTTGACAAGAAGGAGATGATTTAAGATAACTTACCTGCTTCTTCAGGCGGTTGATCTCGTCTTGCAAGAATTGGTGCTTCACTTCAGGGTCAACCTCATCCTTGTTTGGATTGTAGAGCCATCTTTGAGGCTGTTGGGCTTGTTGTACCCCATACATTGCATCGTAGTTGGTCAATTTATCAAGCAATGCCCATGCCTAAGTGGGATCCATCTCAATAAAACCGCAAGCAGTGTGCATGTTGATACGGTTCTTTGTGTTAGCGTTAATCCCTTGAAAGAAGATTTCTTGGAGCACATATGGTGGTTGCCCATGAGTGGGGCATTGTCTAAGCATCTCCTTGAATCTCTCCCACGTCCCCACAAAGGTCTCGTTAGGCAGCTGGTGGTAGGAGGTGATACGTTTTCTTAACTTCGTTGTCTTAGCAGGAGGAAAGAACTTTGTTAAAAATTGATCATACAAAGCCTTCCAAGTCTTGATAGATTTAGGAGGTAAGCTCTCTAACCAGCTCAGGGCCTTTCTTGTAAGAGACCACCTAAAAGCTTTTAACAGAACACATTCTAAAGAGACACCTTCAGCAGCAATAGTGTCACATAAATCAAGAAATTTTTTAATATGTTCCATAGGGCACTTAGTAGGTTTCCCTTCAAACTGAGCCCGTTTTATTAAGGATATGAATTGAGACTTAATCTCAAAATTCTTCTCTATCTCCGGAAGCACGATTGCAGACTCTGGCACCCTCAATTCTGGATGCATATACTGTTTAGCATTCCTTGGATAGGCATTGAGTTGCTCCTATAGAGCGGTTTTATCTACTTGCACAGCATCGAGTTGCCTCTGGAGTGCAGTCATCTGTTGTGCCATTTCTTCAGGTGTCATGGCCATGGCTTTGCGTTCTCTTAATCGGCGGTGGAAGGATCGCTCGGGTTCAGGGTCTACTACTGGATTAGAGACAACTCGGCGTCCTTCAGCTGGCATACACTGTAAGCAAAAACAAAACAGCTGAATTAAATAAAAGCTTACACCTTGAATCCAAACGATAGTTCTTCCCATAAATCCCCCTCGCTGCTCCCTCTCTCACGCCTCCTCCCTTCAATCGATCGTCTATCTCCCACACCCCTCAATCGTGTGTTGTGTCTCCAAACAAGAGCTAGAGAAGGGTATTTATAGAGAAACTAATCCACCTAAGATCTATCTATAAGGAAATAAATCTTCTAATAAGATATATCCCTTAAAACTATCTAATAACATAAAAGGAAATAGGATAAAAGCCTTTTAATTGCGCCGACTCAGTCTTCGCTACGACACGGGATGCCTCGGTACCGAACTATGCACCTCGGTACCGACTTGTTACAGCACTACGAACAGCTTTGAGTAAAACTTGCGTAGAGGGTTCGTTACAACTCCGTTTGACTCGATTCTTTTTCCTATGTCTTTGTAACGAAATTCTCTATCTCTTTCCAAGCTCAAAATTGATCTTCAATATCCTTATGAACGTCATTCCTTGAGTGTTATCTTCAAGTGCTTCTCCTCAGTTTTGCTCTTTTCCTCAAAAGTGCTCCAAACAGCTTCTAAAAACCTACAAAACACCACCAAAGCTTATGTAGACTCCATATCTTAAGAAAATACGAAAACCTACACAAATGACTCAAAACAAAACTCAAAACTAAAGAAAAAGACTTAAACACACTAAAAACACACCCTAAAAACATAACTAAAAAGGCGAACATCAGAGGATACCCCTATTTGGACAAAATTTTAACTACCTTCAACTCTGTTAAGCTTCGATAAGCTTTCATCAACTAAGCGCGTCGAACACTTGTACAATAGTTTATTTATTTGCATAAACATTGATAAGCTTTCTTAAGTTCAATTTAAGTGCTTGTTTAGTTTATTGTGAAAATCCCATGATTTGTAAAATCTCAAGAAGTACCATTCAATATATGTGTTTAGTAAGGAAAAAAATCAACCAAAAATCATAGGAAGTTTAATTCCCATGATTTTTGAAATCCTCCAAAATGGAGGAATTACAATTATCACGTAGGGGTAGGTAAGTTCTACTTCCACACCTTGTTCTAATTATTTTTTCTTATAAATTTAATTAATTGTAAAATCTCAATTTACCCATAAATCAACCTATCATATTTCATAAAATGAAGGTTATAATAGTAACTTCATGTAAATTCCCATGAATTTTCAAATCGAACCAAACAAAATGTAGAAATTGAATTCATACAAAAACATTTATAACCAAACACTTTTACGCAATTCCCGTGAAGTTTAATTCCCGAAATTTAACTTCACATAAGTTAATTTCTTAGGAAATACACTTCTCATGTTTAACCAAACAGGCACTACGTTGCGCCGAACGGACCCGTAGGATATGGTTGTTGGTTGGTAATTTTTGTATAGTTGTTGATAGACCTGAACAAACACGGACTAACCCGCCTAACCCGTACCGCCCGCCCGAAAAATGGGCGACCATGGACAAGGTTTCAAACCCATTCGGGTAAATAAGTCCAGTCCGCCCGAATTTATGGGCGGGATGTGGAAATAGTCCTGACCCAAATATCCCGCCCGAATTCCCGAATAATTTACTATAAAACTAAAATATTTTTTATTTATGGATATACCTAAAAATTATTATTAATTATTTTTAGAATTATCAATTCTTCCACTCCAAATTTCTAGTAGGATGTGACCCTCTTCTTGTTTTATTTTTATGGAAATCCATGACCCTCTTCTAATAATTAAATGAGTTGTTGTTGTTAGATGGAGAATTTTTACTATTACACATTTACAATGCTTATCCACATATTACTAAATCATGCATAAGACATAATTTATTCATAGGTATGACAACAGTTTAAAATAGTCATTTATGAATCAATGTTTGGGTCCCGACGGACTACCCGAGTCCGAATGTCCGGGCGAACTAGGACATCCTTGATGGCTTGAATCTCACGCTTGTCCCGGATCCTGCCCGAACAAATGGGCATGATTTCTAAATGGTTGTTTTTGAAAAATAACCCTTAAAAAAATTAAGTATTAAATTCATGTTAACAAATAAAATTACAGTATTGAAAGATGAAGGCGAAATATACACTTTGTATTTAAAATGAAATTTTAATAAGACAATAAATATACCCAAAATCCCAATTTACAAGTTTTGATATATCCAAATTAAAAACCTAGCAGACCGCTCTCCACTCTCTCTTCATTTCTCCCACACAGCGAGCGTTGAACTCTCTCTCCTTCTTTGCTGCTCGTCCACACTACAAGTCGCCATCTCCATTGTTGCATACCGAGAGCACCGGTTGAGTGACCAGCGACCGCCACTGCCACCAAGCGACCGCTAGTTATTCTTGAACTCGGTAATTGCATGTTTCAATCCCTTCTAGCAAGTTGAAGACTAATTTCATTGATTTATGAAGAAAATTTGTGTTGTGGGGTTTGCTTTTTGGTTTGAAGAAGACACAAGTGTGTGACTCTTGTGCTAGTGTATTGTCTGAAATCTTATTAGAGAGAAGTTGAGATTTGCTTTTTGAATTATGGATTATTTGGGTTTAACTACCCTAACTGATACTAGACCTGAACAAACACATACTAACCTGCCTAACCTGTACCGCCTGCCGAAAAATGGGCAGACATGGACAATGTTTCAAATCCGTTCAGGTAGATTAGCCCGGCCCGCCCGAATCCATGGGCGGGACGTGGACAATAGTCCTAACTCGAATATCCCGCCCGAATACCCGAATTATTTTTACTATAAAACTAAATATTTCTATTTATGGATATGAGTATATGACTACAATATATTATTAATTATTTTTAAAATTATCAATGCTTACACTCCAAATTTCTAGTAGGATGTGACCCTCTTCTTTTTTTTTGATGAAAATCCATGACCCTCTTCTAATAATTAAATACATTATTGTTGTCAGGTGGAGAGTTTTTACTATTACACATTTGTAATGCTTATCCACGTAGTACTAAATCATGCATAAGACATAATTTATTTATAGGTATGACAACAAGTTTAAAATAGCTATTTATGAATTAATGTTTGGGTCCCTACAACCTACCCGGGTCCGGATGTACGGACGGACTTGTACATCCTTGACGACCCGAATTATTTGTTTGTCCCAGGTCCCTCCCGAACAAATGGAAATGTTTTTTGCTCAAACCTCGACCCGAATCTAGCCCGAACCCAAGTTTGTACAAGTCTAGTTGTTGATGGGGAGCATCAGGTGGCTGCAGATGAGCACATGTATATGGAGTTTGAGCAGCAGATTCAGGTGCAAATGAGCACATGCCTATGGAGTTTGAGCAGTAGATTGGCACAGATGAGTCTAGTTGATGGCATTAGCAGATGTTAGTTGGCATATCAAGGATTGTTGATAGGCAGAATGAGATGGCAAATTGTCAAATTGAGATGGAGATGATGCTTCGGGAGCTTTCTACTTATCAACGTGATGCTATGCGTATATAGTACTCCCTATGTCCCCATTTGTTTGTCATGTTTTCTTTTCTTTTCGGGCGGCCCCTTTTGTTTGTCCACTTTTCTTTTATATCTATATTTTTCTTACAATATTACCTCTAACTAATATCATCTTTTTACCCACTTTCCCAATTACCAATACTACTTTACACCTTTTATCCATATAAAATTACAAACATATCATCAATCAATCTCACATTTTACCCACTTTCCAATTACCAATACTACTTTACACCTTCCTTAATAACCACAAAAACCGTCCTTTAGGACAAACAAAAAGACCACGGAGGGAATATGAGTTTGCTGCTAGACATGGAGAATGGTTAAGTGAGATTGATGATGAGGTCGAGATGCTTAGGGACCATTCAGAGTTGTCTTATACATATTTGTAGTATTGGGATAGTTACGCTCGTCATGCATTCCCGACATATCAAGGGTCGGCTGATTATGAGCTCAAGACTATTGCCACACGGAGGGGCACCCGAGATTCATGCTTCAATGATCGTCGTACACTCCATCGCCCCCTTGATCGTATCGGACGAGGTGATGGGCACTCTGGCTCTTGATAAGTGAGCATTTATTTGCCCTTCTCCTATTTTATTTCTTTTGTCCTTTTCACAATGAGGACAAAGTGTCTTTCAAGCATGGGTAGGTGCAATATTTACCTATGGCATTTGAAAGAGTGGATCGGCTTAATTAAAGAGACTTTGATTTGATCTATGGCATTTGAAGATTTGGCACCATCCTTTAATATATTTTTCTACATTTCTAGACTTTCCATGTGGGTACGATTTGCTAAACACGTAAAATTTGACCCAATTAAGTGTTGAAAGATAAATCCAAAGCCAAATTTATCCACATTCTTTCCCCCGGCCCCTTCTCTCTCCATCTTTTCCCAGAAGATCCATTCTATTCTCCATGAATACTTTAAGCCTTGTTTGAAAGTGGAACGATGGGCATATTTATAAAGGACGAGACCTTTCTTCCACTGGTTCCATATATATATCCAACACACATCTCCAAAATTTCTCTCCCAAATTGTTCTTATAAATTATAATATGTAGTAGTGGTAGTGGTAGTGGTAGTGGTAGTGATATCTTTTTTTGTTTTAATGGAGCTAAATCTTGCTTTTTTCCTTTTTACGTGCTGGATTGGTCTTTCGGTGTTTGATTGTTTGTTGAAAATTTTATATTCTAACCAGCCACTTAATTGGGTTCGGTGTTGCGTGGTCTTTTTTTTAAATGTTAATAATGTTGTGTTGCTTGGTCTTTGTGTTGCTCAAATTTTGATGTTTTCTGATGGAGAGACTGAACCCTAAATCCTAGGCTTCATTTGCATGTTCTCGGTTTGCTGTTCAGAAGGCTCTTCAATTAGATGATGAGATTTTGTTACACAACTTCTGACACGCAAGATATTAATTTGTTATATCCTATTATCTTCGAGGCTTCTTACATAGTTATTAACATGTATATGTATGCGTCTTAGCAATTAACATCCTTGTTCCAGATTCTAGTTTGGCAAATCTAAATTTTTTTGTTTTTCATAGTGAGTATTGCACCTACGGATCTTTTTATAGTGGAAATACTTAGTCAACAAACTCTTTTAACGAAGTAAAAAATCACTCTCTTCCAAGTTCTCGCTTGGAAAGATTAAAAGTCGTAGCTTGCTTTATTAATCTCTTGAGTATGTTTACAAGAACAACCCGGAGTTAACCCTACTCTCTCAGTATGCTAACACTCGTTTGAATCGAGTAAAACCCTACTCTTAATCAATTCGCCTAGCCTATGCTTTCTTCATCTTCTTTCGAACTCTAGAACAATGGATTTTTCTTTAACAAGTGTAGAGTATGGAGTTCGTTCCATTCTAACCTAATCACTATGGTTAAATAGAACGAAACTAGGTTAATTAGAGATACAATTATCTTCCAATTCGGTTATGGATGGATAATATAAATCTAATCTTAAAAAAACATCCTAAATAAGTAAAGATATCACAAAAAGATAATGCTAAGGATATAAGGCAATTCTGGCGCCTTATCATATCTGAGAAGATTCTATCTATAACCAGGATATCTTGATCCCAATTGCAATATCTCATGCGTCCTCAAGATCTTCTCAATTTACCTTCACTTCATGTCAAGGACATCCCATATGTTGACGACCTATTTTTCAGGTTCGAAGTTGGTCATATCACTTGCTTTTGGAACCATCAAAATCAAAACTTCGCTTTTTCTAATAGCAACCACAAAAGGTTATAGAAATAAATGCATGGGAATTCAAAAAAAAATACAAAAAAAGCAATACAAAAAATAAAGAAAGAGAATCGAATATCAAAAAGATAACTTCGGTGAGGTGTTGCTGCTACTTGATGTCTTGCCTCACCAAATTTTGTTGCGCTCACCTGCTCGACAATGGCGTAAGCTGAGGCATTGTAATGCCTAGGCAGCAACATTGGAACGATAGCATAATGACTCCTCTAGCGGGCAGTGTATCCCTTTCGCCTAACTTCTCTCTTGTTTTCACCCCCACCTTTATCCCATTTACTCTATTTGGTGGTAGGTAAATCGCTACAGAAAAAACAGGGTTTGTGGCTTCGATGGGGACAATAATACATTCACAAACTCATAGTTGTTGATCAGTCTTCCCTTCAATATAAAAATTTGAGGAATTGGCTGAAAACCACCCGTATAATATGGCATATTTCACTTAACCACCCGTATTTTGAATAATTATAAAAAACCACCCATATTAAAGGCTCCGTTAAAAATTAACCACCCAAAACCCAGATCTGTTAGCCTCCGTCCAAAAACGCTGACATGGCTCCTCAATTTTGAATTGTTTATTTATTTAGCTTGCCACATCACCACCCAAAGACACATAAGCTTCCTCTTTCCACTTATTAAATGCCCATATATATCCAATTACGTGAAAAGCTGCTACTGGACTCTTTAAATCTAAACAAATATACATTCCTTCCTCCATTTTGTTTGTAAGCTCCTTAAAATCTCAGCGAAACCCATCTCACATTCTCTTCCTCAAAACTAAGAGCTCTTTCCAAGCTCAAAACAAAGCCAATGTTGCAGTATATGTACAAGCATCAAACCAACCAAATTGCAACCTACCAGATGAAGCTGAATCATCTCCAGCCTCCAATCCACATATTGTTCTCCAATTCTTCCTCTCCAAATCATAACCCAATATTTTCCTGCGCATATGAACAACCATTTCCAACCTCCTCTCTTCTCCCTCCTCCTTACATACAAGGCAAAGCATAGAAAACCCACGACTTTCCCCAATCACCATCTCAGGAACATACACACTGTATTTAAGAATCCAACCATCATCATAATCCGCTAAAGCAAAAATCTTTGAAACCGGTGATCGGTACTCATCAACATCCACATAATGCAGCTTCCCATTGAACTCGCAGAATTGTGTATACCCTCTCATCTCGGGAGAGATTGGGGGCGACGGAAACCTACTCAATTTCTCACCTTCAACATCAAAGTAGAACGAATCTTCTCTTAAATTGATCCAATGAAAAGTTCCATTCCAATAAACGTCATTGTTGAACACAACATCAAAGGAGGCATTGAATGGGTTGCCCTCCCACTCCTTCCACAATCCGATTAGAGAACAATACGTAAAGATTCGATAGCCATAAGCAGATGTTTTAGTTGTGGTCACACAAATAACCCTAAAACCGTCGAATCTGGAGGGATTGAAACCTAGCGAAACCCCCAAAACACTGGCGGATGTGGCGAGGATTAATTCTGGGAGAGCCTTCGATTGATTGGTTGCAGGATTGTAGATGGAGTAGCTCTTGTGGCTTGAAAATGAGAATAACAACAATCCGTTGCAGGATTGTACGAGTTTTGGGGCTGGAAACGAGAATTGGAATTGTAATGGAGCTCGCGAGAGAGGGCCAAACGGGAGAGAGAGGAATTGGTAATTGTAATTGGGGGAATTTGAATCGGTTTTGCGAAGGAAGACGCCGGAAGTGGGATCGGTGTTTGGCGGGTGGAGGAGGGTGTGGAGTCGGGCAAACTGGTTGGAGGAGATGATTGAATTCCATCGCTTGCAAATGGATTTGAGTTTCACAAGAGGTGGTGTTGGGAGTCGGAGTAGTATTTCAGTCAAGAGATTTTCGTCGTCGAATACTCTTTGGGAAGAAGATAAGGTTGCGGGATTAGTAGCCATGGAAGGGTTTGTTGTTGCAGCTGGGAAGGTCGAGATCCAGAATGTATGAGAAATTGAGAATTGACAAAGGAGATGAAGAGAAAAAGAAAAGGAAACTAAAATAAAATAAAAAAAGCGTATGATGTGGCAATCTTTCAAAAAAATAAATTAAAATACGAGTGCCATGTCACTCTTATTTGACGGAATCAAACGGATCTGTGTTTTGGGTGGTTAATTTTTAACGGAGCCTTTAATATGGGTGGTTTTTTATAAATATTCAAAATACGGGTGGTTAAGTGAAATATGCCATATTATACGGGTGGTTTTCAGCCAATTCCTCTAAAAATTTATTAGTCACTTTTAAACATTAGCCTTATTATATTTTTAGTTTGTATTAGTGAATACATAAATAAATAAAGATATCATGATAATGTAACTATAACCTAAAAATTATTACACAAACTTTTAAAATATTTTAAGCATTTTACCGAAGAGGGAACCAAGATTGATACTAAAATACATGAAAGAATTATTGATAAAATATCGTACGGAAATATCTAAACCTAGTGATACTTCTATTTATCGTAATTCTCGTTTAGACGTAGACGAAAATGATATAAGGTTCGGCATGTTCTTATGTGCACGGTTCCAAGCAAATCCGAAAATCTCATATGAAGGAGGTGAAAAGAATCTTTAGATATTTGAAAAGGAGTGATGATCTCTGTCTTTGGCATCCAAGGAATGATTTTTTTAAACTTGTTGCTTTCATGGATGTTGGTTTAATTTTGTTGGTCCCTTAATGGACAAGAGAGGCAAATTTGGGGTGGTATATTTTTTAAGACCCTGTTTAATCTCTAATTGAGATCAAAGAAACAAAACTTTGTCACTCTCTCCACAACTGAGGCTTAAAACATGGTCGTCGCATCATTCCGTTCCCAGATATTGTGGCTAAGCAACAATTGGAGGGTTATGGTATATCTCTTGAAATTGCTTCTGTCATGTATGATAATACTAGTGCCATTAACATATCTAAAATTTTATGGATTGCTCACGTACCAAGCATATAAAAATAAGACATCATTTTTCCGTGGTAATGTTGAGAAAGGCTCCGTTAAGATATAACATTACAAGACTTAAGATCAAATTGAAAATATTTTCACTAAGACTTTAGATAGAAAACTCTATAAGCATTTGAGGATGCTCTTAGGCATGATATCTTAGATTTTATAAGTCTCTGACCACTATTCTCTAGATGATCAGCTAGAATGATTATTCTATAGTAGAGAACTATGTTGTAGTGTCTTTTTTTCTTGATTTTCCATCATCATGATTATATGTTTATGTTTTGCTTGGAATTATTACATGTGCATGATCTTTTTTAACCCAAAAATAATTAACTTGATCTATTCTAACCTTCATTAATTAGTTTTAAACAATAGTGGAAAATATATGTGTCTCACATCCTCAAAAGTTCAGAAATCTATAACTCATTCAAATGCAAGTGACACGTCTTCTTGTTCAAGAGAAAGTGTTGTTTGACTTATGTAGTTAAGTTGTTAATCAAGAGTCAAGACACTCGTTTCCTTTGAAAACAGGAAGCAAAAGATATAGGATTCCTAGAAACTCATGACATCCCCTAGAACTGACTGAACATAGTTGTGTCAAAGATGAAAGTATTCAAACAAACATCCAATAGAAATGAAGCCAAAAGCTAAATCAACACTCTTATACTATATTAATATTCAAATCTTAAACCTTGATTGCATACTTTCTCAAGGGGAAATACACCCCCCTCTTCTTTTCCCTTTCTGTCTTCAAAGAGGAATGGGAAAAAAAAACAAATATATACACAAGTTTCGTATGTAGATAGGTCACAATATGCTAATGTACAGATAAGTTCACATGTCCACTTAGGCGCATATGCGCATTAGGCCCTACACACATGACAATAGGAGGAGTATCTCAAGGGTATACATGTTGGACAAGTTATATCAGAATTCCCGATGTGGGATAACATTCTTTCAATAAGAGTTCTATTGGCATTTCATCAAAGGTCAATCTTAGTTCACTTGTTCAGTTATAGTGCTTGTATCGAATGATGAATCTTGTCACATACACCAATTGGGACTAAAATAACAACCATGCTTTGAACTAAACGCAAATTTACTAAGCAAACGTCAATGAACCATACATAAAACATCACAAATTATGAACCAGGCACGAAAACTACCACTCCATATGCAGTTTCCAAATCCATTTTACTATATCAATTGCCGGGGATGGTGAGTTGATGAGCACAAATTAAGAACCAATCACGAAAACTACTCCCCACACACTAATCCACACATGCTTATTTGCTTTGCATCTCTGGATTATTCCACCGACTGACTAGATCACCAAATTTCTAGAATTCTCCTTGTATTTCATCTTGGGCTAATCTTCATAACTCTTAAGCGATTACTTGTTTTCTTTCAATTAAGTAGCCCATTAATCCATTTGATTCCTACGAAAAAAATTGCATTCTCAAACTTCATAATCCCGAGCTTAAAGGCTACTAATCATAAGCTAATCTTCATTAATGAAATTGTTATCATCCAAAAGCAATTGGCCAGTTTCCCCACCAACTTATAAATGGGAAGTTTGAATAGTGGAGAAACTGGGATTGGGTTCCTACAAAAACTTCTGCCTGTCATTCAAATGTAAGTGAGTCAAAGTGACACACCAGAAATGAATAGAGTGATCTCAGTGGCTAAAATGTCACTTGGATGTGCCTTCCTAATTATGCCAGAAGGGAGAATGGCTGTTTAAGAGAATTAATAATGGTTCTCTTAAATGAGAACTTCCAATCATAAAACAAGTATTCAAACAAAATTTCTGGAAACTCAAGACAAAAGCTCAATCCCATAGAACTGAATCTAGTTCTGTCAAAGATGAAAGTGTTCAAACAAAAATCCAATAATATGAAACCAAAAGCTAAATCAACATTTTTATCCAACATTAATATTCGTAAAGCACTGAACACACTACTCATCAAAAACTCCAATCTTAGACCTTGATTGCATACTTCCTCAAGGGGAAATACACCTCCCTCTTCTTTTCCCTTTCTGTCTTCAAAGAGGCCTGAACAAGGGAAAAAAAAACAAGTACATAAACTTCATATGTAGACATGTCACTTGAAGCTAAGGTAAAAGACATGTCCTCAGTTCATTAATGTCAAATTCCAAATCCTAGCTACATTGTCTTACCTATATTATAAGCATATTGATTGATTATAAAGGTACTAAGGTGGATTAAGAAAGCAAAAGGAGATCCCTATTACCCTATAGTTGCAAAGTTGATTGAGCAACATTGAGTACCTCACTACCTCAAGTCAAATTAGTTCTATTGTCATTTCAACAAAGTTCATCCTTTGTTCACTTCTTACCAGATATGGTGAGCTAGAGAGGGGAAAATGAGATCACTTACCTGGTGCTTGGTTAGGCGGCGACGAATGGCTCTGGTCTTCTTAGGGCGGAGATCAAGAGGCAAATACTTCTGATTCTTGTACGCCTCTCTCAACGCCGATTT
Source organism: Fallopia convolvulus (assembly GCA_964016875.1). Taxonomy (NCBI): domain Eukaryota; kingdom Viridiplantae; phylum Streptophyta; class Magnoliopsida; order Caryophyllales; family Polygonaceae; genus Fallopia; species Fallopia convolvulus. The sequence goes on from OZ024721.1 coordinate 53,233,548, forward strand.
CTGCGTCTGCGAAATCACTGTCAACACTTGCGCAATCGACAACCTCACCACTTTTCTGCAAATTGAAATTCATCACAATTAGAGAGAACGAACAACCAGACGAGAAAATCGGAAAACAAAACCCTCAAATCATCGAGACGTACATCTTGGAAAGCTTGTTGGGAGCGCCACCGGTGACCTTTGCAACGCGAAGGAGAGCCAGCTCGGCCTTCAATTCCTTGAGCTGGATCAACAGATCGGCCTTCGACTTCTGCCTCAGCTCATGAACCTTGATTCTCGCTACGTGATACCACAATAACAAAAGGGAAGAGAAATCAATTAGAATTAGGAACACAGGAAACAGATGAAATCAGAGAGGATTTAGGGTTTATCGTGGATTACCCATTGCTGCTTTTGTTTGTCTCCGAGAGAACGGCGAGTCTGAACGATTAACCTAATGGCGAACGAGAAAGGGCATCTGATGAATTTTCGTTCCATTTAAATATGTAGGGGCTGCAGACTTGTGTGGATTGGGCCTAGATTTTTAAAACTAATATTGGGCTGCTATTTACGTCATGAGTTAATTGTATCTCCTGTCCATAATTTGAGGTAATTTAAATTTATATTTTTTGTGTGAAAAAGTTACAAAATTTTCAATTACACCATATTTAGGTATGTCAAATTCATTCCCATCTCCCTTAAACATTACTTAAGTTTTATGTCAAATTCATTTACTCGTCAATTTTAACATATTTGAACAATTTAAAGCTATTAACCTTCGGACATCTAGTCAAGCGACTATAATGTCGGAGTAGTACTATAAGATCTCTTGCCAAAAAAATATTAAAACTTTGAAGCTATTGAAAATAGGGTAAATTGCATTTAACCACCCTTTATTTTACACTTGTTGCAATTAACCACCTTTTATATTTTTTTCTACACTTAACCACCCCTTATTTGTAAATATGTGCATTTAACCACCCATTTTGATGAAAAACGTTATTTTCTTCATTAAGTAAAATAAATTACGTTTTTGCCCTTTTTTTTTAATTTTATTTACAATAAATAAAAGAATTTAGGAATAAATTGAGCTTGGAATGTCGTTATCATTGGATTTTGGCCTACATCTCAACCTTTTGAATCTCGAGTCGTCGTCCATCAACTTAGACACGATCAACTCCAAGGGACGCTCAAAGTCGTCAGAATTAGATCCAAAACCCATGGTCTTTGCATCGGCGAAGTCGTGGTTCTTAATCGCTATTGGATGGAGGGAAGGAATTATTACGGAGGAAATTAGGCCAGGGTTGCAAAAATCGGTGTACGTATTGGAACTTGAAAGTGTCAATTATGGTTTTTCCTTTATTTATTTATTCTAAATAAAATTTAAAAAGGAAGGAAAAAACGTAATTTACTTTAGTTAACGTCCAAATGATGTTTTTCGTTAAAATGGGTGGTTAAATGCACATAATTACAAATAAGGGGTGGTTAAGTGTAGAAAAAAATATAAAGGGTGGTTAATTGCAACAAGTGTAAAATAAAGGGTGGTTAAATGCAATTTTCCCTTGAAAATAAGAACATTATTGGACCCGATGCATAAAAGCACCCATTCCAATCTCTAGATCAAAACCATTCATCCATACACTCTGGATTTTGAATAAGCCTTAAATCAGAAAGTACCTAAATTAGACCGTTGCATTGTCGGCATAGCCTACTCCGTCTTCGGCCCGTGTCTTTGTTTCGTCGTCCGCACCTCTCTATCAAATATCAATCCTCCCTTTCAACGGTGTCTTCTTATACTTAGAGGCGACGAGTTCATCTTCTGAAGTCTCCAATCTTTCATGATAATAAAATAACTCAATTTATCCAATCAAAATAAGTGGATCAGAACAATTCAATTTATCCAATCAAAATAAGTGGATGATGAAACCCGAAATCGGGATTTCGTACAACCAAATGGTTTTCGTACGTAGATTATTCCTCCTTCCCGCCCTTCAGCTGATGGTTTTGTAAACCTCGTTACAATTAGCCATTTGGACTTTATACCGTAAATAGCGCTTTTGGATTTTATACCGTAAATAGCGTGATCTCACTCGGAGATCAAGCACATCGAATCTAGGTACATGAAAAGATTCCTAACCCGGAGAGATTTTTCGATCTTTACTCCATCATGTTTTTCCCCTATTTATAAGGTGCACCACTCGATCCATACACAAATATGTCGATGTGGGAGAAGTTTTAGAGTATCTACTTGACTATCATATACTAAGGGCTTGCTACATTTACTTATTGCAAAGTAATTTTTGGGAAAAAATATGTTTTTTTATCTCGAATTACGTGAATGATTGTTGTATTTTTGTATTGGAAAATGTGAAAAACATTCTTTTTTTCAAAAATTGCTTTTGAGATTGAATTGTTGCAGGCTTTTGCCGACTTGACTTTGTACAAAAATCCATGTACACACATGCACACGCTAACGATGGATGGGAGGGATTGCATGATAAAATTGTCAAGTTGTTAACTTGGGCCCAAAACTTATTTATTTAAGGCAGAATACATAAACAGACACTTGAACTTGTACGTTTTTTTCAATCAGCACCCTGTACTTTGAAATGTTCAAATAAGCACTTAAACTTAATTAAATTTGTTCGATCGAACACTTTAAGCTGACGTGGCAATGCGCGTGAAGGTAAATCGACACTTTAGCACGTCTCTAATGAATTAATTCGATGACATGGAATTTTTTTTTTAATTTCCTTTTTTCCTTATTTATTGTTAATAATATAAAAACATAAAAAGCAAGAACCGTAGAGAGTAAGGGAGAATTTCCTTTTTTTTTGTAATTCCCTTTTTTCAGAATTTTCCTTTTTTGTCTATCAATATCTTTCGGGGAGGATTTTCCTTTTTTTAAATTCGTTTTCTTAAGAATATCTCTTATTTTTCTATCTTCTCTTTCAATAATTTCATTTTCTATGAATTTCCTCTTTTTTTCCCTTCAGATCTTAGATCTGAACAAATCTCACAAGTTCATTCAACTGATAAACATCCCTAAGAACGAAGGAACCAGAGAATCAGGGGAGGAAGGTCACAAGTTCATTCAATTGATAAACAACCCTAAGAAGGAAGATCACAAGTTCATTCAACTGATAAACCGACGACGAATTGGAGACGAAACACGGACTCGGGAGAAAGAAATCACGCCACTCATGGACTCGCCCAAATCTAGATCTCGTGGGCTCGCCCTCACGCCGCTCGTGGACTCAATTGGTAAACAATCCCATAAAAGTAAGGAACCAGAGAGAGTCAGGACGGAACGACGGATTCGGAGAAAACATGGGAAGGAACTAGAACCATCGGACGGAGGGCTCACCCTTGCGCCGCTCGTGGACTTGCCCGGATCTGGTGGATCGCGCCGCTCGTGGACTCGCCCATATCTGGATCTTGTGGGCTCGCCCTCACGCCGCTCGTGGACTCAATTGGTAAACAACCCGAAAAACGAAGGAACCAGAGAGAGTCAGGACGGAACAACGGATTCGGAGAAAGAATTCAAATTCTTCACCGTCCTCATTCAACTGATAAACATCCTTAAGAAGGAGCCAGAGAGTCATGACGGAACGACAGGAAAGGGAGGAGAATTAGATGTTAATATTTTTCTTTTTATTTTAAAAGTTGAAAATTAAATTGCCATTTGTAATGTTTGAAAATTAAATTGCCATTTGTAATGTTTGGCTTATGTGGCAAAAAAAATTGACCCACTTTTAACTTATTTGGCTTAAAAAACTTACACATCAGCGCGCCTGATGTGCACCTGAAGGAAAATTAGATTTTCAGTGTTTATAAGTACAAAAATAGTTAAGTTGAGGTGTGTTTTTGAACATTTTATAGCACGGTGGGCTGGTTGAAAAAAAGTTACAAGTTCGAGTGTCTCTTGATGTATTTTGCCATTTATTTAATCCTAAAAGGCCAAAGCCCATCTCATGCTCATTTCACTCCATAGAGAACATACATATTTTTTTTTTGGTCATTGCCACCCCAGTTCAGCGGAGAGCTTTGCTCCATCAAACGCCTACGTCTGGAGTTCGAGTCTCGCGAGGGCCCCTTTATTTTTAGGTGCATACATATTTGTTATTTAGCAATGATGCAACGTGGCCATATGTACTATATAAGCATTATATTGGCATGACCTTTATGTTATGATAGCTACACGCTATTTGCCCATGCATATATATCTGTTTTGGTCTCGAACTAAAAAACCATGATACAAGGGAAATGACTTTTAATACATCTTATATTTACTAATTACTCCTTGATTATTTAGCGGTTATTTCGCGCACCATCAGAACATTCTTTTAGTTAATAAAGGTTAGCATATTCTTTTTTTTTAATTTCTTTCTTATAAAAATATATCACTGATTAATGTTTTTTTAATGTTTTTTATTAGGTAAAAATTCGGTTATTGGACAAGCCCGATAACCGAGAGGCCGTGAAAACGGTAGCCAGAAACCCGGCTATAAGAGACTCAAACAACCACAACAACACACATAAAGTAAGTACAACAAACGAAGAAACAGAACTAGAAATAAAAGAGTAATGGAGCAGTGAGGGGCTTGAGAAAACAAATGCCTCTAGCATTCGAGTCAAAACGGACAAATCGTGAAGAAAGGCGGACCACTGACGTTGCCTCCACCGGAAAACGGAACTAGAAATAAAAGAGTAATGGAGCAGTGAGGGGCTAGAGAAAACAAACGCCTCTAGCATTCGAGTCAAAACGGACAAATCGTGAAGAAAGGTGGACCACTGACGTTGCCTCCATCGGAATAAAGGGTCTTCTGCAGCCTCAAAACGTCCAACGACTACGCCAATCACAACCAAACCATACTCCATCTCAAAACCAATCCTCGAAGTCATGCGTACCTTACCCGGGTCAAACCAACATGCTTGAGCCTAAACCAAAGGAATAACATTGAACATGAAAAGAACACATCTGCAACGAGTATACAAAAGACAAGAAAAACAACAAAAAAAAAACATAGCCCAAAATCTAGCCCACCATAAGAATGGGCCCAAGCCCAAACCTAAGATATCAAGCAGTAGCAAGATGGATGAATACTGTATAAACTCTGCACAAAGTATGTAAAGTTTCAGCACAATTTGTGAAATATATAAGAGCATGTTCAATAGTTCCAAACCTATTTGGTCATCAATTAAAATATTTTTTTAAAATTTTTTTTAATACCCAAATTCACATTCAAAATAAATTGTGATCCAAATGCCACTTGTCATTATGTCAAGGCATTGTCCAAAATAAGTTTTGGTCATCAACATGTCCAATTTTCATTTGGTCATCACTCTCTTTCTTTCATTTATTTTTTTTATTGTCTCTCTCATTGATGCCCAAGATTTTTTTTTTATGGGCTGGGCCTCGCCCGGTTCGGCACCTTGTGCCTACTTTCGGACCGGAGTTGGGTTTGACCCCGTTAGAGGTGTTGCTCATCCCAAGCTTATATGCTGCATACACACCACCAGAAGGTCTTAAGTTGGAGACTCTCTGGACAAATGCTTAAACGACCTAGTGCCAATTACCACTAGATCAAGAGGTACTCTCATTGGTTGCCCAAGAGTACTCTAAAACCCCCTAGGAGTACCGAGTAAAGTTTCTGTAATTTATAAATAGTAAATACAGTACAAATAAAATGGCTTACTTGCTAAATTTGAGTATTGTATATGGGATTTTTAGTGCTAGCTGATTTCGCTTCTATTCTACTACATATGTTTTTTTAGTTTGTAAGACAGCTTAACATACCACAATATATGTCACTTTCAATATCACTTACCACTATAATAGTTTCTCATATTCTGTTCCAATAAAACATCTAGTTGATTTTATAGAGCTATCCATTCATTAAAAAACTTTATCGATACACATCAGGTGAAGCATTTAATAATGGATAAAATCCCAATCTCAATTACGTATTCAAAACAAAACAACATACACAATAATCTAACAAGGAAACTACAATACCACATGTAAATTAATGAAAAATATCGGTCAAGTGTCGCATTATTTGGTGGGAAAATATGTTTGTGTGACTACAACAACGAACAAAAAGTAAGGTTATCCTCAGTTGCAGTTACAAACGGATTCACAGACATGCCAATTAATTAAGAGCTCAGCCTTGGGTCCTCATCGTGACTTTTTTCTGATCAAGGAATGTGCAAATTGATTGAAGAAGAGAGCTGGAATGCAATTAACCCATATACGCCGAACGGCAAATGAAGTGTTAGATTAGCTAGCTAACATGACTCCGAATCTTAATTCTTAATTATTGCTTTGCTAAATTTTTATATGCACCTGATTGTATTTCAATTATTTTGATTTCCGACTCTGTTTACCATTCAGGGTTTAATCCCTCTAGAGCTATAGCTCCATTTCACGACCCAAAAAACAATACAAGTAAGGTGTCCCCGAATCCGACATCTGTAACCATTTATGAACCCCAATTCGTGTAATTGGTATTTCATATTTGGACTTGGTTAAAAGAATTAAAGGAGTTGGTATCTTGTTCTTCGGATCTAAGTAAAAAACATTCACAAGTCATAAATTCAAAATTTAGGGTTTGGGTTTTTGTGTTTGCATAGTACAAATTGGTGTTTAGTAGTGAAATAATAAAATTTCAATTTTATAACGAAAAATTTAACGGAATTATTGATTTGGGTGGTCTTTTGCAAACAGAATATTTTTACGGGTGGTGTTTTGCAAACAAAATATTTTTAGGAGTGATTTGCTGAAATTTTAATTTTTATAGGTGTTTTTGTGCACAAATGATAATGTGCATTTTATACCAATTAGGACATGCATTTAGGACTTTAGTTTAATACTGTATGTTTTATGCATTTGTCTCATGTTTTCTAGTATTTTTCGTCTTGTTTCCGTTTTAGATTTCTACACACGTATCTTTATGTTTTTTTAGGTATTTGGATAAGTTCGAGCTTTATTTGGACGCGTTTGGAAACATGCCAGAATTAAGACCTCAGTCTAGAAGGTGAAGGGACCGAAAACGAACTATTAAAGATCTAAAGTGAAGAAACTACACGATCCAGACCAAGTTCGTGCACTAAAGTGCACGATCGTGTCTGCGGAGATGTAGAAGTTCGGATTGTGCGGCAAAACCCAAAACATGGCCAGGGTCGTGCGTTCCAAGACGCACAATTGTGAGATTTGTTTCAGTAAAAGGCAAGGGTTGTGCATCCTCAACTCTAGGGTGTCGTGCACGTTCAAGGTCTGCGCCCCCTTCATAGGTCGTGCACATTAAGGGTCGTGTGCCTCTTCACAAGGGTGCACGCCGGTGATCGTGCACCCCCTTAACTCGGTTCGTGGCCACTTCTTCCAACCCTACCCTTATTATAAGTGCTTTTTTTTGTCTTCTAGATTAGGGGTACTAGATTTTTATTATTGATTGGAAGACAAGTTTGGAGTTCTAGTTGGAGATTGAAGACTCTTTTGAATTTGGAGTTTGGATTTGCTGGATTTTAATCAACTTTGTTCGTTTATGCAATCGAGTTTGAATTTGCTGGATTTTAATCAACTTTGTTCGCTTATTCAGCGTGTAGTCTGACTTACCATTATGGGTTTTGCAAAATGTCGAGGCAAACCAGCTTGCGTCAAATTTTCCTTCAAAAACGACCATTTGATGGGATCGTATGTGTTGGAACAATGGTTGTTCCATGGTTTCTCGTAGTTTTGATGATAACAAGCTTAGTTAGTATAACTTGCTTCTACATGTAAGTGTTTCAGGAAAATAGGTACATAGTCACGAGTGACGGAACATTGTGAGGAACGATGAAGGGAACGAGTGACAAATTTAGGAAGCGCGTATCGGAAGGAACATGAATTTCTATTAATGGCAAGTCACCAGTGATGATGCTCAAAATAGCAAAGCGAGAGGTGGGCCCGGGGTATGAGGGTCAAACCAGATCAAAGGGACCCCCGAGGATGATCCTGGGGCCCACAGCTATACCCACCTTTTATTTTAACAAAGTTCCTACCCCAAGAGGTCCCCCGAGACCTCGGAGCGAGGTCTCGACCCCGTAACCGACTCTACTAGCGCCCGCCCACCATGACCACTCAGCGAGCGCCACTCTCCGGGCCAATCACCGACTGCCTCGTCTCTAGGCCAATCAGAGCCCTTGATCTCGGGCGTCCCACATCGGACAAGGACCAAAACTCGACTCCCCAATCCTCTATAAATAGAGGAGAATCTCGTATGGAAAAGGGGTCGAAAAACATCTTTAACTCAAGAACTATCTTGCTCGTTGAAGATCGACGTGATCGAAACATCGTCAAAAGGCCTCGCTATAGACAAGTGAAGTCCACAAAAAGACTTCAAGTCTCGCAAAGTTCCTATTCGCACCAAAGATCTCGCTACACCATCTCACACGCCGCCTACACCTCGCTCTCATTCACATCAAAGACTTCGCTGCCCGATCTCGCAAGTCGTCAACACCGTCCCGCTAGATCAACCTCGCTCAAATGGTCAAGCAAGCAATACTTAGAATTGTCAAGCAATTAGGAGATCTCGAACATTGTTAGGTCGAGATCTCGGATAACCGTAGGAGATCTAGGGTGTAAACTTCCAAGTGTTTGTAACCTCGTGTTACCACAACCTCGTTGTAAAGAAAATCATAAATAGAGAAGCAAGATTTCGTACAGTCGAATATAATAATCTCGTGTCTTGTCTTTTAGCGAACGCGTCATTTCGGGTTTCATCACTGGCGCCGTCTGTGGGAACTTCTTCATCCTAAGTAGTTTCTCGATTCGTGCGAGCCTTAGCTTCGATCCCCTCAAAATGGCCTGCCCAAACAATTTCTTCCCTCAACACCCCGACAACATGCCCGAAACTACGCAATGGACAGCTGCGGGGCCTTCGGGTTGCCCATTCGTGGTCCCTCCGGGATGGACGTACGCCGCCCCGCAAAACCCATTCCCATTCCAAGGCTTCGAGCAGGGCGGCGCGCCCTCGAACCCATATCCCTACCCGGCTTATGGGCAATACCAGTAGGGCTTCGCCCCTTCGTACGTCTCCTACCCCCCCCAGGGTGAGCCGCACTCCGAGTACGTCCCCGCGTACGTCCCTAGGTGTGCGCTGGAGCCCGAGTCCTCCACCAACGGCTCGTCAACAGAGAGGCCTCCCCGGGATCCCATGCAGATCTCGCGGTCTCGATCGCGACGATCGAGGCTGCAGGGGACAGATTTGTCCGAAACAGCGGGGAGCGCGATGCATTACCCGAGGTCTCGATCGCACAATTCAAGGCCGCCGCCCCAAAATCAGGAGGAGGCCAAGATCACCTCCCCATTCATGGACGCGATCCGGAACGCGCCCATGCCCAAGGGATTCTTAAGGCCACAAATGGGGCTTTATGACGGCTCAGCGGACCCCGAGGAGCACGTAAAACACTTCGCGGTCCAGATGAACGTCAATGCCTACAATGACGCCATATTCTGCCGGGTTTTCCCAACCACCCTGGAAAAGGCTGCGTTGACGTGGTTCTCAAGTAAGAAGGTCGGCTCTGTGACCTCGTTCGCCCAGCTGTGTGATTCCTTTGTCACACACTTCAGCGACTCCAAGAAGCGCAAGAAGAACATGCGGGACCTCCGCGGGATCGAGTAGGGGGAGAGCAAATCCTTAGGCGCCTTCTTCACAAGGTTCACGACCGCGGTGGCGGAGATCGCGCACGTCAACGAGTCGTCGGTGCGCGACACCCTCATGGGCAACCTGCGCATCGGGGACTTCAAAAACCGCATTTTCTTGAAGAATCCGGAGACGTACGAAAGTCTGTGCGCTCGGATCACTGCCCAAGTATACGCCGAGGATGCCGCCAACCAGAGCTCGCGACCACGAACTGACAAAGAGATCGTCGCCGAGGCCAAGGGAAAGGCAAAGGTGGCCGCACCGGCTGCGCGCGATACGTATGTGACGCAGGCACATAACCCCAACAACAACAACAACAACAACAACAACAACAACAACAGAAACAACAACAACAACAGAAACAACAACAATAATCGGAACAACAACAACAATAATAACCGGAACAACAACCGCGGAGGCGGTGGCGGAGGTGGAACTGCTTTGGCGGGAGACTGCGGGGTTACCGAGGCAAGGGAGGTCCCACGCACGACCCAAATGAAAAGGGCCGCGCCAACCCCGCGTCAGGAGCCAACCTCGAGCCGCAAGGCCCGAGTCGGACCCAGGCTAACAACAACAACAACGTCGAGCAGCAAGCGCCCGCGAAGCAGGCCCGGTCTGGACAAGCGACGGCGCTCGATGGGTACATCCATACCATCTTGGGCGGACCATCACCGGCTGGGTCAAGCCAGGCAGAGCGGAAGAGATACGCGAGGGCAAGCCATCATGAGCCCTCGGTATTCAACGTCACCCAAACCTCGCGCGCCCACGTAGGTTTGTCCTTCTCGTCCGAAGATGCCGAGGGGCTTCACATGCCACACTCCGACCCCTTGGTGGTCCACGCTCAAATGGGCTCGAAGATGGTTAAGCGAGTGCTGGTGGACACGGGATCCTCCGTGGACATCATGTACTATGGCGCGTTCGAGCAATTGGGCATCTCTGAGACCTCCTTGAAGCCCTACGCTGGGAAACTCACCTCCTTCTCGAGAGACGAAGTCGACGTGGCCGGACTCATCGACCTCTGGATGACGCTAGGCACCGGATCCACCCGGAGGACCGAGATAGTGGAATTCATAGTGGTACGCCTGCCTTCGGTGTGGAATGCAATCATTGGGAGGGTCTCCCTGATGAAGTTCCAGGCGGTAGTTTCTATCTATCACCTGAAGATGAAGTTCCCCGTTGATGGCGGGGTTGGAGAGGTAAAGGGCAATCAGGAGGAAGGTCGCGTTTGCTACGCGACCTCTGCAAAACAAAAGTGCCCGGTGTTCATGGTGGAGTCCCCCGGCGAGGCCGACCTCGAAGTCCGGGATTTCACAGTCCCCACTCCAGAGCTAGAAAGAAGGGTGATATCCCCTTTCGAGAGCGAGTCCGAGAAGATCTACCTCGGGGAATGCCTCTCGGGGGCGTCGGCGACGTCGCTAGAAGCCTTGCTCGCTGGGTCCCGCGACGTGTTCGCTTGGACTGCGAAGGACCTCTGAGGTGTCCCGCGGACCGTGGCCCAGCACTCTTTGAACGTCGATGTTACCACTCGCCCCGTGGTGCAGCGGCGAAGGAAAATGAACGAAGAAAGGGCGAGCGCCGCAAATGACGAGGTGGCCAAATTGCTGGTTGCGGGATTTATACGCGAGGTTCAATACCCCCGGTGGTTGTCCAACGTCGTGCTTGTCAAAAAAGCCAGCGGGAAGTGGAGAATGTGCGTCGATTTCAAGGACCTCAACAAAGCCTGTCCCAAAGACAGTTACCCCTTGCCCTTGATCGACGAGCTCGTTGACTCAACCGCAGGTCACGGGGTTTTAAGCTTCCTCGACGCGTACTCGGGGTACAATCAGGTCCTGATGAACCCGCGAGAAGAAGAGGAGACATCCTTCATCACCCAGCGGGGCACTTATTGCTACAAAGTCATGCCGTTTGGGCTGAAGAACGCGAGGGCCACCTTTCAACGCCTCGTCGACTGCGTTTTCAAGAACCATCTCGGACGGAACGTGTCGGCTTATGTCGACGACATTGTTGTCCGGAGCAAGACCCCTGAGGAGCATCTGGTCGACCTCGCTGAGGTCTTCGCAACTCTCAGGCACAACCGTCTCAGCCTGAACCCCGAGAAGTGCGTCTTCGGGGTGTCATCGGGAAAATTCTTAGGCTTTATGATTAGCGAACGGGGCATCGACGTAAACCCTGCCAAGGTCGAGTCAATCCTCGCAATGAGGTCACCACGGTGCAACGACTCAACGGTGCCGTCAACTACCTTGGGAGATTCTGCTCCCGCTTGGCGGAAAGGTCCCTGCCCTTTTTCGCGGCTCTCAAGCAGAATGACAAGTTCGTGTGGGATGAGAATCTGGAGCTCGCTTTTTCTGAGCTAAAGGCCTTCCTGACAAAGCTCCCCACACTGTCGCCCCCACTGGCGGGTGAAGACTTGCAACTTTATGTGGCCGTCAGCCCCGAGACGGTCAGCGCGGTGCTCACCAGAAAGGCCACGCACCCAGTTTATTTCGTGAGTCGTGTGCTTCAGCCCGCGGAGCAGCGATATTCCCCAGCAGAAAAGATGGCGCTGGCAGTTGTGACCGCCGCAAGGCGTCTGCGCCCTTACTTCCATGTGCACCCCATTCAGGTCCTGTCTGACCTCCCACTCCGACAAATCCTCCACCAGCCCGCCCTCTCCGGGCGAATGACGAAGTGGGCAGTCGAGCTCTCCGAGTTCGACATCAGCTACCTCCCAAGAACCGCCATGAAGGGGCAGGCCCTCGCTGACTTCATGGTGGAGGTCACCTTCCCTGAGACAGAAACAAGCTCGGAAGAGTGGAAGGTGTTCGTTGACGGTTCGCGATGTGACGCCGGTGGTGGGGCTGGCGTATTCCTCGCTGGGCCCTCGATCGAGACGGAGTACTCACTTAACTTCGCCTTCTACGCCACTAATAACGAGGCCGAATATGAAGCCATGATCGCTGGAATCGAGATGGCGCTTTTCAGTGGTGCCCGGAAAATCAGGGTCTACACCGACTTCGAGCTGGTGGTGCGCCAACTCAACGGTTAGTACGACACCAGAACGGGGTTCCTGCCCGCGTACTAAGAAAAGGTCAAAGCCTTGGTATCGTGCCTGGAAACCTTCACGGTGGAGTCCATCCCGCGAACCTCGAACACCAAAGCAGATGCGCTGGCGAGGTTAGGATCCGCCCTCCCCCTTGAAGTGAGGAACCGCATAATGGTAGAACGAAAACTCTCGCGGAGTGTGAACAGCGAGGTTCTATCTGTCACCGCGGGGGATTGGAGGATCCCGATAACACGGTATGTATAAAGCGGAGTCCTCCCAGAGGACCCCGCACAGGCCAGGAAGCTGAAAATGCAGGCGGCGCGATATTGCGTCATAGGTGGCTGCCTTTATCGCCGAGGCTATGCCGAGCCCAATCTATTGTGCGTCCCGACCGAATCTACGGAGCACATCCTCTATGAGGCCCATGAAGGGGTCTGTGGCGGCCACCCAGGATGGCGAACCCTTTCGCATAAGATCGCCCACTTGGGGTACTTCTGGCCCACCCTCCGGCAAGACGCAAGGGACTATGTCCAGCGATGTGATGGATGCCAGAAGCACGGTAATCTCTTGCACGCCCCGACCTCGCAGCGTCGCTCCATCCACGCGCCGTGCCCCTTCGCGATGTGGGGGATGGACATCCTCGGCCCCTTCCCCAAGGCCCCCGGTCAGGTGCGGTATATCCTGGTCATCGTCGACTACTTCACAAAGTGGGTTGAGGCACAAGCAATGGCGAAGATCACGGGGACTAAGGTCTGCGACTTTCTGTGGAAGAATCTTGTCTGCCGCTTCGGCGTTCCCATGACCATCATGACCGACCATGGCCCCCAATTTGATTGTGAAGAGACTCGGACATTCTGCTCAGACCTGGGCATAACCCTCAAGTTCTCCTCCGTGGCCCATCCTCGGTCCAACGGCCAGGTAGAGAACGTCAACGCCCGCATCCTGTCCAATCTAAAGAAACGGCTGGGCATGGCACAAGGTCGTTGGGCAGAGCTTCTCCCAATCGTCCTATGGACGTACCGCACCACCGCGCGTCGCGCGACCGGAGAAACGCCGTTCGCCCTAACCTATGGGGCAGAGGCCCTAGTCCCGGTAGAAACTCTGGTCCCATCGACAAGGGTGTTCGATTTCGATGAAAAGGAAAACGAGGCCAATCTCAGGGTCGAGTTGCTCTTCCTTGACGAGCTACGCGAAGTAGCAGACCTTCGCTCTAGGGAATACAAGCGTCGCGTGGCCGTCTACCACAACAAGAAGGTGAGACCTCGGTTCCTGGCCACATGCAATCTCGTCCTGAGAAGAACCGAAGGTGGCAAACTGGACCCCAACTGGGAGGGGCCATACATCCTCGGCGAGGAGGTCACTCCTGGAGCCTTTAAGCTCAAAGACAACGAGGGGCGTACCCTCAGTAAGACGTGAAACGTCGACCGATTAAAGAAATATTTTGTGTAAACTCTCTGAACTCCGTTACCTATTTTTTGTGAATAAAAGGTGGTTGGACTTTCAAAATCTCTATCAAAAATAGAAACTTCGGGTTTTAAGTCCATCCCTCGCTTCCCGCTTGGGTTGGAGAATCTCGTTAAGTCCACCCCTCGCTTCCCGCTTGGGGTTGGAGAATCTCGTTAAGTCCACCCCTCGCTTCCCGCGTGGTGTTGGAGAATCTCGTTAAGTCCAAACCTCGCTTCCCGCTTGGTGTTGGAGAATCTCGTTAAGTCCAAACCCCGCTTCCCGCATGGTGTTGGAGAATCTCGTTAAGTCCAAACCTCGCTTCCCGCTTGGGGTTGGAGAATCTCGTTAAGTCCATCCCTCGCTTCCCGCTTGGGGTGAGAGATTCTCGTTAAGTCCAAACCTCGCTTCCCGCTTGGTGTTGGAGAATCTCGTTAAGTCCAAACCTCGCTTCCCGCTTGGTGTTGGAGAATCTCGTTAAGTCCAAACCTCGCTTCCCGCTTGGTGTTGGAGAATCTCGTTAAATCCAAACCTCGCTTCCCGCTTGGTGTTGGAGAATCTCGTTAAGTCCAAACCTCGCTTCCCGCGTGGTGTAGGAGAATCTCGTTAAGTCCAAACCTCGCTTCCCGCTTGGTGTTGGAGAATCTCGTTAAGTCCAAACCTCGCTCCCGCGTGGTGTTGGAGAATCTCGTTAAGTCCAAACCTCGATTCCCGCTTGGTGTTGGAGAATCTTGTTAAGTCCAAACCTCGCTTCCGTGTGGTGTTGGAGAATCTCGTTAAGTCCAAACCTCGCTTCCCGCGTGGTGTTGGAGAATCTCGTTAAGTCCAAACCTCGCTTCCCGCTTGGTGTTGGAGAATCTCGTTAAGTCCAAACCTCGCTCCCGCTTGGTGTTGGAGAATCTCGTTAAGTCCAAACCTCGCTTCTGCGTGGTGTTGGAGAATCTCGTTAAGTCCACCCCTCACTTCCCGCTTGGGGTTGGAGAATCTCGTTAAGTCCATCCCTCGCTTCCCGCTTGGGGTGAGAGATTCTCGTAAAGTCCAAACCTCGCTTTCCGCTTGGTGTTGGAGAATCTCGTTAAGTCCAAACCTCGCTTCCCGCGTGGTGTTGGAGAATCTCATTAAGTCCACCCCTCGCTTCCCGCTTGGGGTTGGAGAATCTCGTTAAGTCCATCCCTCGCTTCCCGCTTGGGGTGAGAGATTTTCGTTAAGTCCATCCTTCGCTTCCCGCTTGGTGTTGGAAAATCTCGATCAGTCCAAACCTTGCTTCCCGCTTGGTGTTGGAGAAACTCGAACAAAATATGCGAAGTCCGAAAAAGGCTCGGGACCTCGGCGAATTTTTGTAAAGATCCGAGCAAAGCTCGAAATCTCGATGCAGAATTAGAAGCATCCGATGTGGTCCGAGTACCACGATAGTTGTGACACTCGGACCATGGGGTTGGGTAAGTATGCGCAAGCATATACGAGTAAGCTAGAGCGGACAAGCAATCATGAGGTAAGGAAAATAACATAAAAAGTTGGGGCACGTGTGCCCAGATGTTTAATTACAAGCCCCGCAAGGCCATCAGCAAAACAACAAAACAAAAAAAAGACGACATCCTTTAGATCTTCGAGGCTTCGGCGGTAGGGTCGGAGGTCTTCGCAGGATCTTCAGAGGCTTGAGCAGTAGGGTCTTGGGGAATCTCGAGGGCAGGGGCGGAGATGGCAGAAGGTTGGGAGCTTGGCGCATCCTCCCGAGCGATGGCTGCCGAGGTGGGTGCCTCGCTGGCAACAGTGTCGTCCTCGTTGAGGAAGAATTCACATTCTCCCTTGGGCTCTTCCTCGTCAAGTTCCCCCATAGTCTCCTCGTAGTTGGGAATGAAGAACTTAATGCGGGGGTCAATGTGCCCGTACTTCGCGACCGCCTGTTTAACCCCCATCCGGACGGACTGGTGGAACATCTTCCTCACACTCTCCACCATCTCAGCCTGAAAGGCCTCGGACTTCACATACCTGGGCCCCTCGGCGTCCAGCTCCTTGCTAAGCTCAACAACACGCCGTTGGAGCCTGGTAATCTCCTCCTCAGGTTTCCGAAGCTCCGCCTCCTTCTCTCTGAAAAGTTGGTGCTCCTCGGATAGCTGGCCTTTGAGCTTCGCGACCTCGTCCTTGAAATCCCCGTTCTCGTCCTTCAAATCGTTGTTCTCCTCCTTCGCCTTCCTTAGCTCCTCCCTGACCCTCGAGGCGGCCTTGTCCTCGTCCGCTGTTGCGACCTCCGCGGCGCGAACACGCCTTTCGGCCTCCGCGAGATCTTTTCCCCTCTTCTCGATCTCGGTGTCGCGCTCTTTAAGCCTCACCTCCAGCCTATCCATTTTCCTATGGAGGAGGGTGACGCGACCACAGTTGTAGTTCGCGAAGAAGGTGTTCTGAAACAAGCAAAGAATACGTTAAGACGAGCAATAACAGTAAAACCAACAAAAAGCGACCTCGTAAGAATAAGACGTACCATCGCCGAATAACGAAGGATTTCGTCGTTGATGGCGGCCTCCGAAAGATTGTTGCTCCACGCAACCTCCTCCTTCCAGGCTATCCTGTCCCATTCATCAGGCACGCCCCGGGAGGGTCCGGGGCAATGGAACTTTTCGGCAGGAGGCCCGGAGGCCGAGATGGCTCGGCTTAGAGCGCCAGGGCGCTCGATTTTCTCGCCCCCCGGGGTTTCCCCCTGCCCATCCCCTTTTCGTTTCTTCCTTTTCTCCCCCCGGGGAGACCCCTCTTCCTTCCTTTTGGACCCGGCCTTATCCCCGGATCCTCGGGGGATTTGGGAGGACGTCCTCGCAGCGTCCCCCTTGGACGCCACCCCCCGCTCGTCTTCGCCTCCGGCGCCTTCGACGTCGGGGCTGTCGTCTTACTTTGCGGGGCGGGAGGCCTCGCTTGCGATGTCGGTTCATTAATAGCGACCCCCTTATAACCTCTGGGAACGGGGGCCGCAGAAGAAGAAGTCACAGGCCTTTTGCCCTGCGACTTCGAGGTAAGAGCGCCAAGTAGGTCCACTGTCAAAAACAGAGAAGGAGTATGAAAGTTAGATAAGAAAAGCAAAAAACAAGTTAGCAAGGTTCAAACCCTCGCAGCTCAAAGACAGTAATGAGACAAAATAGGCCGGCGAGGTTTATAACCTCGCTCCTCAACAACAAAAAGAAAAATCAGGAAAGAGATTGAATACCCTCTTTGCCCTCGCTAGGAGGGAGGCTGAGACTCAGACCAGCCCGCTCAAGCTGGTCCTGAGAAAGATACACCTGGTGCGGTGCCTGACTCGCTGTGGCGTATCGGGCCCTGAGAGCCTTAAGCTCATCAACCATCAGCGGGGTTACGCACCAAACGAATGTGCCCGGCGCCACGGGAAAATTGAGATATCTCCCGGTGGAGTCGCGAACCAAGAACCAATTCGGTTTCCACGACCCGACGTTCGAAGGGGCCGTGGTGATCTTGATAAGAGGCGTGCTAAGATTGATGAGGCTTGGGGACCGAGTGTCTCTCCTCGCTAGGAATAAAGCCGACAGGAAATCGAGTCTCGGTCCGTCCCCAAGTTCGCGACTGCGAATCGTGTAGGCACACAGCAACCGCTAAGCATTCGGAAACAACTGCGCGGGGCAGATCTTCATGGCCCACAGATAATCCACAATGTGCGGGGCCAGGGGTAACCTGAAGCCCGCTTGAAGGCTGAAGAGGTGCACGACCGCACACCTCTCGTAGGACGCCAAGGGCCGGCCCCCCTCTTCGGGAAGTGCCCGCTCAATCCCCTCGGGCCAGGCGAAGTCTTTGGCAATCTTCACGAGATCATCGCGCTTGAGTTCGGTGGCCATTCCCTCGGACAGATACTCCTCAGGGGTGCCCGGGGTAATGAGAATCCGCTCTTCGAGGACAGACGGAACGCGGGACACGGCGTCAGTAATATACGCCACAGGAAAGCTCGGAGGCACGTAGGGAGGCGACGCCGAGGTCGTTCCCACGTCCGGCCGCACCTCAACCTCAATAACCACCTCGTCTGGGGTGGAAGACGAAGCCATTTCAACGCCCGACGACGTTCGAAGATGGGAGAAGCGCGAATTGATAGAAACCTCGGAGTCGCTTGAGGAAGGCTCGCTGAAAACCAGCGAAGGGGACCTCGGGTTCTGAGAGTCGCTGAGTTCCACGCTTCCCGCGGACTCCGAAACTTCCTCGTAAAAACCCTCTTGGACTCTGAAAGCGAAGCCGGGCGGAGGGCTCGCAGAGGCTCTCCTAGGCATGAAAAGAACGATGTCCAGGCCGCGGAAGGCTAGCACCTGGAAAAGAAAAAAGCGTTGAGACGTCGGGCACTATAACCAAGGAAAAACAATGCGAGGTCATAACCTCGGAAGAAAAAGAACGAGATCATAACCTCGTAAGAAAGAGAAATTCTGGGCCATAAGAGGCGAGGAGCCACGTGGCGCCCTAGGGGCTACTCTGACAAGATAGGACGGCGAGGGAGAAGACGAAGCGCCAAAAAGGGAGAAATCGAAGCGCCAGAAAGAGGAAAGAGAAGGTGAAATGGAAGCCAGCGGTGGAAAGCGGCGGTGGAGACTCTAACGTCCCATCAATCAACCATCAGGGCGTTTGGGTTTCCAAGAACTTCAAAATTCAAAACCGCCGAAAAAGAAAAAGAGACGGCCGTCGGTTGGAGGGCGAGAGGTTCAAGTGCATGGCGTTCGCCACCCTGACCCCACCATCCCGCCACCATGGCACCGGCGCAAAACACCAAGAGGCAACCACTGCCCGCTAGGGCGCAAGGCCGAACGAAAAGAAAAGAAAGAGAAAAGGGCAAAAAGAAAAAAAAACGGCGAGGAAAAGCATGCGGAAGCTCACGCCGACCTCACCACCGTTGTTTCGCCATCGAGACGCCGGCGCGAAACACCAGGCGACCCACTATCGCCTCCCCAAAACCACAAAACAAAAAGCAAGCAGGGAAAAATCGAAAGAGAACAAAAGACGGAAGAAGAAAAGTCGAAGACTTACTTGTTCAAAATCGACAAGGAGGAAGCGGTGGTGCAACCGGAAGGTGGTTGAGGCTCGCCGGAAACCGTCTAGAGAAACCGCTCGCAGGAAGCCGAAGAGACAGAAAGGGAGAAGGCGAAAATATCGGAAGAAGAGATAAATGGGGAGGCGTGTGAAGTGCGCACTTATAAAGAGCAGGCTTGGGCCTCCCCTGCCCGGGTAGGATTATTGGGCCTGAGCGGCCCATTAAGCAAAATACGAAGAGCAAGCCCAGATAAGTTTTACCCTCGCCAACCAAAGAAAAGCTAAGTGTAGAACCTCGCAAAAGGAGGGCTCCGCAAGATGCCCCCCATGAACCTCGGAAACCCTTGAAGCCTCGCAAAATGCCTACCCACCTCTCAGAGCCTCGCACCCCGCGATCTTTGAGAACTTATGCCCTGCGGCCCTCGGGGCGAGGTCCTTAGGCGATGGGGTTGTGATGATGCTCAAAATAGCAAAGCGAGAGGTGGGCCCGGGGTATGAGGGTCAAACCAGATCAAAGGGACCCCCGAGGATGATCCTGGGGCCCACAACCATACTCACCTTTTATTTTAACAAAGTTCCTACCCCACGAGGTCCCCCGAGACCTCGGAGCGAGGTCCCCCGAGACCTCGGAGCGAGGTCCCCCGAGACCTCGGAGCGAGGTCCCCCGAGACCTCGGAGCGAGGTCTCGACCCCGTAACCAACTCTACTAGCGCCCGCCCACCATGACCACTCAGCGAGCGCCGCTCTTCGGGCCAATCACCGACTGCCTCACCCCTAGGCCAATCAGAGCCCTTGATCTCGGGCGTCCCAC
Source organism: Fallopia convolvulus (assembly GCA_964016875.1). Lineage (NCBI taxonomy): Eukaryota > Viridiplantae > Streptophyta > Magnoliopsida > Caryophyllales > Polygonaceae > Fallopia > Fallopia convolvulus. The sequence continues at coordinate 53,253,493 of OZ024721.1, forward strand.
ATCGGACAAGGACCAAAACTCGACTCCCCAATCCTCTATAAATAGAGGAGAATCTCGTATGGAAAAGGGGTCGAAAAACATCTTTAACTCAAGAACTATCTTGCTCCTTGAAGATCGACGTGATCGAAACATCGTCAAAAGCCTCGTTATAGACAAGTGAATTCCACAAAAAGACTTCAAGTCTCGCAAAGTTCCTATTCGCACCAAAGATCTCGCTACACCATCTCACACGCCGCCTACACCTCGCTCTCATTCACATCAAAGACTTCGCTACCCGATCTCGCAAGTCGTCAACACCGTCCCGCTAGATCAACCTCGCTCAAAAGGTCAAGCAAGCAATACTTAGAATTGTCTAGCAATTAGGAGATCTCGAACATTGTTAGGTCGAGATCTCGGATAACCGTAGGAGATCTAGGGTGTAAACTTCCAAGTGTTTGTAACCTCGTGTTACCACAACCTCGTTGTAAAGAAAATCATAAATAAAGAAGCAAGGTTTCGTACAGTCGAATATAATAATCTCGTGTCTTGTCTTTTAGCGAACACGTCATTTCGGGTTTCATCAACCAGATCTTCTACGAGCAATCTTTTGCAAAGATATGACAGTTGTAGGCGGTTGCTTGAGGAGATCAAAGGAAGGATAAGATTAAAGTTTACACGATCTTATTTAAGAAATCCGAGATCATTCGGTTTTGGCAAGAATCGGCATGGTTGAGGATCCAAATCACAAACAATACTTTCTCCTATTAGTGTGGGATTTGTTAAGTGGAAAATCTGCGTAATTAGGCAAGAATTACGTATGAGATCAGACTTGACATATCTTATAAATAGCTAGGTTATAGCTAGGGTTTAAGTGTGGTTGTAGACGACGAACTTGGAGAGAGAGCTTTTCAAGTGTACGAGTGTGTGGCTTTTTCCGGTGAAGAATCCACAAATAAGTCAGTAGTTTACTTTCTCTTAGGTTTACGATTAGGGTTGTAGAAGTCTAGTTGGTTGAACTTTGGTTGGTGCCTTAGTTATCAGGGAACTTGACTTGTCTTGTAACCGTTGAAACTTAATAAAAGTATTCTATTGAAAATCCTCTGAGAAGGAGTCTCGGGGGTAGAGGTTTTTCTTTCTACGACTTGTTGGTCGGACAGAAAGTTTTCCTCTCTAAATTATGTGTTCTTATTGTTTATTTTCGCTGCGCAGGGAGCATTTCTAGTTTCTCGACTTGTTACTAACGCTTCACGATCCAACAATTGGTATCAGAGTAGGTTTGCTCTAGATTGTGTGTTAGTGCAGGAACACAAAATGAGTACCAACAACACTCACAATGTCGGAATTGGAAACAACAAGCCTCCATTGCTTGTTGCTGGAGAGTATGACATTGGAAGATCCTCTTCGCCATTTGGCTCAAAAGCAATGACTACCAAACATGGTCAGTCATTGAGGATGGAGATTATGTCATTCCCGCAGCCAAGAAGGACAAAAGATCCGAGTGGGGTCCAACTAAATGGACATGAATGGAGAAGAACTTCAAGGCACAGATGCTGCTAAACAATGCCTTGGGTGTTAAAGATCTACTAAGGGTGGTAAACTACAAAACTGCCAAGGATACATGAGAAGCTATTGAACAGATGCATATTAGTAGTATAGATCTGAAGGAAAGCCACCAAAAGGAGGCCAAGAAGGAGTTCTATAACTTTAAGATGAAAGATGGTGAAACGATTGCCACTTATCAATCTCGATTTGAGGCCTTGGTGAATCGCATCAATCATCTTGGTATAGAAAAGGACATCACTCATGCAGAGAAAGTCTCTACAATATTTGATGGTCTTGGTCCCAAGTACTTTGTTACCAGAGGTTTGCTCAGATAAAATCCAATCACGAAGTCTTGCAAACTTCATGAGATCTTTGGAAAGCTCACAGACTACGAACGCTATGAGAATAATAACAGTGGTACCTCAAGCTCTAACAAGGGTATTGCTCTCAAGGTGGAGAAGGCCATTGAGAACATCAGTGCCGGAAAGGGAGTTTATACGTTAGAAGAGGACTCTGACGTAGCTCTCATAACCAAGACAATAAGGGCATTCTACAAGAGAGGCAAGAAGCAAGGAGCCTTGAAGGAAAAAGAGAAGGTCAACTATGAGAAGAAGGAGACCAAGGATGTTACATGATTCAACTGTCAAGAAAAGGGTCACTATGCCAAGAGTTGTCCCAAAGGTAACGAGTCTGGGAACGAAAAGAAAAAGGCCTACATCGCTACATGGGATCTTGACTCGGGTGATGAATCTGAATCAAAGATCTGTGCCATGAATCTGAAGTCTGAAGATGTCGGCCAAGAGGTAACTCCTGAACAATTCCTTGCTGGTTTAGAAAATGCTAAACAATTTGATCTTGTTATTCTTGTTAAAAAGCTTTTTAAAGATAGTTTGAAAATGCAAGATGAAATAGAAGTTGTTGATGAGAAATGTCATAATCTTGAAGAAAAACTATCAGAATCAACTGTTATTAGTGTTGTTCCTTGTACTGAGTGTAAAGAGCTAAAAGAAGATATTAAGACTCTCACTGAAACCAATAACGAACTTAGAACCGATTTGCTTATCTTTAAACTTAGAAGAGAGGAATTAGAGAATGAGCTTGATAAAAGAACTCACATTGTGTTTAATCCGGCTAGGTGTGGTATTGGTTATGGTAAAGATAAATCTGAATATCCTCCAGATGACCTTAGCTTTGAAGAAAAGATGGAAAGGAAAGCTAGGAAACTTCAATCTGCTACAAATAAAGTTACTTATCTAGAGGGTAGGGTTAAGATTCTTGAGAGTGGCTTAAATAATAACTCTGAGTTGTATTCTGGAAAAACGACTCATAAGATATATCTAAAACAGTCTCAAGGGAACTAGCACAGAGTTCCTTCCAAGGAACGTGCAAAGGAACGAACCCTCCGGAAACCACATCCTAAACGCTATCTTGGTGAATATTATAGGGTGTGCTATCAATGTGGTTAGGGAGGTCATGTTCAAAAGGACTGTAAGGTTAGAGTAGAAGTGTCTAACAAAAAGGTTCAAAACCAGATTACAAGGAACAACAAGAAATAGTGGTCTGGTAAGAAAAATCAAGGGTATGAAAAATCTCATTAGAACAAAAAGAAATCAGCTCATCAACCTCAAAAGAAGCAAGATTTCTAAAACTGATAAAGGGAAAAACCATGTTGATCCCTCAAATATTGCTTCTAGTTCCAAGAGTCCGCAGAAAGCTATTTTAGTTCAATCTCAAATTTATCATTTTGTGAGCTCTGCTAACCGACCCGGGAAGGCTAAGCAGGCCTGGGTCGTTAAAACGTGATTTTCTTCTTGCAGGTTGAAGTGAGGGGAACATTCGTTGGATCCATGACAGTGGGTGTTCATGTCACATGACAGGGAACGAGAGTATTCTGTCCTCACTTCAGATCAATACTGGAGGAAACATTTCCTTTGGTAACAACAATCAAGGAGAAATCATTGGAATAGGTGAAGTCAAGCTAAATGATAAGACCAGCGTTAAAGACGTGAGCTTGGTGAAGGGTCTTGGTTACAACCTGTTGAGTATTGCTCAGCTTTGTGACCAAGGGAACAATGAGGTATCGTTTACCTCAGATGGTTGTACAATCACGAACAAAAATTCCAGTCTTGTGGTCATGAAGGGAAAGAGGCGCAACAATGTGTACTTTGTAGACTCAAGCTTCCAACCACAAGAAGAGTTATGCTTTGTTACGGTTGTCGATAAAACCGATCACTGGCATAGGAGGTTTGGTCACGCAAATCATCGATGAATTCATAAACTCTACTCAAAAAACCTAGTGATAAGACTTCCCAAAGTTCTTGCAGAAAAGGAAAGCTTGTGCGAAGAGTGTGTGAAAGGGAGACAAAGCAAATCGTCCTTTCAGCCAAAGTTGTCGATCAACACTTCTCATCCCCTTGAGATGGTACACATGGATTTGTGTGGTCCCATGTGGGTGAAAAGTCATGGAGGTAGCAGGTACATTTTTGTTATTGTTGATGATTTTACTAGATATACATAGACTCTCTTTCTAGGTTCCAAAGATGAGACGTTCATGGCATTCAAAAGATGGATCAAGAAGGTAAAAGCATCAACATGATAGAAATTAAAGGCTATCGGGTCGGATAACGGAACACAATTCAAGAACTCCATGTTTCATAACTTTTGTGATGAAAATGGAGTGTCTCATAACTTCTCTGCACCGAGGACTCCTCAACAAAACGATGTAGCAGAAAGAAAGAATGAAAACTGCAAAACATGGCTCGTACTATGATGTTGGCAAGTAACTTGCCTCGGTCCTTTTGGGCTGAGGCAGTCGGTACCGCTTGCTACATCATCAATCGAGCTACTATACGTTCCAATTTTTTTAAAACTCCATATGAACTAATCAAGGGGAAGAAAGCCAAATATTTCCCACTTGAAAGTCTTTGGATGCAGGTGCGGTGTTTACAACAACGGAAAAGACGAGCTAGGAAAGTTTGATCCAAGAAGTGACGAAGGCATCTTTCTGGGCTACGCATCCAACATCAAGGCTTACAAGGTGTTCAATAAAAGGACAAAGAAGTTTGAAGAAAGCATTCATGTTGTCTTTGACGAGTCCAAAAATGGAGGAAACCTGTCAGGTAACGAGGACGTACTGAAGGTTCTAAACACAGAATCAGATGATGAAGTTGATCTAGATTCAAGTACACAAGCTCCAAATGAAGAAGTCACTCCTCCCAGTCCTGACTTGGATGGAGATGACGCGTGAGGTACTCCGAATCCCGAAGATGATACTCCACAAAATGAAGACCAAGTGGAGGAAACATCTCTTGGAACGATAGAACAACAGGAACAAGAGGAGTCAAGAATAGATCCCACTCAGATTGAAGTCAGAAATTATTATCAAAAGAGGGATCATCCTGTTGATAACATCATCACTCCATACGAAAAAGGTGTGCTTACTCGTTCCTCTATTAAGAATTTTTGTGCTTTCAATGCGTTTATCTCTCTTGCAGAGCCGAAGAATGTGAAGAAAGCATTAAAAGATCCTGACTGGATAGTTGATATGCAAGAGGAACTACACCAGTTTGAGAGGAACAAAGTATGGAGATTAGTTCCCAAGCCAAAACACAAAATGGCTATAGGAACAAAGTGGTTATTCGGGAACAAACTTGATGACACCGGCGCTGTCACAAGGAACAAGGCGAGGCTTGTAGCAAAAGGGTACAATCAACAAGAAGGGATTGACTACGGTGAAACGTACGCTCCTGTTGCAAGAATAGAAGCCATCCGTCTTCTAATCGCCTATGCTGCTCATAAAGGATTCAAATTATATCAAATGGATGTGAAGATAACATTCCTGAATGGGTACCTACAAGAAGAGGTTTATGTGTTGCAACGTCCAGGATTTGAAGATGTTGATCACCCTGACCAAGTCTACGTTCTGGATAAGGCTCTCTATGGTCTTAAACAGGCGCCTCGTGCTTGGTATGATAGATTCGCACAGTTTCTATTGTCCAATGGATATAGACGTGGTGTGATCGACAAAACGTTGTTCCTAAGGGAATAAAACGGTGAGGTTTTAGTAGTTCAAGTTTATGTTGATGATATTATATTTGGTTCTACTAACCCGAATCTTGTAGAAAGCTTCAAGAATCTAATGAGTAGTGAGTTTGAGATGAGCATGATTAGTGAACTCACTTTCTTTCTTGGTCTACAAGTGGTACAAAGTGATGAGGGAACGAAGGTACATCAACAAAAGTACATCAAGGAGCTATTGAAGAAGTATGGTATGGATTCTATGAAACCTTTTGATACTCCTATTTCTCCTAATACTCATCATGATGCTGACCTTAATGGCAGTGATGTTGATCAAACGATGTACGGAGGCATGATTGGTTCCCAATTGTACGTAACGGCTAGTCGGCCAGATATTATGTTCAGTGTGTGTCTTTGTGCTAGATTCCAAGCTAATCCTAAAGAAACACATCTAAAAGAAGTGAAGAGAATTCTGCGCTACTTGAAAGGGAACGATGGGTTGTGTCTATGGTATCCAAGATATAACTCGTTCAATCTTATTGGATTCTCGGATGCAGATTTTGCAGGTCACTTGGTAGATAGGAAGAGCACATCAGGCATGACCCAATTTCTTGGCCCTTGCTTTGTGTCTTGGGGATCGAAGAAGCAAAATTCGGTTTCTCTTTCCACGGCTGAAGCAGAGTATGTCGCAGGCTCGCAACAGCAACCTGTTGTTCCCAGATTCTATGGTTAAAACAACAACTGGTAGATTTTGGTATGACTTTTGATACTATTCCTATCTTATATGATAATACAAGTGCTATCAATATCTCCAAGAATCCGGTGCATCATTCTAGAACCAAACATATAGATATTCGACATCATTTCTTAAGAGATAATGTTGAAAAAGGTTTTATCAAGATAGATCATTGTAGGACTGAAAATCGAGTGACAGATATTTTCACCAAGGCTTTGGACAGAAAACCCTATGAGCATCTGAGGATGTTGCTAGGAATGATTCACTTGGAGTAAACAAGTCCTGGTCCTCTATTCCCTCATGGCCTGGCTAAAGAGGTAACTTCTCAGGAAACTACGTATCATTTGACACATTTTCTAATGGCTTATATCTTTAAGTGTTTAAGTGTTGCATGCTAAAAGGAACTAAAACTGAAATGTCTATATCCAAGATTTTCTTTTAAGCCCAAAATAACCAACTTGATCTATTCTATCCCTCACTTCAAGCCGAAATGATAGTTGGTTATAAGCTGTCCTTTAGCCTGGTCTAAACAAACGTTCCCTATGAACCTCTTTTGATAACCTTTAAACGGGGAATAATTGTTTGGATGTCAAAAATATCTCAAGCCCACAAAAAGTTTGAATGGAACATCCCTTGTCCCTTGTCCGTTCAAACAAACCTTTTTATCCACATCATGGTAACGAGGTATGGAACTAGTGGTTTGGAGATTGTGATTAATAAAGGAACGTCTTTGATTAATATTGAAGATTTTTATGGGAAAGGAACAGTCGTCTATGTAACACCCCGAAAATTTATAAGGGATTGAGGTGCTACCCATGTCAATAAGAGCTCTTCCTTTTCTGAGTTCGAGTGAGGACAAAGAACTCAAAAGTTAAGCGTGCAGGGGGGAGAATAGTACCAGGATGGGTGACCTCATGGGAAGTCCTCGGGTTGGCATTGGATAGCGCTTCTAAGGCCTCGGGTCTTACAAATGGTATCAGAGCCGACTTCGGGTTACGAGTTGGCTTGGCCTAGATGGCGGTCACTCGACCCGAAGGGCGGTCCTTGGGCCTTGACGAGGTCGTCAAGTGCTTAAGTGGGGGAGATTGTAACACCCTGAAAATTTATAAGGGATTGAGGTGCTACCCATGTCAACAAGAGCTCTTCCTTTTCTGGGTTTGAGTGAGGACAAAGAACTCAAAAGTTAAGCGTGCAGGGGCGAGACTAGTACCAGGATGGGTGACCTCCTGGGAAGTCCTCGGGTTGGCATGGGATAGCGCTTCTTAGGCCTCGGGCCTTACAAATGATACCATAATTGTAACACCCCCTTTTTATATAGGGATATTACCGCCAATGACCCCGAGATTAAACTCTCAAAGTCACCCAAGGCTTATAGTAATTACAGAACTTAACCAAAAACTTTAAAATGCGGAAGATATATTATAACAAATGCGAAAGTCGAATACAAAAGTTAAATAAAATTGAACGGATACAAAGTTGAAATGAGAAGGGTCCCACAAGTCGGAACCTCGACCCTTAAAATTATTCTAACTTATTCCAAGCTAACCACCTTCACTCTAGCTGCTCCTCAAGCTTGCTCCTCGTGGTCCTCGACGTAGAACTTCACTCCTGATGTGTCGCGACGAGAAATGCGATGGACACCAGCCGACCATGCAAGGAAAATAAACGGTCGGTTAGTCTTGTGACAGACTAAGCAAATGGGGTTTTTGAAGGTGGTTCGGATTTTAGGAAGGGACGAGTTGGGATGTCGGGTACCGAATGAAAGTCGGTCCCATCCTCAGACCTCGGGCCTCCTAGGAAAACTATGATTTGAAGAAACAGAAAGAGAACGTCACCCAAGGGTGAGTCTCGGTTTATAAAGAAAGATTTACTTATGTCGGGTTTCACACATTTAGTCAGGTGGGTGATTAAACCCCTCGTTGATCATGTTTCCCTCTACCAACCTCACCGCATACGTGTTGTGCGAATTCAGATTGGAGCCAGAGAATTACGGAATCCGAGAGTAAGGATGGCATTCCATTTTGTACTAGCCTTCCTATCATTTTAATGGTCGCCATCAGGCGCCTATTTAATCTCTACTAATTTTAATGATCATAATATCATTCCACTTGGAATTAAGCATACTTTTTAAATAAGAAGGATGTGGGTTACGACCCCACGGAATTTCTCAAAGGTTGGGTGGCGAACCCAGACTGACACGAGCTACGTGCCATCACCCCTCATCGAGCGAGCGGGTACTGACCATGGTCTTACAAGTAGAGCATCAACTCAAGATTAAAGTCCAATGAATCGATGCGTACAACATAAAGAACGCAAACACAAGCCTACTCATCTAGGCACACATATCACAAGGCAACGGCCCTACAATCCATCTAGCGTAACCTAAGTACGACTAGAAATAACATGTCATTAAATCTAGAACAATATAAATCATAGATTCATTTTATTACATACAAGAGTTCCCAACATAGTTATAAAATACTTTAAAAGCATATGAAAACATATAACACGGTATGAGACATGCTTTGATAAAACAAGTGATGCATAAAGGACATTTCATGGAAATCGAACCCAAACCACTTGCCTCATAATTGACGTAGATGGGTTACGAAACGATCACTCGCGATTAAGAACTTATTCATGTTCAATCAACCACAAAACAAATTGTCATCAATTTATTTTGTTCATTTGATAGCGTTGATTTTCCGAGGAATGACAACGGATTTAATTTTATAAAAAAATATAAACTTTAAACATTATATTAATAATTTCTTTTTTTATTAATATAATGACACTAAGTTATGAAAATTATAAATACTTCATATCATTGAATTTAAACTTTTCCTTATAATATATTAACCTCAACATATGTATATATAAATATTTATTAATAGTAATCTAAAGGAAAATCTTATTACTTTATAAATATTTAAAATATTATTAATAATCTTATTTATCCATAAGAAATTCTTCCTCTTATTAACATCCTTTTTAAAATACCAATTTATTCATGAAAACTAAAAATACCGATTTAAAAATTCACAAGTTAATTTAAATACTTATAATTAAAATACCAAATTCCTAACATTTAGTCAATTTAAATCATTTTTACCCATTTAAATTTAACAAAAGAATATTTTTTTTAATTGAATTAAAAATCGAATATACCTACAAAGGTGAGCAGTCCGGTCGGGCCGGGTCGGGCCCGACCTGCTCACGGGCCTTCAATGCAGCAGCAATTCGGAAGAGGCAAAACATGGCGAACTTCAAATCCTTCGTTCTCCCTCGTCCGACGTCGGTTCGAGGCGTTTGAGTAGGCGTTGGAACCGTAAGAGAGAGAGCTTTCCAATGATATAAAAATGGGAAAATTTTGATTGAGTGTGGAAGGAGAAAGAGCCTAAAAACCGAGCCCTACTCTGTTTTTTCGCTGAACAGAGGCAACCTATTCCCGAGCCGATTTGGGCAAATTGGAGAGCGTTTTTGAAGAAACTTTCTGAATGGAAAATGTGTGTGACGGAATGAAATTCGTAATGGGCTTTTATAGCACTCAAAACGACGCCTAAAATGTCCAAAACGGATTTCTCAATTCAATACCCCGAAACCAAACGTCCATTGGCCTTCATTCGGGTTTTATACAGATTTTAATAGGTAGCTTGATCGATTGGACCACCAAATTACTCCTCATTACTCATTCTTATCCTTCCAACTCATTATCTCAATCCAATTCGAGCTTTTAAGAGCCAATTTCGACCATTTAATCCTTATTAGGTCACGTTAAATGCACAGAAATTCGGCCCCGAAATTTGTATTAATTCGAACAATTAATTAAGGGGTTTTATAGAACACTTCGTGAGCTTTCCAGAACATCTTTCGGATCGAAAATCCGTTGAGAAACGAGTGAGATATGGCCATTTGAAAATTCGGGCTCAAGGTTGAAGACAACCCAATCGGGTTTCAATCCATTTCTGAGAAATTGCACAAACAACCCTCTTGTTTTGATAAAGTGATAAAAATGTCCTTCCACCTTAACTTTTGGACTCCAAATAAAATAGATAGTTATCATTTGAACTTTAAACAATTTATTTTATTAAACTTTAGCTTTAAAACACTTATATAAATTTTAGAAATATACTTTTCCATAAGTATTATCACTTGTAATTATTGTCTTATAATTTTAAATAATAAACAACTCATATTATTCATGATTATATTTTATCATATTATAATAATAATCATACAACCATAATTCTTATGGTTCGTATTTAATATGAGAACATAATTTTTGTAACCTTTAATATGAGTTTTTAACCTTATAACATTTAAAGTGTTGTAACATTATAACTTTAAAAAATAAAATATGTAAATATTTTATTATGTTAAAGGGAAATGTAAAATTACATTTTTATCCTTTATGAAAATGAGGGATATTACAATTTGTTAGGCCTACTGCCTTTAGAAGCGCTATCCCATGCCAACCCGAGGACTTCCCAGGAGGTCACCCATCCTGGTACTACTCTCGCCCTTGCACGTTTAACTTTTGAGTTCTTTGTCCTCACTTGAACTCCGAAAAGGAAGAGCTCTTGTTGACATGGAGAACACCTCAATCCCTTATAAATTATCGGATTATTATAATTGTAATATCCCTCATTATTATAAAGGGTAAAAATATAATTTTACATTTTCCTTTATCATGATAAAATATTTTACATATGTTAAATCTTAAAGTTATAATGTTATAACATTTTAAATATTATAAGGTTAAAACTTAAAACCCCATAGTAAAGGTTACAAAAAGTATGTTTTTATATTAAATACGAACCATAAGAATTAGGGTTGTATGATTATTATAATATAATAAAATATAATCATGAATTTGTTCATTATTAAAAATTATAAGAGAGTAACTACAAGTGATAATACTTATGAAAAACTATTATAATAATATTTCTAAAATTTATATAAGTGTTTTAAAGCTAAAGTTTAATAAAATAAATTGTTTAAAGTTCAAATGATAACTATCCAATTTATTTGTAGTGCAAAAGTTAAGGTGGAAGGACATTTTTATCACTTTTGCAAAACAAGAGGGTTGTTTGTGCAGTTTCTCGGAAATGGATTGGAACCCGATTGGGTTGTCTTCAACCTTGAGCCCGAATTTTCAAATGGCCATATCTCACTCGTTTCTCAACGGATTTTCGATCCGAAAGATGTTACGGAAAGCTCATGAGGTGTTCTATAAAACCCCTTAATCAATTGTTCTATTAATACAAATTTCGGGGCCGAATTTCTGTGCATTTAACGTGACCTAATAAGGATTAATGGTCGAAATTGGCTCTTAAAAGCTCGAATTGGATGGAGGTAATGATGTGGAAGGATAAGAATGAGTAATGGAGGGTTAATTGGGTAGTTGAATCGTTTGGAACGACCAGTAATTGTTGGATAATGTCGAATTAAAGCCAAGCGACGGTTTGTGTTAGGGGTATTGATGTGGGTATCGGTTTGGGCATTATAAGCGATCTTTTTGAGTGTTATAAAAGACCATTACGAATTGAAGTTTGTCACACACATTTTCTATTCAGAAAGTTTATCCAAAAATGCTCTCCAATTTGTCCAAATCGGCTCGGGAACAAGTCGCCTCTGTTCAGCGAAAAAACAGAGCAAGGTTCAATTTTTGGGCTATTTCTCCTTCCAAACACAACCAAAAATTTTCCATTTTATAGCATTGAAAAGCTCTTTCTCTTACTGTTCCAACACCTACTCACACGCCTCGAACCGATACCAGACGAAGGAGAACGAAGCGATTGAAGTTGGTGTTGTTTGTGCTCTATTTTTGCAAGATGGTTGTTCGGTTTGGCTGGTGAGCCCGTGATCATGTCGGGCCGGACTCGGCCCGAGCATGGTACACATTTAAAATATTTTGTTTTTTCGGGTTTTGGCTTTAAAAAAATAAAATAATTTCTTTTGCTAAATTAAAATGGGTAAAAATTATTTAGATGGAGAAATGTTAAGAATTTTGTATTCCATAAGTCATTAAATAAATATATGAATTTTTAAATGGTTATTTTTAGTATTCGTATGAATAAATTGGTATGTTAGAAAGGATATAATAAGAAGAGGAATTTCTTATTTTTATATATAAAGTTAGAATAGATGAAGTTAAATGAAATTATTATTTTGAATATTTACAAGTAATAAGGTATCTTATTTAGATTGATATTAATATATAATTGAGGTTATTACTTGGTAAGGAAAAGTTTAAAAATAAATAATATGAAAATTTTATAAAATTCATAGCTTATTTTTATTATATTAATAAAAAGAAAATTATTAATATAATGTGTAAAGTTTATAATTATTATAAACTTAAATCCATCGTGATTCCTTGAAAATCAACTTCCTCGAATGAACAAAATAAATTGACAACAATTTATTTTGTGGTTGATTGAAACAGGAATAAGCTCTTAATCGCGAGTGATCGTTTCGTACTCATCTATGTTAATTACGAGGCAAGTGGTTTGGGTTCGATTTCCATATAAAATCGTTTATGCATCACTCGTTTATCAAGCATGTTACGTATCGTTATATGTTTTCATGTGTTTTAAATTGTTTTATGACTATGTTGGGAACTCTTGTATGAAATAAAATGAATCTAGGATTTATATTATGCTAGATTTAATGACATGTTATTTCTAATCGTACTTAGGTTACGCTAGATGGATTGTAAGGCCGTTGCCTTGTGATATGTGTGCTTAGATTAATAGGCTTATGTTTGCATACTTTATGTTATACGCGTCGATTCATTTGACTTTAATCTTGAGCAGTTGCTCTACCTTTAAGACCATGGTCAATACCCGCTCGCTCGCTGAGGGGTGATGGCACGTAGCTCGTGTTAGTCTGGACTTGCAACCCAACCTTTGAGTATTTCCGTGGGGTCGTAACCCACATTCTATCTTTTGAGTATTTTCGTGGGGCTTTAACCCACATTCTATCTTACTTAAAAAGTATACTTAATTCCAAGTGGAACGATAATGTTATCCTTAAAATTAGTAGAGATTAAATAGGCGCCCGATGACGACAATTAAAGTGATAGGAAGGCTAGTACAACATGGAATGCCATCCTTACTCTCGGATTCCTTAATTCTCTGGCTCCAATCTGAATTCGCACAACACGTATGCGATGAAGTTGGTAGAGGGAAACGTGATCAACGAGGGGTTTAATCACCCACCTGACTAAATGTGTGAAACCCAAGTTCCCAACATAAGTAAATCTTTCTTTATAAACTCGAGACTCACCCTTGGGTGATGTTCTCGTTTTGTTTATTCAAATCATAGTTTTCATAGGAGGTCCGAGGTCCGATGATGGGAACGGTTTTCATTCGGTACCCGACATCCCAACTCGTTCCTTCCTAAAACCGAACCACCTTCCAAAACCCCATTTGCTTAGTCTGTCACAAGACTAACCGACCGTTTATTTTCCTTGCATGGTCGGCTGGTTTCCATCGCATTTCTCGTCGCGACACATCAGGAGTGGAGTTCTAAGTCGAGGATCACGAGGAGCAAGCTTGAGGAGCAACTGGAGTGAAGGTGGTTAGCTTGGAAAAAGTTAGAATAATTTTAAGGGTCGAGGTTCCGACTTGTGGGACCCTTTCCATTTGAATTTTTTATCCGTTCATGTTTATTCCACTATAGTATTTGACTTCCACGTCGTATATATATATATATATGTATCTTCCACATTTTTAAAGTTTTTGGTTAACTTCTGTAATTACTGTAAGCCTTGGGTGACTTCGAGAGTTTAATCTTGGGGTCACTGGCGGTAATATCCGTGTATAAAAAGGGGGTGTTACAGTACCAGGATGGGTGACCTCTTGGGAAGTCCTCGGGTTTGCATGGGATAGCGCTTCTAAGGCCTTGGGTCTTACAGTCTATACAGCTGAGATGGGACACAGTGTGAGAGCAGTTGTGACTGCGAGTTTGAAAATTCAGCCGTTGCACAGTACTTTTGCAGGGAACGATAGGACGTTTTGCACAGTCTTGAATTAATGGCGGTGTAAAATCATCATTATGGAAATTCTTAGTCGTTAAGATATGGATAGAAGATCTTGGGAAGATTATGATCTTTATCAACAAGGAAAGAGGTGTGTTTTATAATCCCTTCTCTCGGACATTATTTTTTCACAGCATCTCTATTTTTACCTTCCAAAACCCTAATCTTCTTCAAGCTTCAAGCTTTCTTCTCTCTCACATCAATGGCTTCCTCTTCAAACACCCCGCCCTTAACTTTGATGGCCTCGACGCCTCTGAGATCGAAGCTCTTCAAGCTCGACTCGAATCCCTCAAAAAGGTCAAACTTTCCTCTCCCGTCTCCAAGCTCGAAACCCAGTTTGATGTTGTAGCCAACATCAGAGCAGAGGTCGCTGCTAAGGTCTCAAGTGAGAAGGAGACTCTGCCTGAGGAGTCTGAAAAGGATCCATCAATGGTTCCTTCAAAAAACCCTTCCGAAAAACCTGTTGAAACAGGGGATGGAAAGGAGGGCCGGGGTGATTGGGAAAAGGAAGAGGTGAACTCACCTCCTAAGGAAACCACCAACAAACCAGAAAAGGTGGAAGCTTTGCCATGAATCAGCGACCAGGATGGGTCAAGCCGACAAGCCAAGGCAAGCGAAAGGCCAGGAAGAAGGTTCCTCCCCATCCTTCTCAGATCCTTCATATCTTTGAGTCGAAACTAACTCCTTCCCCTGCTCCCAAAAAGGCGAAGATCGCTCCAACGGGAACCAAGTACAGTATTCGATCCACCGCCACTACTTCAAAGAAAACGGTGGTTGAGGAGTCTTCTGAGGAAGAAGATCCCGAAGAAGATGAGGAGGAAGTTGGCTCTGATCCTGAAGAGGCCGAGTCTGAAGAAAAGGAGGACACTAGTGATGATGGTGCTGAAGAAGAAAAGGAGGTAGAAGAAGAGGTTGAGAAGGACCTCAAGTCTGCTAAGGCAAAGGGAAAGTTGCCAATGGAACCAGAGGGTGTCTCTAAGAAGGTTTCAAAGAGAGTCGTCGCTCCTCTAGTGATCGAGGAGGAATTTCTGAAAGAGAATGACTTGGAGGAGTTCTGGGAACTTCTCAAGTTCCAAGGCTGGGACAAGATTTGTGCTTCAAAGGTCAAGGTAGACGTGTCTTTGCTAATTTCTTTTCGACCTATCAACTGGCTGATCTTGTGACTGGTCCCTTGGGGTTCTCTACTATTGGTACCTCCGAAATCTCTTTCTCTCTGGGGTCTGTTGCAAAAATTCCGAAGGTTCCTAGTGAAGGATATTGTGAGTTGCATACTTCAAGCAACTGGACAAGGAACAAGGCTTATCTCATCAAGCGCGTAATGGGGAAGGCATCTGAGGCTGGTCCTTACTCTAATAGGGATCTGGGATACACTGCACGGATTGCACACTAGTTTCTAATCAAGGTTGTTGTTCCCAGGCTGGAGAAGAGAAGCAATCTCACCATCAATGACATGATATTGCTGGATAAGTTTCTTCGAAGGGAAAAGATCAGTCTTCCTGAGATTATGATGAGGCACATGGCTAAAAGCACTGGGAAGAATGATGGTTTGCCTTACCCACAGTTTGTGAAGGCCATTCTGAAGGATAAGAATGTGTACAAACCTTCGCGTGAGGAGTCTTTTGGATTACCCCTAGATATGCGCAATATCTCGAGGATGAACTACCAGGGTGATTCAAAGGGAACAACTGCAAAAGAAGACTGTCCAGATGGATGTTGAGAGCTCTTCGATGAGTAAAGGTGTTACTGCCAAGATGTTGATCGAGCTTCAAAAGATTTCCTCTCAGCTGAGTACCGTCATTGGTTACTTGGGTAAGAGAGACACTGACATTGCTGTTGCTGATTCCACCTCCTTCGAACCATGATGTGGACCCTCTCTTGTTCCCTAGCCTATCTATTCCCACTTTAAAAGTTTCTGTTGTTTCTCTTGGATGTTAAGACTTTTTATGTTTTATGTTTTTCTGGCTGTGATTTCCGCGACAATTATCTATGAATAATAACTATCTTTTGCTTATGAATGGTTTGAGTTTCAATTAAATTTGTTCATTTGCTCTACATTTTGCTTGATGATTGTTGACCTTTTGACATCATCAAATGGTTTGAGTTAGGAAAAATTCAGAGATGAGTTCTATCCAGGAAATACAGAGGGAAATTTGGCTAAGGGGGAATTTGTTGTTACCTCTGATGAGTAGGAACAATGGTGCATCTGTTAAGGGGGAACCACAATTTTTTTTTTTCAAATCTATATTCTTGCTGGTTTCTAGATGTGCATTTTTGTATAGGTTTGTCATCATCAAAAAGGGGGAAATTGTTGGAACAATGGTTGTTCCATGGTTTCTCTTAGTTTTGATGATAACAAACTTAGTTAGTATAACTTGCTTCTACATGTAAGTGTTTCAGGAAAACAGGTACATAGTCACGAGTGACGGAACATTGTGGGGAACGATGAAGGGAATGAGTGACAGATTTAGGAAGCGCGTCTCGGAAGGAACACGGCTTTCTATTAATGGCAAGTTACCAAATCTTCTACGAGCAATCTTCTGCGAAGATACGACAACTGTAGGCGGTTGCTTGAGGAAATCAAAGGAAGGATAAGATTAAAGTTTACACGATCTTATTTAAGAAATCCGAGATCATTCGGTTTTGGCAAGAATCGGCATGGTTGAGGATCCAAATCTCAAACAGTACTTTCTCCTATTAGTGTGGGATTTGTTAAGTGGAAAATCTACGTAATTAGGCAAGAATTACATATGAGATCAGACTTGACATATCTTATAAATAGCTAGGTTATAGCTAGGGTTTAAGTGTGGTTGTAGACGGTGAACTTGGAGAGAGAGCTTTTCAAGTGTACGAGTGTGTGGCTTTTTCCGGTGAAGAATCCACAAGTAAGTCAGTAGTTTACTTTCTCTTAGGTTTACGATTAGGGTTGTAGAAGTCTAGTTGGTTGAACTTTGGTTGGTACCTTAGTTACCAGGGAACTTGACTTGCCTTGTAACCGCTGAAACTTAATAAAAGTATTCTATTGAAAATCCTCTGAGAAGGAGTCTCAGGGGTAGAGGTTTTTCTTTCTACGACTTGTTGGTCGGACAGAAAGTTTTCCTCTCTAAATTCTGTGTTCTTATTGTTTATTTCCGCTGCCCAGGGAACAATGCTAGTTCCCTGACTTTTTACTAACGCGTCACGATCCAACAGTATGCTTTAGCAATGTCAAATTTAAGCATCATCTACTTGCAGGAGCGGGCCACATTCATCAAGTGAAGGACTTCTTGAACAATGACTACACTTCAATGGTTTGGCGCCTGAGAATGAAACTTGCTTGGGCCGGGGAGACAAGGCATGGCATAATAGGCTTCAAGCTGTTGACAATGGCTTGTGTAGTGATTTTGAAGGTGACATTAAGTAGAGAAATTGGCCTGAGCTGAGCCGGAGAGGTCGGATGATCAATTTTTGGAACAAGGACCATGAGAGCGTCGCTTAAGCCTAGCTGGCGGGAGAAGCTGGTCATTCAAAAGCAAGTCATGAGTGGCAAATCTAATCCCCAACCAAGGTCCAACAAATCTCAGCATTGGAGAATGGCTGACACAGCTTCGTGAACTCAGCTTCAGGTAAAGTCATCAAGTTTCGTAAGCTCCTATCGAAGGCAAGTTCGTTCCAGATTAACTGATAAGCTTGATATTTTGAAACTTGGTCATATATTATCTTTAATTTTGTTATCTTTTCAATGAGGCCACATATTTTACAAGACTCCTATTGTTTGAGTTTGTACGATTTTCCTTCAAAAAAATCATATTTAATTCATATATTATTTATAGATCTTTGAAATCATCCTCTATAAATGCACTCTATGGTCAATTGGCAAGTACATAATTAATAAAATATAAAACCTAGGAGAAAATACATGAAAGGAGGGAATCACGGCCAAATGACGATTGTAATCACATGGCCGGCCCTTAACAATAATTTACCAAGAAGATGGCATCATAGATAAATATCATAATCATTCTATCACACAGCCCTTCGATATAAAATCCATAACTTTATAATTTTCTTATTTCTTAATTTATCTGCTCAACTTTCCATTGCCAATTTAAAATTTGGCAACATCAACTTGGGCCGATATACATACGTATATACCAACTGCTTCTTTAAGTAACGCATCCTAGAAATTAATACAAGTCAGGCATGCTTACGCAATCACACATAATGCAATACATATCCTACAATGTTTATACCTCAACTTGCTACTAATAATTTATATATATTAGCAAATAAATTAATTAGACTAACATCCATCTTTAGTTAAACAAATTTGATTATATATTTTTTTTAATTTTTTTAGAATTTTGTTTTCAAAATTAATATTCTTTTTAATATATTCAAAGGACACATTTATAGAAAAAATATTTTTTTAAAGAAAAGTGTATATATTATTATGTATCTAATTCCGCTAAGTCAAGAAGACCTTGCGAAAAGGAATAAAGATGTAATAGTTCACATATGTGCTAAACAATGAGCTATTTTTTTCCCATTCTACTTACATGAGTACTTGATGATTCGGTAAAAAAAAAAAAGACAGAATAGGCCTAATATCTTCCACATCTAAATCAAAATAAGTCAAATTCTGAGCGATTTTGTATACTCTCTCGATTTGCAATAGATAGCCATTTTCCACACTTTTTTAAATTAGGTTAAAATATAAATATGATTAATTTATTATTTTAAAATTTAATAATTCGATATATATTTTTAAACTAAAAAGACCCTCTATTGTAAATCGAATGGAGTAACTAATATGCCATTTAAGGCATCTGTTTCTTCTATAATCCGAGTAGCATTAATGCATTGCGCAAGGGAGATACCAAATATCAATATATCATCATATCGTTTGCTCAAACATCAAACCAAATTAAATATAAGGTACATTGCGTAACAAACTAAACAATAACTATGATATTAACACAATTAAAGTATCTTGTAATTATAACATTTTATATAAAGAAAGAAGGTAAAATTAAGGTAGCTGAGAAACTATCTTTCATTTTTTGTTCTTTATAAGAAACAATAAAAATACAAATAAGAGGGTTATCAAAAAAAATACAAATAAGAGGAACTTTAATTAACTTGATCTCATATTATACCCCAATTAATCTTATTACTTTTCCTTTCTAAAAAAATCTAGAAAATCAGTATAGTTGTAAGGTCAACTAAGTAGGGGGCATCCCTTCTTTGATTCAATATTGTGCAAAATAAAAAAGTCATTAATTAATTTGAGAATGCTTCGCATTTCAACCATGTTGAAGAGATCGTAGTATCGTACACAATCATACACACCACTTATAAAATATAATACTAATATATAGTGTAGCATTTTTCAAACAAATACTTGGTTTGAAAGAATAAAATAAAACGCGAAATTTGATCGTTACAAGACAAGTAGAAGCCCATTCCCAAAATAAAAAGAGAAGATAAAGATCGAGAGAGCCACTCATCATCCTTTCCTAAGAAATCGTCTTCCTCTTCTTCTTCTTTCTCCCTTTCTCTTTCTGTGACTCTGTGTTTTTCCCCTCTATATCTACAAAACTATCGAGTTCTCCGTCTCCACACGTAAATCTCTCACGATCGGGCCCTTCCACCCATCATGGATTACGCTAATATCAAATATGATGAGGTATGTTCGAGTCCATTAATCAATCATATACACGTACACGCTGTAAATTTATTTCAGACAAAAAAAAATAAAAAAGCTACGATCTTTATTGATTTGCAATTGCAGGGGTTTATAGCGAACAAAAGAGGATTGAAACTCTTCACATGTCAATGGCTTCCAGAAGAAGTAGAGCCCAAAGCACTTGTCTTTCTACTCCATGGATATGCCATGGAGTGTAGTATCTCCATGAAAGGTAATTTTAATTCTTCATATAATTCGATTTAATTAAGAGTTTTTGAAGAAAAAAAAGTGATTTAAGATTAATAGAGTGGATGGATCTCTGTGGGTTAACAGGAACAGCGACCCGATTAGCTCGGGCCGGGTACGGAGTCTACGGCCTGGATTGCATCGGGCATGGACGATCAGAAGGACTCCATGGATATATCCCAAGCTTTGAGGATGTTGTTGAAGATTTCTCCCTTCATTATACCGATATTTGTGGTAAATATTCAGATTTTAACCTTATTGAATTATTTTTTACCGAATCTCAATCTCATTTGGTTATCTTTTGTTTCCTCTTTTTGACGCACGTGATCTTTTATTTTTTATTTTTTAAAATAAATAACAGAGAAGGAGGAAAACGCGAAGAAGAAGAGGTTCATCATGGGAGAATCAATGGGAGGAGCCGTGGCTCTGCTTCTGCACCGGAAAATGCCGGGCTTCTGGGACGGCGTCGTTTTGGTCGCTCCCATGTGTAAGGTAAGCGTTTTAACGAGGGTAATTTTGTACTTTAATAAATGCCCTTGCTTGCTTGCACGTTGATTGGGTTTGGTCGGGCCCATGGGCATTTTGGCCCGTTTTGGGCCGATTGTGGCTAAACGGCAAACGGCACTTCTTGGAGTGGGTCCCCCGTCCTTTGCGTTGCCTTTCCGTCAGTGCTTCCAACTCGTTCGGCCTAGTTTACCGGAAAGTGGGCCCAGTTCCTGCCTCTAAAGATTCTCCTACCAACAAAAGCTAATTTTAGTTTTTTTCTTTCACCTTGGTTTATTATTGATATAACAAAATTATAATTTTATTAAGTAAATCTAAATTATGTGGAAGAGATTTTTTCAAGATTAATAATTTTTTCTAGTAAACTATTGGGGAAAAGAGTAGTCCGTATTAAATAATTGTGAAGTCAGTTACATTTATACATTTTAAGTTTTTTATAAATACAATTGGAGCTATAAGTAATAAGGAGAAGACACCTAATTTTATTTTTTTTTGGGATAACTCTATAAATCCTTACCACAACTTTCTGATAATTCTGATTATGATTTTTGTAATTGTATTTATTTAAAATTATTTAAACCTTTTTAAGAATTTATTTATTTATATTTTCAAGATATAAAAATATTATTCTTAACCTATATCCCGAAAGCATAGTTTACAAAAACATTATTTTAAAATCATTTATCAAAATGCTCATTGTAAGAAAAGTTCCATATCTAATGTTGACCTCACAAGTCATAACTCATAGGTAGGAGTAAGTCATAACCCATTAGTAAAAAAATAATGAACAGCTCATTATGTAAGGGTTTCTAAGGGTTTAAAAAAAAAGTTGGAAAAGAAGTTCATTTCAAGGGTATTTTTTGCAACTTACTAGTACTATATCCTGGTCCAGCCTGGTTTTTTACTGTAATCAATTGATTAAATGTGGTGTAGTTTACCTTGTAGTAAGTCAAGATCTTCCAATTAATGGGTAGCTTCATACGAAAACGTTTCGGGTCAACTGAAGTTAATTTCTAAAAACATGTTAAGGAAAATTGACTCATTCTTTGAATTTATGATACGACGGCCTTATCCCAATACCCTTGCAAACAAAATGATTATACGGTCAGCAATAAAGATAATAATTAAAAATAATATCAAATCAAATTCAATGTAATGATCGAAGTTAGTATAAAATAATTATATTATGCAATCAAATTGATAGTACTTATTTTATTGGTATGATGGATGGTATAATCAAATTGATACTTGTAGGATTAGGAAAACTCATAGCAGGTACGGTGTATAAGATATATCGTGTGGATTAAAATTATGATTGGACAGACTCAAGCGAATAGGGCCTATATAAATTTGTATAATACTTTCATTTTTCCTTCTATACAAGTGTTTAGATTGCTATAAGCTGTGTAACCTTTGACTACACTTGCATAGTAAAAACTTCTAGGAGGGTGCTAGCTAGCTTAATTAATAATGGTGACCACACCAGCTTTTTTTTTTTGGTCAAGAAAAAAATGTCAAAATTTCTAAACCCAAGAAAAACGTGATTGTGAAAGATTGATGAAATTAATTAGAGATCTTGACGGCATGATAAAAGTCGCCGTAGCTTGTATTGGCGGAAATTAGTACAGTATTAGTCAAGATATCACTGTAATTTACTGATTTAAGATCACTTAATTAAAGCATAAAGTAGCTAGGTAATGCAAGTAGGTGGGGGGTAATCAATCATTCATCCCAACATTAGTACTTAAACAGTGAAGCTTCTCATCTTAGCTAGTGCACTTGCTTTAATTGCTTACTTGCTTATACGGAGTACTATTTTTTTAATTGCAACTGATATTTTTTTGGTGGAAATTTATTAATTGGAATGCAGCTTGCGGACAACGTGAAACCGAGTCCATTGGTGACAAAGTTTCTTAAAAAACTATGTAACGTGGTTCCGACATGGAAGCTCGTCCCAGGCCAGGACATCATTGACGCTGCCGTTAGAGACCCCGAAGCCAAAAAACAAGTACTCCATTAATGATCAATTAGTAGTATATTATATATTATAATCAACTCCATACTTGTTAAAATTGGCTAATCAAACTAAACTTGGTTCAACAGGTTAGGGCCAATCCTTACTGGTACACCGGACGACCTCGTTTGAAGACTGCCAACGAGCTATTAGGCGCGACCGTCGACCTGGAGCGTCGTCTTGACGAGGTGACTTTGCCTTTCCTTGTGGTTCACGGCGGGGCCGACAAAGTAACGGATCCCGCCATCAGCAAGCTCCTCTACGAGACCGCCTCTAGCTCCGACAAGACCTTCAAGTTGTACGACGGAATGTGGCATGCCCTTACCTACGGCGAGCTGCCTGCCAACATTGATCTTGTATTCGCTGACATCATCGCCTGGCTGGACGAGAGGTCGGCCATGGACGACAAGGCCAGGACCGAGAAGGAGAAGAAGCTCATAGAAGACAAAGACGCCTCCTCAACCAAAAGCTCTTAAAGGAAGAGTGTCTCTTTTATTTTTAGTTTCTATCTCTTTGAATTATAATAGTTGTGTAAGTAGAATACAGTTTGCTTTATGTGGGTCATTTCACCTATAAATAGCCAAGACAATGCAAAAAAGCATCACATATCTTATTCATGAAAGAAAGCTAAAAGAATTGTGAAACAATCAACAAAATCATCTTCTTTGTTTTCGGAAAAACAAAATTAACCTGAGAATTGCTTTTCAAAATTCCTACAAAAAATGAACAATGTACAAAGAATATTTCTAGATCAATAGCTCTATACTTAAAATCTCCTCCAAGAGCTCACTAATCAGAGCCTCTTCTATTTCCTTGACCACAATATGAGTCTCTTCATTTAAATCAAGCCAATCTCTGTTTACAACTATCTACTCAGATGACTCTCTTTTCGCCGCCTTTTCCTGTTTAACAAGCAATTGCAGCAGCTCACCCTTGATTTCATCTTGATTCCATTTTAGAAGATGCCTTTTTGTCAAGGGAGTATACCTCATCGTGCTTAGAATGTCAGACAATCCGCATTTTATACGACCAAATAAGAGTCTTCGCTCTGATTTAAGCCAAGATGGATATTTGCCATATTTCTTCTCCAACGAGTCAAAGACACAAAGGCTTTCTAAATCCTCCAATGGATGATGACCCAATTCAGCTAACACATCAGTAAGATAAGAATGCTGAAGCTTAACCTCTGATTCTACACAGAAGAAGGAGAATCAAAGCATAAATCATAGAGATTGGCTCAACTAAGGGAATTTTGAAAAACTAGTCTTTTTGTCATCCCCACTAACCTTGAACGGCATGTAAGTACGTGGTTGATGAAATGTCTTTCAAGTTTGAAGCTGAATCAAGTTGTTGGGATGGAAACTCGTTGTTTGATTCGTCCACGGGTGTCAAAAAATAATCTGCAACCTGTGAACAAAATGGCCAATATGTTAAAATTTCTATCCATTGAAGATCAGATTTGTCTAATTAGTCTAATTATGGTAACCTGATAAAACAATACTCTCTGTTATGCTAAAAGGACAAATGTGAGAATAACAAGAAACACATTTCTAGAAATATTCCTGTTTGTCTAATTAGTCTAATTGGGGACATCAAAGATTGATCAAGTAAACAGCATTTAACCTCACAAGTCATCAATCATAAATATACTAATAACTAAACTTAGCAATCTATTATCAATGCTTTAACATGCATGCAGATAATATACACACAGAGGGTGCCAATCATTTCAACTTTTCAATAATTAATTGGATATGCATATTCCACAATTAACATCAATGGAAATTTCTAAATCAAACATTATCACTCCAAAGAACATGTGAAAGAATGTCACAGTAGGAACACACCTTTTGTCTTGCATCAAATCTCTTGCACTCTCTATTCCTGAAATTGTCAATTTCTTGAAGCATATCAGGTAATCCCTCCAAGACCCTCTCAATCGCTTTGTTAGTATCACTTTCTACATCTAAACAATCAGAATTCTTTACAGGCGACAAAGGAGCTGAAAGACAATCTTCAAACATGTCCTCTTCAGATCTGGAATCCACTTCTTCCATGCTATTGCAGTATAAACTAGCTCCATTCACCGGGTTCAAACACCAGTCTTTGTGAACTTTAAACTTCGTGTTCATACAATTTCCATTCACTTTGCTCAGGTTCATATATCGTGGAAAACTATTCAGCTTCTCGAAACCACAATCTCCAACATCTCTCCTTCTAATAGATCTGAATTCCTTTGAATAACTGTGCAACACACTTTGTTGCAATTCATTAGCAACTTGTTTTGCAACTCCATGACAATTAGCTCTTCTTTCTATTTTCTCCAAACATGTATCTCTTTGCCTCATATGGAACCGCGTTTTCGGTTTTCCACCTTTTAAGTAAGAACTCTTAAGATAGTCTTTGTTAGCTTTCTGAAATAGTTCATCTGCTTCTTTTTCATAGCTTTGAAGGGGAGTTTGGTCATCCAAGTTAGAAGAAATTTGAATCCCTTCTCCAGCTGAATGATTTTCATCTAGCATATCGGTGTCCATGTCCATACTGAATCTGTTAATTGACCACTTTTCACGCCAACAGATGGACGCAATGTTCTGAAGATATTTTTCAGAAAGTACTCTTTGTTGGCCACATCGAGGTTGCTTATTAGGCTGTTGCATCTCAAAGCCCATTAGCTTTCCTAGAATGATCTCTGTATTTCTCTTAGTTTCCATCTTATACATTATAGTAATCAACTAAGGAAATTGGTACTTGATCAGATGAAACATAATCCAAGAACCCTGAAAAGGGCAAGAATCAATAAGTCATGTATGGAAAATAATGAAAGCTAACAAACCACACATTACTCATTTGGTGTAGCGTGCATTCAAGAGAACACAAGAAACAAGTAAAGCTGAACAGCCTCCTAAAAAATGCAAACATTGTACGGATACAGTATTCTAAAATGAGAACACAAGAAACAAACAAACTCACTGATGTAGTCTTGAAACTCATCCAAAAGCAAAAGGCTACATGTTCAATACTGACACAAAGGCTAATATGAACCGAAATCAGAAAAAAAAAAAAAAAAAAAAAAAAAAAAAAAAAAAAAAAATTAGTCCCCCTAGAAATTGCTGTTGAATGAAGTGGAAAGAAACAATTAGGTTTCCACTTCATTGTTAACTAACACATTAGTATTAGATTAATCTAAAAAAATGTAAAGGAAAAGTGGGTTGTGAACATGATTCCCATAAGCAGCAAATTTATTGAAAACAGAGAGCATCATGATTCATGGACCCATATTGTACTAATCAGTAATCACCAATTGAGTAAACAGTAGTAAATGCCAAAAAAAATCATCATCATTCATCATTACTAAGCATAATAAAACAACTAAGCACAATCATTTCATCAGAAAGCCCACCAAAGAAAGAACTCCAACAACAGAAAGTAAAAAAAAAAATCATTCATCATTCATCAAACCCTCGGCAAGAAGCAACTCGTTAAAATCAGAAAACCAATTGGGGATTCAACGAAAATCTAGTTAAAAATAGTAAAATTCCACCAAACAAAGATCAGAACGAAAAAGCATAAAGCAAGAAGAATGAAGAATTGAAGATCAAACCTCCACAACGAAGACGGCAGATCGGAGAAGAATTCGGAATCTCAGGGAGTCGGAGAATCGTTCCTTCAAACTCGACGCGAATTCCCGCTACTGCTTAAAGATTCCAAGAAAAATACGAAATTCGGAGTACAAATATTCAGAATTTCTGGAAACCAAACTACTCGGTTTGAATTGAATCGAGCGGGCGAATCGATTGATTTTGTAGCTATGCGTTAAAAATCGAAATCAAAGTTGGGAGCGAGATTTGATAGGATGAAAAGGCGGGGTTCTGTTGGATTACTTGTTTCCGTTTTGGGGTGATTTGGGTATCGTTTTGGAAAGAGAGTGAAAGCGCGTGTGGCACACCGCCGATGTCTTATCTCAACTGCTCATTTTCTCCTTTATTCTCTTTTTGGAGTTTGGAGCATTCGTTTAAAAATCACATTTTCCATTTCAGCGCCTTATCTCAACTAGTTGAAGTTAATAAATTAGTTGAAATAAATAAATTAGATAAAAAATGGAGATAGAAAACTAGTTGAATCAATAATTAATAAACTGTGTTTGTTGAAATAAACTAGTTTATGAATTTTAATTTTTTAAAATCTCCTCCATCCCACTACATTCTCTCTCCTACCCACTACCTATTGTCTCATTTTCTATTGGTTGATTTTTTCTTTTTCTTTTTTTCTTAATTAAATAACTAGATAAACTAGCAAATAAGCTAAATTTTTTAGCTTACCATTTTAACTAGTTTATTAACTAGTAACTAGTTTATTTTCAAAAGACAAACACAGTTTATGTATTTTTTTTTAACTGATTAGAGTTTATCAACTAGTTTATTTATGTTGACAAACACAAAGTTGAGAATTGAGATATATTTACCTGAGGTCGCATATAAAAAAAATTGTATATTATCTACCTTTAGTTATAAAATCTTGTAAAAGCTCAGAGTAAAAACCCATCAACTCATCAATGAGAAAATTATTGTTATAGTACAGGAGCCAAGGTATGTTATTCTTAAGTACTATCATCTTGTCACGAAATATGCTTTTTGCCTAATTTACGCCCCACCTAATGCGGCAGACAAAGCGGAGTTTTGGAAGCATTTAACGGAAAATCTACAAAACATAAATCTTCCTATCTTGGTGATTGGAGACCTTCACGAAATACAAGAACCTAATGAGAAAAAAAGGGGGTGTCTACCCTGAACCCGGAAGCTTTAAGACTCTCATTAACTTTAAAAATGATTGCCTCCTAGAAGATATTCCGACTACTGGGAATGCCTTTACTTGGCGGAAAAATAAGACCGAAATCAATAACATTTATGAGAAATTAGATCGAGTCCTAGTAAGCAGTTTTATCCTTCAATGGTATCCAAACATTAGTACTACAAACCATGCCTTCACTAGCTCTGACCATTGTAAAATAACGGTGGAACTAAGTAATGAGGAGATAATAAAAGCACAGCCCTTCAAAATGGAAAAAATGTGGATGAACAGGAAAGATTTTCGTAATGTGGTGAAACAAGCTTGGAGGGTCCAATATCCGGGATCGAACATGTTCCAACTAGTTAAGAAAACTTAACTGCTTAAGCAACACGCTAAGAAATGGAACAAACATACATTTGGTAATATCTTCGAACAACTAAAAGACATAGATGAGGAGCTGATTGAACTCCAAAAAAGTGTTGCTTTCTTACCACAACCAAATATTATTCAGAAACAAATTAGACTTATACATAAAAAAGAATGCATTCAGAAATTCCATAAAACTTATTGGAAACAAAGGGTTAAAACAAAACACATCAAGCTCTCTGATGCGAATTCAGGGTATTTCCATAAAATTGAAAGCGGTAAACGTAACCGAAAAATGCTCAAGGAAATCATAACAAATGAAGGTACACAAATCATGGGAACGGAAAACATTCGAGAAGAAATAAGGAAAGACTTTAAAAGAAGATTCACCAAACAACCAACAAATCTAACCAACGCTGAAGAATATCTAAGCCTAATAACCAAAGAGATTAACGAATAAGATAACAGAATGTTAACAAATGCAGTTACTAGTGAGGAAATTAAAGCTACAGTTATGAACCTGGGGTCGGATAAATTACCCGGACCGGATGGTATGACAACATAATTCTATAAGAGATACTGAGACATTGTGGGTCCAGTGGTAACCAAGGCAGTAAAAAGTTTTTTCCACTCGTGAAAAATTCTAAGACAAATTAATCATGCGTTTATAACAGTCATTCCTAAAATAGAAAATCCAACATCAACGAACCACTATAGACCAATTATCCTCTGCTCGACCATATATAAAATCATCTCTAAGATTATAACGGAAAGGATTAAAAAAGTAATAAATAAGATTGTTCACCCACTCCACTCCAAGGGGCGTTCATTACTAACCGAGCCATCCAGGATAATGTACTTATCGCCCATGAGATCTTTCACTCGTTTAGGAATTGCAAGAATAAAGAGGGTTGGATCGCCATTAAACTGGATATGGAAAAGGTGTATGATCGGGTGGATTGGGACTATCTTCTAGACGTTATGCGCAAATTTGGATTTGATAGAAAATTTCTTGGTTGGATACGCGAATGCGTATGCTCAGTTTTTATTTCGGTACTTGTAAATAATGGACCAACTGAACCTTTTAACCCAGAACGGGGGCTGAGGCAAGGAGACCCCTTATCACCATTTCTCTTTGCCATAGCTTCGAAAATCCTTGCCAGAAAATTACAACTAACCAGTGATATTGACAAAAATTCGGTTGGTTTTCCAATTGTTCGGGACGGGATCTGAATACCCTTCTTAGCCTTTGCAGATGATATCCTCATCTTTACTAAAGCCTCACAAAGCTCTTGCACTAAAGTGAAAATGATCATTGATGAATTTTGCTGCATCACGGGATAAAAAGTAAATTATAACAAATCAACGTTTCAAGCCTCAAAGAATATGACCTCACACAAATAAATCTCGCCCAACAAGCTCTTGGAATATCAACAATGACAAACCTTGAAAAATACTTAGGATGCCCGATTATAAGTGGGAAAGTCAATAAAGACACATTTAAAGACTCCATTGGTAATGCCCAAAAACAACTTAATAAATGGAAAGCGAACTCGCTACAAAGCCGAATTATGTCATACAAAGCTTTATGTTACCTTCCCATGTCCATGCGGAAATGGATAAAATAAATAGGTATTTTTTTGGAACAAAGATAGACAATATAAACCTTTGGTGGGTTGGGACAAAATATGCAGACCAAAAGAGATAGGAGGATTAGGTATTAGGAAAACAGAACATATGAACAAAGCACTGCAAATGAAATTGCTCTGGAAAGTTATTGCAGATCCAAACAACATTTGGGTTAAGGTCATCACACAAAAATACCTTAGAAATGACCGCTTATTTTTGTATAAATTAAAGTCAAATACCTCATGGCAATGGAAGAAACTCATTCATCTTAGGGAAGAATTCTATAAAGGACTCATATGGCAGGTTGGAGACGGAAAAACTATCAAATTCTGGAAAGATAATTGGATAATAGGAGGGTCGTTGTGTCTTCATGCCATTGACCCAACTTATGTTGATGACACAATCACAGTAGACAATTAGATTTCTAACGACCGCACATGAAAAATTGATGAACTAAAACAAATCCTCCCTCATGACATTGTTGAACAAATCCAGACTATCCCGATCCTAGATAACCATATCCAAGACAGACTATATTGGGTTCCAAGTAAAAATGGATGGTTCTCTGCCTCGTCCGCGGTAAAATTAATAACAAACACAGAATGACAGACTCTAAACATAAATATCTGGATATGGAAATTGGATACATACCCAAAAGTTAAAAATTTCCTATGGAAGGTGGATAATAACGAACTCCCTATGAAAGATAGACTACGAGATAAACAGGTTATAACACCTGAGGGATATGTCTTGTGTAACTGCACTTCAGAAGACACAAACCACCTACTCACAAAATGCCCATATTTGATCTACATAGCCAATAAAGTTAATAATAACATTGCAGATATGATCAGAAGATATGATTCACAAAACAAAACAACTAGAGTAATCCTTAATGACATGTATCAGACCCTTGGAAAAAAAGAGTTCACAAGTCTGGCAATTGTTTGGTGGAGCATTTGGCACCAAAGGAATAAACTCATTTTTCAACAAGACCAATGTGATGGCATTGCAGATCTAGCAAGCTATATTAGAACTCAACTGGCAAATTGGGAAAAAGCATCGAAGTGGAACGAAGATGAAGAGACCGTACCAAAAACTAATTTTAGGAAAAGGAAAGAAGGAACAAACAAACAGAGAAAATGGCGCAAACCAAAACCAAACTACACGAAAATAAACTTTGATGCTTCTAAGCTATCAAATGGAAATACGGTAGGTGGAGTAGTTATAAGGAACCACTTGGGACGTGTATTGGATATTGCAACAACCAATTTTGGAAAAGTTTCTGTGGTTAAAGCGGAAGCTCTTGCACTTAGGGAAGCGATCCGACAAATGACTACTCGAAACCTAGGAAAGGTAGAAATTGAGAGAGATAATCTCCAAGTCATTAATGTTGTTAGAGGGCATTGCAATTGCCCCTGGGAGATTGAGCTTATAATTGCTGATATCCTTGTTTCCATCTATGGAAACCAAGATGTCTCGATTAACCATACCGGTAGGGATTGTAACGCTGTGACTGACAAAATTGCAAAATTGGGCCACATTCTCCCTGTTGAGTGTATCAAGACTCACCCAAAAGTGCTCGTTCTCATCCGAAAGGATGCTCTAGCAAAACCTACCACCTCAATGCGTTCACAATCCGAGAAGTTCATTTTGTTACAAATAAGATTAGCTTTGTCACTTGAAACCCAAGTCTCAAACAACACAACCACATCTACCTTAAGATGTCTACACATATAACTGATTGATCTATGAAACCTCGACTTCTCGGCTCCATAAAAATTCCATAAAATTGCATTCATCATAAACATGAACAATGAAGGGTGCAAACCCGAAGAATCAACTCGTGTGACCTAATGAGGAAACACTATCGTCCTCCATGAAAAATGCATCATTCTCGTTGGGGATCAAAGGATTTCCATCACCATCCGATTCAATATTATCAGGTGAAGAAGAATCTGAAAAACCGGATTCGAGTACACCTTAACTTGTAAAGAGATACCCAAATCAAATGGACGAGCACCATTAGGGGGTTGCTTCTCAATCGAAATTCCTTACGATTGTATAATAGGCTTGATCGCATGGCCTGCATCCGCTCATTGTCTCTTCTTAACCCCATCAACCAACAACGACCCATTGCCTTTTGACCCAACAACGAAAGTGGTGCCCGAAGTAAACACTCTCCTACATACTAACCTTACCCTTTCTTTTTACTTATCGGGCCTTTGAAAAATCTAGCCCATTACCATTGCCCATAATAAACCCAATCTGCCCTTTTGTTCTACCGCGAAATCATCCTTATTACGCCCCTATTAGGCTATATTCCTGATCGAACTATCCTTATTCCCTGCTACAAAAAGATCTGGCCCACCAATGACTTTTTGCATATCACTCAACGTCCCAACCACATAAGTGGACCCACCTTTTCAAAATTAGAACGATTTGCCTTTTTAGGCGTTAAATCTTTTTCTTTATTTGAAGTTCCTTCCAAATTGGTAGTTTTCTTCACAACCAAGGTGTCAATTTTCCCAACCTCCCGCGAATCCACACTTTCCTTTGATGGGACTCCCATAGTCTCAATACCCATATCTCCAAGAAATTCAAATATGTTAGTGGGCGAAAATAACTTTCTAGAATCTAGGATAATCTTATCCTTGCCTTTTTCATTCGAACTTTTATTTTCCTTAGGCACCACTTTCTTATTCCGGTTTGAACAAGATCCTTTCCGATCACCATCGTTCTTCGCCGCTTCTTTCGCTGGCCTTGTTCTTCGTTCCACCTTCATCCAATCACCATATAGACCACAATTGGTTTCTTTAGCAGCCAGAATCACCGCTTACACTTTCTATGGACTGTCATTTTCTTTAGGAGTGACTGGCCGTTTTGAAGAAATCATCGAATTTGAGCTTGACGTCGAAGGCCGAAAAGGGAAATTATTCTTGAGGTGCCCAAACCTACCACATCAGAAATAAAATCATGGGGAGACCTTCATACTCAACTAGGAAACATTCCTTATTAATACTGATAGAACTTTTAAGGGGGAATTCAAGATCAATTTCAACACAAACATGAGCAAAACGCCCCCTATTAGTA
This sequence comes from Fallopia convolvulus, assembly GCA_964016875.1. NCBI lineage: Eukaryota > Viridiplantae > Streptophyta > Magnoliopsida > Caryophyllales > Polygonaceae > Fallopia > Fallopia convolvulus. The sequence continues at coordinate 53,286,116 of OZ024721.1, forward strand.
TGCATCGTTTTCGGGTCCACCCTGATCAGATTTCCAATACCAGCCGATACCTTCAACTGAATGTTCTCTTCATAAAGCGTAATAAGAAGGTCAGAGATTCGGATCCATGTCGACATCGTCCTAATTGGCTCTGATGTACGAAATTGTGGCGATTAACTAAGGACCGTGAGGTGTCGGCCAAAGATAGTCCAAGGGCCACCAGTTAGTGCCGCCAAATAATCATCTTCATATCCAAATCGAACTAAATAGCAACCATGTGAAAAATCAAGAATTTGGAATCTAGTCCTCTCCCTCCACACATCTCTAATTTTTTTCCATGATCTCAAAAGTGATCGGATGCCCCAAAAGTTTGATCACGACTAACCAATTCCACATAGATACAAGAGCACTCATCACTTCTTCTTCAATGGCCACCATCGGATCTCCATCTTCACCATTCGGAAATGAGACATTAACTTTCCCTTCTAAAAATTTCTCATCTACAACCGCCTTCTGTTGAGAAGCGCCACCAACCACACCCATCTCTTCCCAAAAGATTCTCTTATCCGCTGGGTTCTGGAGTGTGTGCCCCCTCTCCTATATATCAACCACCATTCCATCACCAACGTTTGGTGTATCCTCTCTTGAGCTTTTTTTCTTCTTCTCCAAGAGTTCATGACTGAATGATGCTCGTTTTTGCTTAATTGATCTGTCCCCTTGGTTCAATTAGTTCATATTTTCTTTTCTATTTCTCGTTCGAATCATCAAACAATGTTTTCGCTTTTTGTTAACATAACTACTATACATAACCTATTAAAATTAATAATATAACACTAATTTATTATATTTTGCAAATTAGTCCCTCCCATCTTCCTTCTCTCCTCTCTATCATTCTCTTCACACCATCTCTGCCTGCCATCCCACCGCTGGCCACCGTCGTACCACCTCGTTGTCGGCCACCGATGCCCTCTTTTACACTCATTTTCGACCCACAAACCTTGAATTCAAACCATTTTTACCCAATGTTCAACCTACAAACCTATGCTCAAACTCCCAAATCCATTGTAATTTAGCTTTGGTCAAAATTGATCCAAAAAACACATAAACTTAAAAAATCTCGTCATTCCTTACCATTGCATATGTATAATTTCAACCAATTTGTCTTATTTTGCATCAAATTGATTTCAAAAATTTTCAGATCTGAAACCCTAATTTCGAAAATTCTAATGCACATAAGAAGAGATTTAATAAGTTTACTATTGAATCTTTTTTGGATCTTGAAGAATGTGAAATGTTGCGAGATCGAATATCTTCTAAAATGGGCTTCAAATCACCAGAAATGGCCGGAAAGATGGGGGCGTTGATGTTCAGAGGAAGGAGGGGAGATTCGGAGGCAAAATGAAAATGGAGATATCCCAGATGATACTGATCAAGAGATGGAGGAACAATTCCCTCCCATTGAAGCCAATGGGGCTACTAAAGCCACATTGAATGAAGGCAATGGGTGGCTAAAGAATAATGGGGAAAAATCTTTCAAAGAAACAGTATCAGGCATTGCTCCAAGAGGGGAAATAACACAGTACAACAATCCCTTCTGGGATGATGATGAAGATGACGAAGATCTACTAGATGATATAGCCCCGCTGGAACAAGATCCAAAATGTCCTGTAATACTCCTTACTGCGGAAGACAAAAGGAGAATAAGAAGACCATGGAAAGATGCAATCATAGTGAAGGTTCACGATCGCACAGTTGGATATATGTATCTTAGAAGAAGTCTTATTCAGAAATGGAAGCCAAAAGGAGACTTTGTGATGATTGATATTGAGAATGATTTTTATGTCATTAAATTTAATAACAGGGAAGACCTGCAACATGTTCTGGTGGATGGGCCTTGGCTCATTGGTGACAATTATCTTGCTATTCAGAGATGGAAGCCAAACTTTATAGAGGAGGAGGAGACGATTAAGACTTTAGCAGCTTGGATAAGAATTCCGAGTTTGTCCATGGAGTATTTCGATAATGAGATTCTGATGTAAGTTGGTGCTATTCTCGGGAAAGTTTTGAAAGTGGACAGAACAACAAGTGCTGCAGTTAGAGGAAAATTTACTAGACTATGTGTGGAGATTGACACCTCCAAACCATTGAAGTCTAAATTTCTAATGAATGGCCGTATTTGGAAGGTGCAATATGAAGGGTTAAGGATGATATGCTTCGAATGTGGCAAAATAGGGCATGTGGGTGAGCAATGTCCTAAATTGATGAAAGATGCCACTGGTGTTGAGAATATGAGCAATGCAAAGTCCAATATTGATGATCACCCTGAAATGCATGAGAATTTTGGCCCATGGATGATAGTCAAGAAGAATGTAAGGAGAAGGAATGTAAAGGAAGCTACAATAAAACAGATTGGAAACTCATCGGCAACAACCGGATATGAGAATAGAGAGGACGGGTCGAATCTGAGTAAAGGTTTGAATCGGATTTTCCCGCCCCAAATTACAAAGGAAGGAATAAGTTGATTGATCCAAAGAGGGCAAAAGATCCTGTGATTGGGGGCAGTTCCAATTCGGGATCGAGATTTGATATACTTGCTATTGAAGAGGAGGATTCGGTTGAGGAAAACACCGAGGCAGGAAATTCGAAAGATACGGAGAAGATTACAAGGAAGGATACGGTGAAATCACGCACTAAGGAAAGTGGGGCTAAAAGTTTGACAGGTAATACCGGCTCTGCTCTAAAAGTTAACCAAAAAGAAAAAAAGGGGTAAGAAAGGAAGGAGGCAATGTAATGGGAATGGAAAGAGATCAATTAGATAGATATGATGAGTTACCAGAGGAACAAAATATTTTGAATAAGGAAGGAGTACAACCAAAGCCAACCCGTAGAGTTTCATCAAGGAAATCGGCAAGCGCAGTAAGTGAACAAGGAAAGGATTGCCTTGTTATCGTTTCCAAAAATAAGGAAGCTGGAGGGTGGGAAGCTAATAATATAAATACAGGGGATGATTGGAGTCACAACAATAAGCTATCAAAGATAACAGCTCACAAACACTTGAGTGATCCTCCAGGGAAACACAATGCAACAATGGAACTTGATCCAGCGGGGGAGGGTTCTACAGATCGGGAGCATGAGATTCACGACACCGGAATGGAGGATTACACTCCGGAGCATATGGAAGCCGAGGGGAATGAAGGAGAAGATATACGAGATGAGGATTCTGGCATGGTCCCGGAGGATGTTTGAGAAGCTAGATCTTTGGTTGAAGTCTGATTTAGCCTTGGATAAATTGTGGTCCATGGTTGTTCCGGAAATCAGAATCATGACTTGGAATGCCCAAGGAGTGGGTAATAGGAATTTTTTGAATACTCTGAAGGATCTCATCAAAATGCATGATCCGACTATTTTGGTTCTCTTGGAGACTAAAATAAGTGGTGAGCGAGCCAATAAAGTTTGTGATAGAATATGCTTTGACGGAGTAATAAGAGCGGAAGCAGTGGGTTTTAGTGGAGGTGTTTGGGTGCTTTGGAGGACGGATCGAATCAAGCTTGAGTTGGTGGATGCTCATGCTTAAGTTTTATCTTTTCAGGTTAGTAGAACTGGGGACTTGAACTGGATATTCTCAGTAGTTTACGCTAATCCCGAACCAAAGAACAGAGACGAGATTTGGGAAAGGCTAACGGAGTTTGTAAATCAATCTGCTGCCCCGTGGCTCATTATGGGGGATTTCAATGAAACAAAGTCCCTTGATGAGCGTACGGTAAAGTTAGATAACATGAGAAGAAGGTGTGCTAAGTTCAATAATTGGATCGAGGAGACGAATCTTATCGACCTCGGCTTCTCCGGGCCTAAATACACGTGGGCTTGGGGGAGAGACCCTACTACGAGATCGTATGCTCGGTTGGACAGGGGTCTATGTAACTTGGAGTGGAGAAATAAGTTTGAAGATGGATCAATCAGGCATCTAGCTGCTAACCAATCAGATCATGTGCTGCTCCTTTTGAACACTCGAGGATTTGATGCATATAATCCGTTCGGGAAGCCATTCCGGTTCCAATCGGCATGGCTCATGCACCATGAATTCCAGGGCTTCTTGGCGGGTCATTGGAACAAGGGGGCTCCAATATCAGTTGCTTTGGAGTGTTTGGCTGAAAATTTATAAGTGTGGAATAAAGAAGTGTTTGGGAATTTATTTCGAAGGAAGGAGAGGCTGTGGCGTAGGATTGAGGGCATTCAAAGATGCCTTGGAAGCCGATGTACACGGGGATTGCTGAATCTTGAAAGAAAGCTAAGGAGGAAACTTGACTTGGTTCCTGACCAAATCCATGTTTTCTGGAAGCAAAAGGCTAGGTCTGAGGCACTTCTTGATGGCGATAGGAAAACACGCTTTTTTCATGCTTGTGCTGTTATGAGACGTAATCAAAACAAGTTGAGGCCTTGAAAAACAGCTCTGAAGAATGGGTGGAGGATACGCAGGAAATCCAGTGTATGGTAACTTCTCATCTTCAATGGCTTTATACAGAAGAATCTAAAAAGCTTTGGGCCTTTCGATCTCCCTAGAGGTAAATTCCCATCTCTATCTAATTCTGCGTTTGAGGCATTTAGCGGGGATTTTTCGGAGCAGGATGTTAAAGATGCAGTCGATGATATGGGCCCGTTAAAAGCACCGGGCCCAGATGGATTTCAGGCCATTTTTTCCAAAAGAATTGGGAAACGGTGAATGCTGAGCTGACCCGAGCAGTTTTGAGTGTGCTTCGAGATGCAAAAATGCCAAGTAACCTCAATGAAACGCTCCTTGTTTTGATTCCAAAAGTGGAGAATTCGGAATCAGTCAACCAACTGAGACCAATTAGCCTGTGCAATGTGACGTTGAAGACCATCACCAAAGTCCTCGTTACAAGGATTAAGCCAGTTATGCAAAGTCTTGTGGCGCCAACTCATTCAAGTTTTGTTCCCGACAGACAGATCATGGATAATATCATAATTACAAAAGAGGTTGTGCATTCTACGAGAAGCAGGAATGGGGACGCGATAATGGTGTTAAAGATTGATTTGGAGAAAGCTTACGATCGTCTCCGCTGGGCTTTCATCTACGATACTTTAAAAGAAGCACATCTGCCTATCGACGTGGTTGAGGTTATCATGGAATGCATTACCTCTTGTAATATGAGGATTCTTTAGAACGGAAGACTCGGGGATACTTTTTCACCGAGTCGTGGAATAAGGCAAGGCGGTCCCCTTTCACCCTATGTGTTCGTGTTGTGCATGGAACGCCTCGGACATATCATTGATGAGGTTGTTGCTAGCAGAGCTTGGATACCTATTTCACTATCTCATAATGGTCCGAAGTTATCACGTCTATTGTTTGCCGACGATTTGATTCTGTTTGCTAAAGCCTCTAGAGAGCAAATGAGAGTGATTAAGTTCTGACTGGATAAATTCTGTGATGCATCAGGAGCAAAAATTAACTTCCAGAAATCCAGGGTGTGCTTTTCTCGAAACACTAATCACGCGATTGCATATTCGATATGCATTTCTAGTGGAATCCCGAGAACTGAAGATTTGGGGCGATATCTGGGTACTCCTTTGTCGAGTGGTAAAGTTAAAAAAGGAGAATATCAGTATATTTTGGATAGGGTCAATTCTATACTTGCTGGATGGAAAACTAAACTCCTCTCGATGGCAGGAAGAGTTACTCTTGCGAAGTTTGTTATCTCTGCGATCCCGTATTATACTATGCAAACAACGGAGCTTCCAGAATATATTTGTGATGAAGTGGAGAAAAAGGCTCGAAATTTTGTATGGGGATCAACTGAAGAGAAGCGTAAAGTCCATCTACTGAATTGGAATGAGATGAAAAGGCCAAAGGAAGCTGGGGGTATTTGTATGAGAAGCATGAGGCAATCCAATTCCGCTTTCATGGCAAAAGCTGGTTGGAGATTGTTGAAAGAGCCTGAGGCTCTTTGGTCAAGAGTGGTGAGAAACAAGTATTGCAATGGCAGGTGTGATCGAGATATGTTTACACAAAGTGCGGGTGCTTCGAACCTATGGAAAGGGGTTGTTAAAGCGAGAACGCCACTTCTGAATGGGCTGCGTTCCGCGATCGGAGATGACACAAAAACTCTATTTTGGATACACCCATGGGTGATTGCTCAACCGCTCGAAGATGTGGCTACGAGCCTGATTAAAGCGAATGAACTCGGATCCACAGTTGCTGAGAACTGGATTCAAGGGGGTTGGGATTGGAACAAATTCTCACACCTCCTTCCTGCTGATGTTCTGATCAAGATTGTTGCATTTACGGTGACTCAGGAGGAAATTGGGGATAATTTTTACTGGGCAAACAACAATTCTGGCAAGTTCTCCATTAAATCTGTCATGGCGATAATTAGGAGGGATGAAGGCGATGTTGTGAATGATCTCTGGAATCACATTTGGAAGGTTGAGGCATCTGAGAGAGTTCGCAACTTTCTATGGTTGGTTGCACATGACAACGTTCTTTGTAACGCCACAAGATTTAGAAGACATCTCAATATGAACCCTGCGTGTGTTGAGTGCGGGGCAATTTCTGAGACCACCCTTCACATTCTCCGTGAGATTGTGAAATCGAGGGAGGCTTGGCGGGAGCTTATGATTAATCGAGATATGGAAGCTTTCATGGATGGGGATCTCCAAGAATGGCTTAGGAAGAATCTGAATAGGAATGATGGTTGGCCAACAACATCTGCCTACAGATATTTTTTTCTTGATAAACAAACCCTTCATAGAATTCAAATGTTAGAAGAGATTACATCATAAAAACCAACTGGAAGACTAGAGTCCAAACGAAACACAACAGGAGCCTGAAAACAATTTGTGGCAAGCCAATGGGCTGCATTATTGGCCTCTCCACGAGTAAAAGACCACGAACAAGATTCAAACTCCCATTTTTTAGCCAGCAATCGAGCCACCAGCTCACCAATAGTTGTTCTGCAGATCATACCCTTCCGTAATTTTGAAACCAGAGAAAGGCAATCCGATTCCAAAGTCACTCGAGTTGCACCATGCTCAATGGCCAGATCAATACCCCAAAGCAACGCTTCGGCTTCGGCAATTTCCACCTCTGAACCGCATTGAATCCGCTTTGAACCAGCAAAAATCATTGTTCCACTTGAGTTTCTACTAATAACTCCAATTCCACACCTTTCGCCCAAAACAGACGCATCACAATTCACTTTGATCTCGCCTTCACTAGGCTTACACCACTTGATACGATCAGAAGCCTTACCACCTTCAAAGCCAATTTTTGTCGGTGCCATATCTGCAGCGAGTGAAGAAGCTCTATTGCACACATCATCGACATTGATAATTTCTGCAAAAAACAAACGTTGGTTCCTTGCATTCCAGATTTCCCAACAAATAATAGCCCATAGTGCAGTCTCGTTGTCATTACAGGAAATAAAAACCTTTGCTGCCCAATCCTCGAACAGAACTACTCCAAAACCAACAGAGGCAAGGCCCGAAAACTGCTTCCAAACAGATTTCGAAAATTTACACCCAGCCAGCGCATGAAAGCACGATTCATACTCACCGCAAAAATCACATAAAGGATCAGATGTAATTTTTCGTCGATGCAAATTGCCTTTACAAGGGAGCACATCTCGGACAGCTCTCCAGAGTAAATTCCGAACCCTGGGCATAACCGGAATTTTCTAGAGATTTTTCCAGAATGATCGAGCCAAACTCGGATCAGACGACTCCCCCACTCCTTTTTTATTATTGTTGTCCTGCATGATCATATGGTAAGCCGAGCGGACCGAAAATTCACCGTTTCTTTCATAAAACCAGTAAAAGGAGTCTTCAACAGAAAAATCAACCAGATGTAATCGAAGTACAACCTCTGCATCAATCGGGAGCAACTTTTCACGTATAAGATCTTCATTCCAGCAAGACGAATCCCAGTCAATCAGCTCGACAACAAAAAGATTCTCATCTCCTACACTTGGACGAGAGATGACACGGAAGGAATTCTCTCTAGGGATCCAACGATCCTTATAAACCTCAATCGTGGAACCATTTCCAACTTGGCGAATCAGACCAGATTCCAGAATATCCCTCGCGCTAACAATGCTCCGCCACGTAAAACTAGGTTTAAAACCAGCTTTAGCATGTAAGAAATCCCCATTTGGATAGTATTTTGCTTTAAGGAGCTTTGCAAGAAGCGAATCGGGCTGTTGAATCAATCTCCAACCTTGTTTTGCAAGAAGAGCTAAGTTAAAAGCATGGAGGTCCCACCCACGTCTTTTGAATGGCCTAATCTTTTCCAATTCATCCAATGGATTCTTTTCTTATTATGCTCCGAACCCCAAAAGAAATTACATAATAACTGCTCAATCTCCTGACATAACTCATTAGGCAACAAAAAACACGACATTGTATACATCGGAATGGCTTGGACAACTGCCTTGATCAACACTTCTTTGCCTGCCCTTGAAAGTGTGCTTTCCTTCCACCCTTTAATCATTTTCCACACTCTTTCTTTAACTTGCTGAAAAATTATCTTTTTTTACCTCCCCACTATAGTCGGGAGCCCCAAATAACGATTGTGCTTCTCGACTTCATTAATCTGAAGTACACTTTGAATATCTCGCCTCCACTCAACCTGCACATTCTTGCTAAAGGATAGTTCAGATTTTGCAAAATTAACCTGTTGTCCCGATGTTGCTCCATAAACATGGAGAATATTGACAATCTCTTGCGCTTGTTGACAGGTAGCTCTAGCAAAAAGAACACTATCATCCGCAAAAAACAGATGAGACACAGAAGGAGCATTCTGTGCAATCTTGATTCCATGAAGTCAACCGACATTCTTACTCTGTCGGATAATACCAGCAAGCCCCTCAGCACAGGGTAAAAACAGATAGGGTGAAAGAGGGTCTCCCTGTCGTAAACCACGACACGGCTTGAAGACTTTCGATGGTGAACCTTCCATAAGCACCGAGAAGGATACACTTTGTACACACCTCATGATAATTGCCGTCCAACCAGATGCAAAACCGAGCCGACCCAAACACTGTTCTAAATAAGGCCACTCCACTCTATCATAGGCCTTTGCCATATCCAATTTAAGCACCATAAAGCCTGTTTCCTACCGTCTTGTTCTTCATATAATGAAAGACTTCGAAAGCAGAAAGCACATTATCAGTGATTAGTCGTCCTGGAACAAAAGCACTTTGTGTTGGGGAGATAACCTTGTGAAGCACAGTCTTCAACCTGTTCGCCAACACCTTAGAGATAATCTTATAGAGCACATTACATAAACTGATAGGCCGGAGATCCTGCATTCTGATAGGGTCACGAATCTTTGGAATAAGAGAAATGAAAGTATGATTAAAATCTTCAGGAAAGTCACCACCATTAAGAATATCAATACAGAAATTCACAATATCAGAACCAATAATATTCCAATGGTGTTGATAAAATAAAGCTGACATGCCATCAGAGCCGGGAGATTTTGTAGGGTGCATAGAAAAAAGGGCAGAATATACCTCCTCTCCTGTGAAGGAACGTAAAAGCTCAGAGTTGTCGTCGTCCGATATGATAGGCGTGATTCCTTGAGGAACCGTGGTAGAAAGTGCATTAAGGTCAGATTTAAAGAGCCCACTGAAATAATCAACAACCACCTTAGCCCTGCCTTCCACACTTCTCTAGGCCATACCATCAGAATCTACCAATCTTCTGATCTTATTCCGTTTTCGCCTTCCGTTTGCTTTTTGATGGAAAAAAGCAGAATTTCTATCCCCCCACTTGAACTCAGTTGCCTTGGCACGTTGGAACCATAGTACCTCCTCTTTTTCCATTAAATCATTCTCCTCCTTTTCCAAGACCCTTCTTTTAGCAACCAAAGCACCTGTCATCCCTTGCTTATTCATTTCCCTTAGTTTCTCTCGAACCCCATTTAGTCTAAAACAAACATTACCAAACTCTTGCCGGTTCTAGTCTTTCAGGGAGTCAACACATCTTTCAATTTTTTCCATCACCCCTCCATACATAGCACTAGAATTCGGATTTCGCCATTCATTTTCTATAATATGATTGCACCCATTGAAAGATGTTGGTGGTTGTGGAAATGGCGCAACTGTAGGACTTTCAACAAGCAAGACGAGATCCCTGTTTCGAAGCATGAGTTTATTCTCGGGAAGGCGAGGGAGTATAAGCTGTTGGTGAGTCAAAGACAGAGGACCAGGGTGGACTGCAATGCTTCGTGGTCACATTTGACCAAACCTGGTGAAGGTTGGGTCAAATTAGATGGGGCTTTTAGGCGAGGTGAGAATCAGATTTATGCCGGTGGCCTGCTCAGAGATCAAGATGGAGGTTTCATGAGGGCTTTTGCGGCGAAGGCTGAGGGATCGAGCGCTTTTGAAGCGGAATTGCTAGGATTACTATAGCGGTTAACCATTGTAAAGGAATTGGGAATTGCTAAGCTGGAGGTGGAGCTAGATGCTCTTGAAGTGGTGAATTATGTGACAGTGGTTGAGAATGACAATCCGATGCACAGGAGGATGTTAGAGAAATGCAGGATCCTGCTCAAGTCTACGGATTGGCAAGTGAAGGTGAAGCATATAGCTCGTAGCGGAAACCAAGCAACGTACTGGATGGCTGCGTATGGAGAAACTTGTAACGAAGATTTCATTTTATTTAATAATAATCCTCCTGATGGACTAGTTATCATCATGGAGATAGATATGTTTATGAGTGATAATATGTAATTTTTCTTTCTAATTAATAAATGGGTATAACCCTCCTTTTCTACCAAAAAAAAGAGGGAGGAGGGGAGATGTGAGAGAGCGTGGGTTTTTTTTTACAAAAGGACTTGTGTATATTTAAGTCAAATTAGGCTTTTTTATTGTTTTTAGTGGGTTATATATAATAAGCCCCTTTGTTAATCAGGTGAATAAGCCCCTTTGTTAATCAGGTGTCTCTCCTTAATAAGAGATGTCAATAGAATTGTCTTTTTATTAAACAAACCATTTTTTCGTAAAAGTTCTCGATCTTGCTTAACCAACGTATGTCTAGTTCTTATCATTTAAGGTTTTACAAGAGATATTCATATTCATACATCATGAAAGTTCACATTTATGAACTTATCAATAGACAATAGATAATCAAACACGTACATGTTACTCCTATATACTAAGCACAACTAAGAAAGAAACATCTGTAATTGAATGAAATAATAATTCAACGATGATACCATTCCATCAAAGACATCTTCCAAAGCACACGCACGTCGTGATGATTCACACAAGATTTGGGAAAATTATGTGCCCAATGTCATTTAATTATTATTATTTTTGGTTGGAATGTCATTTAATTATTTAGGTGACCCAATATCCCATTTGCCAATAAATTATGGCATCAAAGAGTATTATTTCCTTTTGAGACCAACAATACATTCAGGCATCTTTATCCTTGTAGCAACATGACATTTCTTTTCTTACAAATATCACAAGCAACGGTCGAAAAACAAAGACATTGCTGGCATATATTTATATATAGTTTATTTAAAAAAATAAACGTTTTACATTTATGTTATATATTTTTTTTTCTTTTCTGAAAACATTAAGTTTTGAATTATGATTTAGGCAATCGATGTGTATTGGCTTACAAGGCACTTACGTGGCTATAACTTCACTTGCCACGCTCATTTTTGTTGGCATATTTTGCTCAAGTCGACAGCAAACGCATAAATATCTCAAAACATACCATTCAATTCTAAGATCAATATAGATATTTTGTCCACTTCCACAATTCCTTCAAGATAAATGGGACAAGATATTTGAGAATATTTAGGGATACAAGAAGCCAATAGGATTTATTTGAAATTTTCAAAAAAAAAAAGTTTCAAGTTTTTGCATTTTTAATTACCTTTTCAATTTAGTGGAATTGAATATGCATTTTAAACATAAATGAATTGAGTTAATTTACTATTTAATAGAAAACCATTAGGCAAAAATAGACAATACACAAAATGAGGAAAACTTGCCTAAAAAGGTGGTTTGTTGAGGGTCAAAGTCAAAACCTTCAATTTGCTAATATAATAATTTTCAAATAAAAATAAATAAATTAGAAGATCCTTCGGAATTATAAAAGAAATCCCAAATCAAGCAATTTGCTCACAACAATGAATTGGCTCTGGCCTTGGTGCCTTACGGATTTGACAATGGCTTGAGAAAATTAAAAAAACATTTTAAAAAAAACTCTTTACTTTTTTTTTTTGTTTTTTCCTTCAACCCTTTATATTTGGAGAAGAAGGGAAAAAGTGAAAACCCAAATATCATCCCTCGTTCCTCCGCTTTCCCCTCTTTCAGCCCTTTTGCCGCAGATCTGATACAACCCTTCTTGGATTTCAATTCGTTCGGATTTTTTGTCGAAAGTTCTGTTCTGTGATTGCTTATATTCCACGCCGTTCAATTGATTGGATGATGGGATTTCTGGGCTGATTCTTCAATTGGTGTATGTTCAGCGAAGGAATTATCGATTCATTCGTTAAATTGGTTTAAGGTATCGTTTCTCCTTTTCTTTTTGGTTATGATTGGTCTGGTTTTTCCTTTTTATGTTGTTACATGGATTTGTAATTTTTGTTTGGATGTAAAATCCCAATTGTACGATCTGTTGGTTCGTTGTTTTCGATACCTTGTATTGTGAACTAGTTCCCAATCCATCTTTGGCTGCTTTAAATTCTCTTGATAAAGTGATAGTTAGTAATCTGATTCTGGTCAGTGATTTTGTCAAAGAAGGTTGACTCAAAAAATTAGGTTGTAAATATGGGTTTAGCAAATTTGCATTCCTTAACTTGGTTATCAATTCTCAATTCTAGGTATGTCTTAATCTCCTCGTTTATAACTTGCATTCTTGAACGTTTTGAGACGAGCTTTGCTTACTCCCTAAGTCATTTTTGCATACTAGAAGATAAATGCATGCTATTGTCTTCCTGTTTTTGTTAATCTTTTATCTTCTAACTTCTTCTGAATGATATGGTAATTTATTTCAATATTCCAGATTAATGGTGTCTGAAGATATCAATGTTCATCTAGATTATGCGAGTTCTATTGTGGCTTTTGAGCTTAAAGACCAACAAGCCCCAGTATCCAACATCAACATAGATTTCGCTTTGATTAATATACCGATAGCCGGATCTTTTGGTTGAGGAGATGTAAGGCATGGTTACTGCAACATTCATGCGGATTGTGTCCTGTTGGAAGCCTTCAGTTGAGGGTGAGAACTCTAATGGGAATAGAGACACAAACAGTCGTTTTAGTGGCTTGTTATGGCACAAAGATATTGCACAACATATTTATGGAGACTTTTCAATGGCCGTAGTTCAAGCCAACAATTTACTAGAAGATCATAGTCAAGTCGAATCTGGCCCACTAGTTGATGAAGCCACAGTGGGCCCTGCAGGCACATTTGTTGGGGTATATGATGGACATGGAGGTCCTGAAGCAGCTCGATTTGTTAACGATAATCTCTACAACAATTTAAAGAGTACGCTTCTTGATCACTATGTTTCATTACTGTTTTTTTTATTTCTTAGCTCTTAATCACATCCAAAGGAGTTAGCATCGGAACACTTGTCATGGAGTCATTTGCATATATATCATCTAGTGAATTGGAGGAATGGAAGCATTTGATCATTGATAAGTTTATCTTTTTAATGTTAGTTTTTCAATGTTTTGAACTTGTGGAGGAATTAATTAGCAAGATATGCAACAATGCCAAGGTGCTCACTGAGCTCATTCTTTGACACTGTGCAGTGTGGCTCGGGTCATGGTAAATCTGAATGGAATGTAAAGCTATATGGAGAAATTCTTGTGTTTATTTTTTTGTTCTTAGTTCATATCATTGAGCTCATGATGTTTTTGGGGTTGTCTAATCTAATATATGCCTTCACTAACCTAACATTAATTGATGGTGCAGAATTTGCATCAGAAAATCAAGGAATGTCTGCATATGTTATCTCAAAAGCGTATGTGGCTACAGAGGAAGCATTTCTCGGTCTTGTTAAGAAAGAATGGAGTCAGAAGCCACAAATTGCTTCAGTAGGTGCCTGTTGCTTAGTGGGTGTAGTTTGTGATGGAGCACTTTATATAGCAAATGCTGGAGATTCTCGGGCCATCTTAGGAAAATTAGATTATTCTGCGAAAGATGTTAAAGCCATTCAATTATCATCAGAACACAATGCAAGTGAAGAATCTGTGAGGGAGGAGTTGCATAAGCTACATCCTGATGACCCTTTTATTGTCGTTCAAAAGCATAAGGTTTGGCGAGTAAAAGGCCTTATACAGGTAGCTTCCTTCTGCTCTTTTCAAACAAATTGAAATGTAATATTGCTTTTTAGTTTATTTATAATTTTGTTTGTTAGATATTGCTCTTCAAGTTGAAGCTTTCTTGGTAAAATCTATTTAGTGGAGAATTGCTTTGCTAAGTGGGATTTAGTTTGGTGATTATTTGAGTTTTAATTGTAAATGACAAACATCTGTGTACAATTTGACCAAATACCAAAAATTACCTTTAGAAAGTAGTCAAGCTCTATTGTGTCTTTTTTTGTTTTTGTGTGGAAAAATTTGGTGACAGTCCTATTCATGAGTAAGATTAGCTGAAAATGTGTCCCCGAGGAGGTATTTGGTTATATATTGTAGCAGAAAACTAGAAATCGAATCACATTATAACTTTTCTTTTATTCCTGCATAATAAGTTCTCCAAATAATTCGTGTTTTCTTCCATTTTTATGTTTACTTTTCTCAAATCCTTTTTTTTATATTATATATTTCTTTTTCTTTTGGAGGGGATCAATTCCAGTTGTAGTCTCATATTATTTGAAAAATATACTTACATCATAAGGCCTATACACATCAGAACATTATAGGAATATACTTTAAGGTACAAGGATCAAAGAGAAGCTATATTGTTCGTAATGTTTTGGTCATTCCAAACATGGACTTTCTTTTGTTACTTCTACTTTATTCTTTTTAATTTGTTCCATTTGTTATGCTGGAGGATTGTACCTTATATTGCTTTGTTTTGAGAAACGATTAACTTTTTTTATGGTTGAATTGAGAAACGATAACTTGTTTTTGCAGATAAGACCTTTATCTTAGTACAAAGGTTTTACTTAATCTACTAACTCTTGATAAACAGCAAATGCTATGTTTTGAGAAACGATAACTTGTTTTTGCAGATAAGACCTTTATCTTAGTACAAAGGTTTACTTAAGCTAATAACTCTTGATAAACAGCAAATGCTAACCGAAATATTAAAATTTTCGCAATCGCCCCCAATAGATCACTTATTGTCAATTTTACCGTCTTGCAGGTTTCAAGATCCATTGGTGATGCCTATCTCAAGCGATCTGAATTCAACAAACCGCCTCTGCTGCAGAAGTTCAGATTACCTGATCCATTTGACAAGCCTATCCTTTCACCTGAGCCATCAATAGTAGTGCATAAGCTTTGTCCTGAAGATCAGTTTGTCATCTTCGCTTCAGACGGCTTATGGGAACACCTTAGCAATCAGGAAGCAGTCAATATGGTCAACACATGTCCTCGTAATGTAAGTTCCCTTCCTTGACACTTTTTCAACCCAACTGAAAATTCTTTCTAATAAAAGAACACTTTTTCTAGTGTGTGCCCGTGGACGCAAGCTAATAATTTTAGTTTGATAAGTATTTTCAAGCTACTACCCTAAATTGGAATGGATGAACCTTATTAAATCATTAGAAATTAATAAATAATTAATTATAATGATTATTTTTAACAAAATATGGATTATTAACATGTGTCATATTTTTTTTTGGAAAATGTGTCAAACGTGTCACAGGGCATAGCCAAGAGACTAGTAAAGGCAGCAATGAGTGAAGCTGCAAAGAAGAGAGAAATGAGATACTCTGATCTCAAGAAGATTGACAAGGGAATAAGAAGACATTTTCATGATGACATCACTGTTGTAGTCTTGTTCCTTGACTTCCACCTCATCAGCCAGAACTCAAACAAGGGTCCTCTGGCTTCTGTAAGAGGGGCTGGGTGCCTTCCAGCATACTTGGGTTCCTGAAAACTGTATGACCCGGTTAAACCCTGGCTTACTAAGGGAAAAGGCGGTAATGTTCTTGTTTTGTTTGAATCAAATCATGCAAGTGTATAGTTTTCTATACGGTCTACTTGCATCCATGATGACTTCTATCACACATGACACGGGTAAAGACGCACTTGCTTACAAGTTGTCTAGTGATTGGCACAATGATCCCTTTGTGGGTGTTGCTTAAACCCTGAGGAATGAACAATTTGAGAATGGTGTCACTGAAGACAAATATATATGAGGATTAAAGGCTTACATCATTCAGATTTGACTCATGGATGTGTGGTAGACCTGGCTTTTTGGTTTTGAATAATCAACTTTTTTACGTTTTTGAGACTGTCTTCTGTCTATTTATATTTGTGTTTTGAGATTGAATAATTTGAGCGAGTTTTTATTCTATTTTGTTCATCCGTTTGCTCTTTTGTTTTGAATGTGATATTGAGTGCCACTTGCTGTCAAGTAACACATTTGAATTTCAGTAGTAGGACTATTGTCTTCACCCTCATAGGTAAGACTTTGGGTTGATCAAATTTGGATTTATACATCAACAGGAGTAATAAAATGATTGTACTCGAATGATACTATCCACTCCATGACTATAAACTTGGAAATAGTTTTAGCCTTTGGATATTTCAACCCAATGCCAGAAAGCAAGTATAAAAGGAAACAACTCCACATTTTTCCTATTCCATGGAGACAAATATAAACAAAGGAGATTGATGTTCTTGAGAAGACTTGTTTTCATCGTTTATTGTCTTGCTCTAATTTGAGCGTCAATGTGATGAGATTTGCTCTTCTAGGGCAACAAATGAACAATAATAATATGGCTTATTACATCAACCGCATTGGCTCTCTTCTTCTAAATTGTGTGGGTCTTTAGTTTAGTTGACGAGTGTTTTCAAGTAAAAAAGAACCCCAAAAAACGTATTTCTCTCATTGTTATCAATTGAACAATAATAATAATAAACATCAACATCATTGGCATTCTTCTAAATTGTGGGTCTTGGGTAGTTAGTTGAGTGTTTTAAAGTCGGTTTAGTTTTACAATTGCAAGTTAAAAATGAACCCAAATAAATAAGTATTTCTCTCATTGTTATCATTTCTTGTCCCAAGAAAATTCATAGGGAAATAGTGATCCTGAAATATAAGATTTATTTTTCCACAATGGTACCATCCAATCATCCACTACTAACAAAAGAAGAAAAAGAAAGAGAAGTAAAAAGAGAACATTCCACAAACATCAAATACAATAGGCCAGAAATTGCTACAGGTACCAAAAGATTGCTTCAGCAAAAATCTGAAACAGAAGTAAGTTGCCATGGCAAGATGACACCCAAAGAAATCAAGAACTATCTGGAAGACTGTCATAAACTCTCCCATCATCTGAAAACTTCCGGTCAGAGATTCGAGAAAGCGTCTAATATGGTATGTAGTAGGATTGACTGATTCACCAAAAGGTCCCCCCACTGTGTTAAGGTACATTCAGCGTCTGAAAACCGTCAATCACTTGAGTAAGACCTTCCATATTTTCCTCATATATACAATTAGAGACCACACAGCAAGCCATGCTGAGACGTAAAGTAATACGACACCAGAAGATACTACAAGGGTGTGTGGCCTGCCAAAGCTGCAGCATATAGTTACCAAGTAATTGGATGGTGAGATGAAATAAATAAGTATGAAATGGCAAGATGGTATAAATTATAATAAGCACAGCACATTATGCAAGTCTTTGTTTCTTTTTGGGATGGTTCTGAGATAAAATCCTCTATATTAATAATCGAAGAAGAACTAAAAAGTCCTGAAGAGGTATAAGTACAAACCTGCTGTCTCTGCAAGCAAGCAGGATAGTTAGTGCAATCATCTGTGTGGCAGTTTTCAACTTGCCCAGATTATTTACAGCAACAGCCTGAGAATGGAAGAATTTCATTAGCCTGTTACCATAAAAACATATATGTGTGATTGTAAGGTCAGAGAGCAGTTTAAACCTGCGATAATTTGCCCTGCTGAGAAGCAGCCCATTCCCTCACAGCAGACATAGTAATCTACAAGGAAGATGAAAATTCAAGCCATCAGATGATGCCATTCGAAATCAAGAATGAATGTATTGATATTCTAGAGAAAGACAAAAAGAGGGAACAATAATTTCATACAACATCTCACCCGAGGGAAATAAACAATTAAATGGAAGGAGGTGAGGGCAAGTAGGATCTCTAAAGAGTAAAAGATAGGTACTTTCAAAGGAAAAAGACAATGTGATCATGCTGTTTAGTTTACATGTAGTCCAATTTCCTCATTTATAGCAATTTTTATTTATTTTAAAAAATGAACCAAAGTGAGGTAAGAACAGGAGATAAGCTAATGAAAGCAAATGCTGAAGATGAGATAATAGGAACAAACAAAGAACCTCTCTCCCAATTATTGCAATTGAAGGCACAGAAAATAGCCATGGAGCATCTCCAAAGAAAGGGACTTCCAAAGGTCTACTACACAATAAAACCAGTGTTGCAGCAACCATAAGCTGCATTGTGAGAAAAAGAAAACATCAAGATTTTCTGAAATGGATTTCTTTTCCACTCGCTAGCTGAAAACTTGAACGAGCTTAGAGCAAGAGTCATTGAGGACCATACCTTATCAGCCACAGGGTCTAGAAAAGCACCAAAAGCTGTTCCTTGTCGCATCTGAAAATGTCAATATGAGCATTGCATGTCTGAAATCCACACAGGATATGATACAATGAAAACATACTTTTAGAACGGTGAAGGTTTGAGGTAAGTAGCTGATACCTTTCGAGCAAGATATCCATCAAGCCAATCTGTGATTGCTGCAAGGATAAATATACTAGTTGTAGTAGTCGGGCCCCACCAACTATTCACGTAAAAGGCTGGGGAGAAAAGGAAATAATAATGATAATTATGAAAAGAAAAAGAAAGGAAAGGGAAAAAACAAAGCCAACTTGAGGAGCACAAGGAAAAGCAGAACCGAATTACAGGAAACATATGAAAAATCCAGATGACAGGGAGGGAAGAAGAAAAATGGAGTGGCAGAGGTTTAGGATACAGAAACATATTTGATAGATTTACCCGCATTCTACAGTCAACTTAAATGCAGGGGTTCCCTGGAATGCTTTTTCCATTAGTGGCTTAGCACGGAAAAATACTAGATATATGAGTATTTAGCTTATCCATCCAGAGTCAAATTTTTTGAAGGAAGCTTCCAAAAAAGCTTGTAATTTCATAACCAATTTCAGGCAAAAGAAGGGCCAACAGATAATATCCACAAAAAGAATTACAGGCACGACATTAAACCCTAGAAGAATATTAATCAAGATCAGTTCTTTATAAGTTCCAAAGTGACCATGACTGCATAGAAATTATATACTCCCTTAAATTCATCTTCCTCTCTATTCTCCACCATGTGTATCATATCATAGAAGAAAAAACAAAACCTTTATAAAGAATACAAACAATGAAGATACATACAGCATCAAGACAAAAGATTTAACTGCCAATCTATGCTGTTACTGAAAAAGCTGAATGATATTAACAGCATTCAAGCGTTCAGAGACTTCCTTTTCCTCAGTTTGGGGAGCATATAAGGAAACAAATCCAGGAGTCTGGGGCTAAAGGTACCCAGGAGAATAAAAAATATTAACAGTAGTAGGTAAACAAATATTCTGCCTTTGAATGGTAAAAAGCCATTGAAAGAAGAAATCGTTACTCAATGATTATTCCCTATGTGTTGCAACACAGGTGAGATAGAAGAATCAACAAAAGCCCCCGACTTGGAATCATAACATGAAATATCTAGAATACTTGGAGAAAAAGACAAGAAATTTCTTGCAATTTGACTCCTAATTCCATACACAAACCCCAAATTGGGACAAAACCTCCTCTAAAGTTTGAAAATCCTATCCATCATCAATTCAATCAAAACCCCGAATTCAAATTCTCCCAACAGAAACAAAAACCTATTAGATTCAACCTCAACACCATCAATCTTAATAAATTTATCAGCTTTCAGAAAGGTATTGAACAATAGAGCAAAAATTCCCAATCAAATTCGCACATTCCTGCAATCAACTATCAAAACCCTAACACCGAAACAAGAACAAGGGGCAAAATCAAAACAATAGCAGGAACATACTGCAAACGAATGCAGGGACGGCGGCGACACGAGCGAGGGTCAAGACAGTTGGAAGCGTGAGCAATCTGGCGTACTTCTCCTCCTCGTCGTCGGATTTCTCCTTCTCCGCGCGCTTCAACGCCGACGACAAGCGGGGCGATCCGTCGTCGTTTTGGCAGTAGTCGACGCCGTATTGGTGCTCGTGACCCATACCCGGAACCTCAGACCCGGAAGCCGAATCCCCTCCCTCTCCTCCTCCGCCTTCAGAGGAGGCCGCAGAAGAAGAAGTTAAAAACGACGAAAGGCAGAAAGCCGCTCGTCTCTCGAATTGAGGGAAAACGGCAATCAGGAGGGAGCCACCAACAAAGCGAAAGGCGAACAAAGAGGAGGAGGAGGTGGAGGGAGAGTGGGGCTTTATTCGCCTCGGCGCCCTAACGTGCGCCTTATGGGCTAAACGTGCGCCGGGTTCTAACGTGCGCCTGGAATTAATTGGAATAATTTCGTCGCTATTCATGGAAAGTTGGAAGGGGCGGTGATACGAAGCGGTGTTCCGGCGGAGGATCGAGGGCCCGACGGCGGCGGCAGCGGTGGAGAAAGCGCGGGAGATTGAGGGCTTGAGCGTGAGAGCTGGCATGGGAGGGGATAGTGGTGAAGAAGAAAAAAGCTGTTAGTAGGTTTAGGCGCTAGAGAGACGGGGGAGGAGAACGGGAATGATTTTCGGCGCCATTGACGACGGAGAAATTGGGATTTTTTGGAAAATGAGATCGCCGAATTTCCAGGTGGGAGTCGGCACATTGGCTCAAATCTGAGTGACGCTAATTTTGAGCCTTTGAGTGTGCAGCTAGGCTGAGATTTTCTTCTCTTTGTAGAGTGAGTACGGAATATATACTTCACGGTTTCCATATTGGGTCCGAAGTTGACCTATGAAATTGTATTCGGGACAAAATTTCCAGCCGAAGGTCACGAAAAATGTAGTCCGTCATTGAATTGCACTCTCGAACAACATGAGAAATACTCCAACACCGGAATCGGACAAGCAAGTAGTGGATATCCACACGTAACATCTCGATCTCCCACGGACAACGTCAGTCATCAAGAGCGACTTTGACCAGCTACAAGTTGCCGCCTTCAATCTGGATGTGGGAAATTGATACGAAATAGTTTGGATCTCGTATCGGATTTAATAGACAAATTGTAACGAGGGAGACAAATTGTAACGAGGGAAGGGAAGAAGGGCCGGAGAGTGACTCAGACAGACGAGGGAGAAGACTGAAGAGACAATTAGGGTTTGGGATAATTGATTTTCTGTTTAATTGATTCCTGAATACAATATATGATATTTATACTAAAAACTAATACTAAACCCTAACGGTTCAATAAAAGCGTCCCGGGAAAGAACCGTAAAGAAAACCCGAGAAGGAGTTTATAAAACTCTGTATAAAAAATACATTAATTAATTAATCACTAATAATAATTTCTATGCTATATTATAATGTATCAATTCTCCCCCGTTGACAAACGACTTGTCCTCAAGTCGGAGATCCGGGAAAAGAACTAATGAGCTGCTGACTTATACTTGGGCACGGTTGTATCTCCACCAACTAAGCTCATAAATGCAAGTTTCAACTGGATATAGCAACTTCGTGAAAACCAAATTTACAAATATCAGCAAAGTGAAATACTCCCAAGGTTTGAAATTGCACCAGCAAAGGAAAATTGCACCAGGAAACAAAAATTGGTGGTGAACATCAGCAACCCAAAATATTGAGCTCAAATCTCCACCAAACCAACTAATTCCAAACCAGCACACACCAGCAAAATAGTATTCCACACAACAACCTCAACATTGTTGCATTTCAACTTCAAAATCTGGGCAAACTGATTCCTCAACGTACACATCAATCATGCCTTTGCTGAATGTGGAATACACGCATCGGCCTTGAAATTCCCAATGCAGTTTAGGTATTCCATTGTTGCCGACAGCTTTCCACCAAGATCAAATACCATTCTTGGTTTAACCTGAATATTAACATTGACTCCACCTATTATAGGGTGCACTTTACCTCTATCAATAGGGAATGAAATTATCATAAACTCCATATCAAAGACATTTGTTTCCAACACAACCATATTGTCTTTCATTTTCCGGCTGAACTCATGCCCAAACATATCTCCACTCAAAAAACAGATTGAAGCGAATAAAAACCATTTGGATGAACTCGTGTCAGGAATTCCCGGGTCAAAAACAACACATGTGCGATTGCACTTTATTACCCATCTACAATCTTCAAACACTGAAAGTTCAAGGGGTAAGAGAGGGGTATTACCTCTTAATGCAGGATCGATCAAGAATCCATCAAAAACCGAGCCAACAAACACATCAAACTCATCACAAGCTCGAGCAAAAAAATCAGACCGAGTGGCTTCCTTCAAGTTCTCAGTAGAAATCTTATCATTCCTTTCTTGCAGCTGATCGATCAAAACCGGATTTGAACTCGCAACTTCCTTTGCCTTATCACCAAGACCAACACAAAGAATTGGTTCAAGATTCACCCCATTTTCTTTGGCTGTCATTTCGTCAAACATCATGTGGGCGTCTTCCATTGCCCTGGTTGATTCCGACGAATCTTTAGCTTGAGTAGATATCGGCGCCGGACGCTCCTTTGACACGAGGAATGACACCAACTCCGACGATCTTGTGCCATGAATTTCCCAATTAGGCGAAGTCAGACTCGCATTTGTTGAAACTGATGAAGGGTCCGCTGAAGGCAAACTGCTCACAATTTCTGGCGAGCGCGGGTGTGCAAGCTGTGGGAGCGATTGTTCAAGCAGCGGGCCCGGGTGGCCAGGCGGTGGCCGAGGGTGCTCGTGCTTTTGTAGTTCTTTGTGATTTGAAGATGAACTATAAAGAGCACTCATTAAAATCAATTCTATTTCACAACAGCCATCGTATATATTTTTCCCGTTCAAGAAGTTGAAAGCATCAATGGCCGATTCTCTCTTCTTGAAGAGAACTTTTGAATGAAACCCTGTTCCTGGGTTTAATATCTCAAGGTCCTCTATAATTCCGAACTCGGAAAACACTTGCTCCAATACGTTGCAATAAATTGGATAGATTTCCCAATGAATCTTGACATAAAGAGTTCGGTTCTCCACCGGATTACCTCTATTAGCGTCGATTCGATTCTCGAGCAATAACTCCATTAGACGTCGATTAGCATAGAAGGATTGCCAAGTTCAAAGATGAAAGCACCAGTTGATACGAAATAGTTTGGATCTCGTATCAGATTCAATAGACAAATTGTAACGAGGGAGACAAATTGTAACGAGGGAAGGGAAGAAGGGCCAAAGGCCAGAGGGAGAGTGACTCAGACAGACGAGGGAGAAGACTGAAGAGACAATTAGGGTTTGGGATAATTGATTTTCTGATTAATTGATTCCTGAATACAATATATGATATTTATACTAAAAACTAACACTAAACCCTAACGGTTCAATAAAAGCGTCCCGGGAAAGAACCGTAAAGAAAACCCGAGAAGGATTTATAAAACTCTGTATAAAAAATACATTAATTAATTAATCACTAATAATAATTTCTATGCTATATTATAATGTATCAGAAATGTCTCGTTGGATGACCTCAATAATTTCATATCTTAAGGCGATAGTCTCAGATATCAAAACCGGCTACCGACCAATCAGTCCTCTGTCAAAATGGATAAGTTCGTCGCTGCATTAATCCCTAAGGATAAACCCAAATGAAGCCACCACAACAGCATTAACTGCACCATCAAAATTAAGTTTTGTAAAATTTGTTGTGGGCTTTTTCCACTTTGCGCATTTTTGTGTGGGCTTAGTGTTTTGGCTGCCAGGTTATGTTCCGTTGTCGTCATTCTTGTTAGCATTGTGTCATTCCCTTATTTGGCTACGGATGAATTCACAAATGTTGTCTTGGTGATCTGTTTGTCTGATACCGTTTGGTTCAAAAACAACATTGTTTCTAACAAAATAGATGCTCCACCAAGAGCAAATAAGGTCCTCCAATTCAACATTGGATGACATTTCACTTATTTCATCAAGGATTTGCTATGGTTTTTTCTCTTCTGGGTTAATTTGGTTAACAATTCATGCAATTTTAGGGTTGATTGCGTTAAGAGTGGTTTTTGTGCGGGTGCATTCTAGAAGGAGGTGGTTGATGTCCTCATTGAGTTTGTTACATGCTACACACCCTTGTACAACCTGGATGTGGTTAGCAACAACGGGCGATATTTCGTGTGGAGCCCGTTTATGGCAATCTTCCATATAAAGTTTTTTATTTTTGGTGGAACATTTAGCTTACAGATCCAGTTTAGGTTAACTTGGGGTTCTCCCTTGTTCTTGTGGATCCACTTCATGGTGGATTGAGTAGAGTATCGTCCGTTCTTACTTGATTGCCTGTACAACCTATCCAGGATTTGTTCAATTTGACCACCAGTGTTATGGTTCGTATTTTTAGTAACTTGGAATGCAAATTTGTGAAAGTTGACCTTTTGGCCGGAAATTTGGCAGTAATCGTCAATTATGTCTTTATTATTGTTGTAGGCCTGACCTTTTTCTTTTGCAGATATAATAACATCATCAGCAAAGGCGAGAAAATGGATTTTTATTCCATTTCGTGAGATTTGAATACCAATATCACTGTTCGGGTTAGTGCTTTTAAGGTGGAGTTGTCTCGCAAGGACCTTAGCGGACAGAATAAAGAGGTATGGAGACAGATGGTCTCCCTGTTTAAGTCCTCTTTGGGGATAAAATTGGTATGTTGGTTCGTTATTAACAAGGACTGAGAAAGAGACGATTTCAACACATTCTCGGACCTAATCCAAGAATTTGGCATAAAAATCGAATTTGTTAAGGATGAAAGCTAGGAATTCCCAACTGACACGATCATAGGCATTTTCCACATCCAATTTAACTACAATCCAACCTTCCTTCCCTTTTTTATTTCGGAAAGAGTGGAAAATCTCATGATCAATGAGTGCGTTATCATGGATACTACGGTCGTGGACGAATGCACCTTGCATGGGGTGGATAAGTTTCGCCATGACATATTTAAGGCGATCTGTAAGGATTTTTGAGATTACTTTGTAGATAGTGTTACACATGCTTATTAATTGGCGTATAGTGATTAGTTGAGTTAGGGTTTTCACATTTAGGGAGTAGGGTGATGAATATGTGGTTGATTTGCTTTAAAATTTTCCCCGTGTGAAAAAACTTTTCACGACTTTTGTGACGTCCGATCCGATAATGCGCCAGTACTTTTTGTAAAAGCAGACCGACATATCGTCAGGCCTCGAGGATTTATCATCCTCGATATCGAACATGGCTTTCTTTATTTCCGCATTTGTTACTGGTTTGGTGAGTTCGACATTGTCAGCCTCAATTAATTCTTGTTGGATTATTTTGGTCATATTCATGAATTTTCACGGTTAATTTCAAGGGCCCGGAATCGGTTTTGGAAATCCAGTTTAATTTTTGTTTTGATGTTTTCTAACACACATAAATTTTATTTGATTTTCAAGGGCCCGGAATTGGTTTTGTATTACATTCATATGCCTTATTATAAGATGTTGTTTCCCAAACTCCTTTAAACACGCTATGAGCCATCTCACTCCTAAATCTGACAACATTTGTATCATTCACGGAAGACAGATTTCCCAAGGCTCAAAAGCTCAATGCGTTTTACAATAAACACTCCACAATCACCACTACATAAGAATGACAAAGGAATTAGTAGGACTACTATATAGTTGTAAACAATGTTATATAGATACGTACCAACGTGTGTTCTGCCTCAATTTTGGGACCCGATTCCAAGACAACGCGGCTCCTTTACGATGTGCATATTTTTTGGCAAGCGGCTCGTATTGGTTCACGAGCAAAGGAAGTAGCCTACGTACTGTGAAAAGCGAGTCTTCAAGTCGTTTGTCCTTAACCAGATCAACATAACACTCATCACATTAAAGCACTATTGATTGAAGTCCAATTGCAGAGCTACTCAGTGCTCGAAGTTGATGTTTAATGGAATAAGTATTTCATTAGCTTCATCCCATCTCTTCCCA
The DNA here is from genome assembly GCA_964016875.1 of Fallopia convolvulus. Lineage (NCBI taxonomy): Eukaryota > Viridiplantae > Streptophyta > Magnoliopsida > Caryophyllales > Polygonaceae > Fallopia > Fallopia convolvulus. The sequence goes on from OZ024721.1 coordinate 53,312,431, forward strand.
TTTAACTCTGGGAGTGATCCTTCAAAGTACTTGATGTTGGAAATTAGAAATTAGAAATTGCTTTGAGGTGTGAAAGATCACTTTCTTTAAAGTGATATTTATCCCCTTTTAGAATGTTGTAGGGTTTCAGACAAATTCACTCTCCAGGATACAACAAAGCAGTCTTAGAAAATTCAGACAGTAGATCTGAAAATTCTCTCTATATTTTTTCTGTGAAGAAACACTCTCTTTAAATAGAAAAATCTGAATTGTCAGACGTTGTCAGACAGTTAATTCAGAAAACAGTTAGGGACATCAGTTTTAGACAATTAGGAAGTTAATCTCAGAGAATCTCAGTCATTGATCTCAAAGAGATCATCTTTAAATCTCAACCACAAATTTTAACATATCAGGATTACTCCCAACTAATTTCAGAATTATATTTCCTTTAAATAAATATTCATTAAGTCTTATTTACAGACTTTTACCAACAATCCCCACTAAGTCTGTAAATAAAACTTTTGTCAATAATGTCATACATAATGGAAAGTGTTTTTCAACTTAAACCTCCAATTAGTATAACTCCATCAAAGTGTTAACAGATTACTCAACCTACCCTTTTCTGCACCAGCTATATAAGCCTTTTATTTTGTGCAGTCATCCAATCACTTATCATCAACTTGTTATTACCCTTTAAACTCCATAGCTAGATTTCCTAGAAAGGAGTTGGGTTCCCGTTGTGGTGATTTCAGTATAGCTCTAATCCCATTGCTGTTGAGGTGTTTCTTACCACTTCTCTCGAGAGCGCTTTAGTAAACGGGTCAGCCAAATTTTTACATGACTTGACATAAGTAATGGTAATCACACCTTCTTCAATCAATTGTCTGACTTATGCATGTCTTAGAGTTATATGTCTAGATTTTCCATTATAGATCTTGTTATAGGCTCTAGACATTGTTGTTGCACTGTCACAAAACACAGAAATGGCTGGCATCGGTTGTGGCCACAACATTATGTCTAATAAAAAAATTCTCAGCCATTCTGCTTCCTTTCATGCAGCCGCTAGTGCTATAAACTCAGATTCCATTGTGGAATGAGTTATGCAGGTTTGCTTCTTTGAAGCCCAGGAAATAGCTCCTCCTGCTAAGGTAAAAACCCATCCACTTGTTGACTTGTTTTCATCCGCACTAGATATCCAACTAGCATCGGAATATCCTTCTAAAACTTCAGGAAAACCATTGTAGGAAAAATTCAGATTTATTGTCCTCTTTAAATATCCTAGAACTCGATTTATAGCCTTCCAATGCTCAATTCCAGGATTGCTAGCATATCTAGATAACTTGCAAACATCAAATGCAATGTCTAGTCTAGTACAATGCATTGCATACATCAAACTCCCTATCGCACTAGCATAATCAGTTTGGGAGTTCGATCTTTCTTCATTTGTAAACAACTTACATGAAGGATCATAGGGAGTATTTGCTTCTTTAATTCTCATATGCTTAAACTTATCTAGCATCTTATGAATGTAATGTGATTGAGATAAAATAAACTCCCCAATATTTCTGATTATTTTAATACCCAAGATAGTGTCTACTTCTCCTAAATCTTTCATCTTGAATTGTGACTTCAAGAAATTCTTGGTCTCATCAACACCATCCATATTATTACTTAATATTAACATATCATCCACATATAGACAAATTATAACACTATATTTATCAATGAATTTCATGTAAACACCACTTGTCAGCCCCATTATGTCTAAATCCATATGACAAAATGGCTGAGTAAACTTCTCATGCCATTGTTTTGGAGCCTGCTTTAACCCATAAATTGGGATTTCACAAGTTTACACACTTTATTCTCATTCCTTGGAGTTACAAAACCTTCTGGTTGCTCCATATACAATTCTTCTTCTAAATCTCCATTTAAAAATGCGGTTTTAACGTCCATTTGGTGTACTTCCAGCCTATAAACAGAAGCAAGGGCTAAAAGTACTCTTATGGACGTTATTCTGGCTACCGGGGCATAAGTATCAAAGTAATCTACCCCTTCCCTTTGCCTAAATCCTTTGGCCACTAATCTGGCCTTAAATGTTTGTATTGATCCATCGGTATTGTACTTTCTTCTAAATACCCACTTGTTGGAAATTGGTTTAGAACCTTTAGGTAAATCCACTAAGACTCAAGTATTATTGGATAATATTGAATCCATTTCATCATTTATAGCTTCCTTCCAGAAAGCCGCATCTCTAAAGGACATTGCCTCTTTAAAAGTCTTAGGATCTCCATCCGTTTGATCTACTTGAAAGATTATAGGGATTTCATTTAATATTTCTTTTCTAGATCCTTCAACCAGAATTAGGACTTCATTTGGTAATCGAAAATCAGAACCAAATGACTGATGAATTCTTATTCTTTGACTTCTTCTTTGTTCCTGCGATTCATCAAATTTCCTTTTATTTGATGAAGAGGTTGATGCACCGGGTTGTGCTGCATTTCCAGATTCATTCGGATCTGTAATATCTTCTGGATTTTCATATTCATTAGGTTCGGTAATATCTTCTGGTGCATATTCTGCTGGATTTTCAGTTGAATCTCTAACAAACTTAGTTTCAAAAAATTCAGCACCTCTAGACTCGACAATTAAATTAGAATTCAAGTCCATAAATCTATATGCTTTAGAATTTTCAGCATACCCTAGGAAAACACTTCACAAAGATTTAGGACCTAATTTTGATCTCTTTGGATCTGGAATTCTATAATATGCCAAACATCCCCATATTCTTAAATAATTCAAATTTGGTTGTCTTCCATTCCATACTTCGTATGGAGATACCTTAGTTCTTCTAGAGGGAATTCTATTATGCACATGACAAGCTGTCAGCAGTGCTTCTCTCCATAAATTTGAAGGCAATTTGGCATTTAACATCATAGCATTCACCATATCACACAAAGTTCTATTTTTCCTCTCTGCCAACCTATTTTGTTGTGGGCTGTAAGGGGCTGTTCTTTGATAAATTATACCATTGATTTCACAAAAATCATTGAACTCATTGGAAAAGTATTCTCCTCCCCGGTCACTTCTCAGAATTTTAATTTTCCTTTCTTTCTGATTTTCAACTTCAGCTTTATAAATCTTAAATTTTTCAAAAGCTTCATCCTTTTTCCTCATTAAGTACACCCGAGTATATCTAGATTTATCATCTGTAAAGGTAATAAAATACCTATTACCTCCTCTAGTCAAAACTCCATTCAATTCACATATCATCAGAGTGCACCAGATCTAAAATATTATTAGTTTTCTCTACAGCAGGAAAAGGTTTCTTTGACATTTTGGCTTGAATACAAATTTCACAATTTTTGTGTGTGGAGTCAAAAACCCCACTGATCATGCCTTTCTTAGCCATTAATTTTAAAGTTCTAAAATTCACATGGGTTGCTCTTAAATGCCATAAATCAGTAGAGACAACCGAATAAACAGAACTGGCACTTTTATTCATAATACTTAGTTTGAATATTCCATTACAAGCATATCCTTTTCCCACGAAAACCCCACCCTTAGAGAGAATCAACTTGTCTGAGTCCAGAACAACCTTTATTCCAGCTTTACATAGAAGACTAGCAGAAACCAATTTTTTCCTGATTTCTGGAACATGCAGTACATTAGATAGTGATGTGAACCCCGTTGGAGGATTCACGAAGGATCGATCGTTGGACTCGTAAATGGTCTTCTCACGTGTGTAACCGATAGATTGGAGACGAATTAACGCCTAGACGGGGTTTGAGTGAGAATTGAAAGGATTGAGAAGGTGATCTCTTTTGAGGGAGATCGGAAGAGTATGGGACGAGAAGAGAATTTACGAGTCCAACGATCGATCCTTCGTGAATCCTCCAACGGGGTTCACATCAACTGGCATCAGAGCCTCGGATTACGTAAGTCTCTCTGTCGTTTTTACTCGTTTTTTGCACGAAAATTTTTCTTTTCCACCATTGTTATCATTAGCTTCCGCCATCTCTACCAACATCCACTAGATCCATCGTTTTTGTTTCGAAAAATTCAAGAAAAAATCACATAAAAAAAATACCATATCCTCGCCGACTTGCACTTGTTATTGGTTCATCATCTTAAGATTTCGAGCATGCTTGCATTCTTCATGTTTGCTTGAATTGATTGATTTGTGCACGTCGTCCATTGTTCTGTTTGTGCGAGATTTGGTCCGATCTTGGCCGATCTCCTCATTGTTAGTTTGAGCAAGAATCTTGCGAGATCAAATCTCCAAAGATCTCGTAGTTCCCATATTAAAAAAAAATCAAAAAAAAGAAGATATTATTGGAAAAGCATAGCCAAAATAAGGCAATCTTTATCCAAATTAATTTTTAAAAAAAAAAAATCTTCCAAGATCTTGTGAGATACACAAGCCAAAATAAGGCAAGTATCTCACCTCATTTTCGGAAATCATCTCTCTCTCTTATCGTGATCTATTCTTGACTTATCTTGCATATCTTCTTTGATTGCATGATCTTTTTGTTTCTAATTTGTTAAGATATAATCTCGCCTTCCCTCTTAGGCCGAGATCCTTTCCTTTTCTCTCTCCCTCTCTTACGTGCCAAGGCTTTCCAAAGCCGACGCCATCTCTTTCCTTTCTTACTTGCATGCTTGATTGTCTTGCTTGTTTGTGCTTTTGTGTTGTTCTATACTTGTGCAAAGTCGAGATCCTAAGCCTCCCATACCCTTCGAGTACTTTTCGTGCAAACTAAGGGTACTTGCGTGGTGAGTCTTACAATATCTTGGCGTTTCTTTCGCTTGTTTGTTTTGGGAACTTTTGACTCTTTTCATGTCTATGCTTGAGATAGGAGACGTTAGCATGGAAGGGGATGAACATTCAAATCAGCAAGGTCTCGCACAACAACAACACAACAATCCACCCATCGTGCCGGCGCTCCAACCGGGTCTCCTTGGGACGCCCGGCGCGACGCTAACCGGCGCTGTGCCATCCGATGGCCTGGCGGCACTTGAGGCGCGCTTCTCCAACTTGGAAAGTGTCCTTACGAGGTTCATTGCGCAGCAACAAGCGCCCCCCGCAGTTACAATCCACACGCAGCACGCGCCGCCGAGCGTAACGCCACACGGCGTCTCAGTTCAGCGGGCTACGGCGCAAGAGAAGGCTAAGGGTCCGATGGTTGAAGCGACTAACCCAATTGGAGTCCAAAGGCTGGAATCCATGAAGGAAAGTCGCCCGACTAATCAGGCTCAACATGTGGAGGAGGTTGTTGACGTTCATTCCGAGGAGGAGTATGACTCCGAGGAGTGGCGACGTCAACACGCCAAGAAAAAGAAAAAGGCGGTCACTCCGACGCCTAAGAAAAAGCACTATAAATACCGCGATGACTTCGATGTCAATGATTATCGAGGTTATCAAAGTCCCACAACTCCAATTTCGGATTCCGCGTTCTCTATAACGGAGTACGAGGAGGATTCCGAGGAGGAATTTGACCACCCTCCGGTCCATGACTCGGAGGAGTGGATAGATCGGGATCGGGATTGGATTCCGAGACCCAAGTTGCCCGAGAACCGCGCGGCGTATGATCGGCTAGAGCGCCGTGACAACCGCGAACGGCCTCGGCGCGATGGGGATCGGCGTCGCCAAAACCGAGACCGCGAGGACCAGCGGCGCCCTCGGCGCGATGGAGGAGACGAGCCTAGCGATGATGGCGACGGGCCCGGCCGAGGCCATGGCCGAGGCCCCCGACGCCGACGCACACCACCTCCGCGTGCCAACCGGCGCGCCGATAATGAACGTCTGGCGCATGTATCACGCCGCGACGTTAAGGTAAAATTTGAAGATTTCTTTGGTAATTACAACCCTGATGAGTTTATTTCTTGGTTGCAGGGTACCGAGCACGTGATCAAGCATTGTCACTACGAGGAGCACGAGAAAGTCGAGGTGGTGACCCTTCATTTCAGGGGTGCCGCTCGTATGTGGTGGAATCGATTCGAATCGGATCGAGCCCGAAAGGGTAAAGCCCCCATAACCGAGTGGCATCAACTTGTCTTCATAATGAAGAGGAAATTTATCCCACCCGACTACAAGGAGAAGGTTCGGATCTTGATCCAAGACGCACGTCAAGGATCCATGACTCCGGAGGAGTTCTTCGCTTACCTCGAAGATTTATTCTTCAAGGCGGGCATAAGCGCTTCACCGGGGGCGTTGCGGTCTCGCTTTGTGGCGGGACGCCACCAATGGATCCGAGATCGTTTGGTGGTCTTGCCGATTAAGGATTTGGGACGCTTGATACACACGGCCATGGAGCTTCACACGCAATTCAAGAGGCCGAAGACGTCCCAATTTCAAAGGTATGGTTCTAACCCTAGTCCTTCCGCTTTAGGTACTAAATCGTTTTCTACTCCTTCTTATTCTAAACCCAAGGTAGGTACCCAAGCGACGGACTCCAAGGGCACTTCGGTTGGCCAAAACCGTGACAAGGCAGCCCCTCCCCCACAGCGGTCTCGAGACATCGAGTGCTATTTATGTGGTGGCCGAGGGCACTTGAAACGGGATTGCCCCAACACGAAGCGCGTCTTGTTTTCGGCTCAAACCGCGGCTTACGAGAGCGTAGACGAGGCTGAGTCGGATGAGGGTGATGTTGCGCCAATCGAAGACGGTGCATATTGTGCACCATCGGACATTGACGCCGGCGTCGACAAGTTGTTGCTAGTGACGCGCCGAGCGCTTAGCTTGAGGGAGTTCGTGCCCACCGATCAACGGGAAAACATTTTCCGTACTCGGTGTTTGGTGCAAAACGTCTCCCTTAGCGTCATCATTGATTCGGGCAGCTGCGGCAATTTTTTGTCCAAAAAAGTCGTAAACCACTTCAAGTTGACTCAATCGGATCATCCAAAACCGTACAAGCTTGCATGGATTTCAAACGATGGAGACCATTGGATCACGAAACAGGTTAGCCTTTCATTTTCCATTGGTGTTTATTCAGATTCGGTTTTGTTTGATGTCACTGACATGGACGCCACACATCTCCTTCTTGGCCGTCCATGGCAGTTTGACCGTCACATGATTTACGATGGTCGGTTGAACACTTACATGTTCAATTACCATGGTAAACGCGTGACCATCTTACCTATGTCTCCGAGTGAAGCGTTACAGGATGAAGCTGAAAGGCAACAAGCAAACGCTCGGGACAAAGCCACGGCCGCGCCTATGCCGAATTCCACCACAAACGGCGCTCCTGTCCATGGCAAACATTCTGGCGGCGTTCCTGGTTCCAAAACCCAACATTCTGGTGGACATGATGATTCAAACCAGAAACGCCGAGCAAAAGTGAAGGTCGAGCCTCGGACGCCGAACGCGTCCTCGGCAGCGCGCCACATCGCGCCAGCGTCGTTGCCTGGCGGCGCTGGCTCGAACCAGCTTAGTTCCAGCGGCGCGCCTGGCCCCAATCTTCCTCACTGGCAGGGACCTGTTGGCCAGCCACATGGTGCCCATGGCGCACCTCGGACGAGCGAGGACACCGAGCCCCCACTTCTCGTCTCGGTGCAAGATCGCCTCTTCCTATGTCGTCGGCGTGACGTGGTCAAACATGTCGAGGGGAGTATTACTTGTTTTTTATTGTGTCCTTTACTTAATATTACTATTGATAAGACACATGTATTACCTCCCTCCATTTCTGCCTTGCTACAGGAGTTCTCGGATATTATTCCTGCCGAGCTCCCCGACGGGTTGCCACCTATTCGGGGGATCGAGCATCGCATAGATCTCATTCCCGGTGCCTCACTGCCGAACCGGGCTGCATATAGGGCATCGCCTAAGGAAACTCAAGAGCCACAACGCCAAGTCCAATCTCTTTTGGACAAGGGTTATGTTCGCGAGTCACTTAGCCCGTGTGCGGTTCCGGTTATCTTGGTGCCAAAGAAGGATGGTTCTTGGCGGATGTGCGTGGACTGCCGTGCCATCAACCAAATCACCATCAAGTACCGCCACCTGATTCCCCGCTTGGATGACATGCTAGACGAGTTGCATGGTGCCGTGCTGTTTACCAAGATTGACTTGAGGAGCGGCTACCATCAAATTCGGATGCAAGAAGGGGACGAGTGGAAGACGGCTTTTAAGACCAAACATGGTCTTTATGAGTGGTTGGTGATGCCCTTCGGCCTCACTAACGCTCCCTCTACTTTTATGCGCCTAATGAACTTTGTTTTGCGTAAATTTTTGGGACATTTCGTCGTCGTGTATTTTGACGACATTTTAGTTTATAGTAGAACTTTAGACTCTCACGTGGGGCACCTTAGGCAGGTGTTAGATTGCCTCTGCGAACATTCTTTGTATGTAAATTTGGACAAGTGTGTGTTTTGCTCGGATACGACGAATTTTCTTGGCTTCGTCGTATCCAAGGATGGCCTACGAGTGGATTCTGACAAAATCCGGGCCATCCGTGAGTGGCCAACCACAACGACCCCGACTATGGTTCGTTCTTTTTTGGGGCTAGTTGGTTTCTATCGGCAATTTGTCAAGGACTTTAGTTCTATCGCCGGGCCACTCCATTCGTTGTCCAAGAAGGCAGCCACAATAAAGTGGATGCCGCATCACGAGGCCACCTTCGAGGCCTTGAAAGATGCTTTGTGTCGAGCCCCGGTCCTGCAATTGCCGGACTTCACCAAGCGCTTCGAGATCGAGTGCGACGCTTCCGACTATGGTATTGGCGGCGTATTCCTTCAAGAGCAACGGCCTATCGCTTACTTTAGCGAGAAGCTAGCTGGGGCTACTCTCAACTATCCGACCTATGATAAAGAGCTCTACGCTCTTATTCGGGTCCTTAAGACGTGGCAACATTATCTATGGCCAAGCGAGTTCGTAATTCATACGAATCACGCGGCCTTGGCTTATCTTAAGAGTCAAACGACTCTGAATAGGCGCCACGCACGTTGGGTTGAGTACATGGAGACGTTTCCCTACGTCATCGCGCATAAAAAGGGTAAAGAGAACGTCGTCGCCGACGCCCTCTCAAGAAGGTACATTCTGTTAACCCAGCTTCATTCCAAATTGCTCGGATTTGCGATGATCAAGGAATTATACGCCTCAGATCCGTATTTTTCCTCAATCATTAAGGATCTCGAGCATTCTCGCATCCATGAGTCCTTCTTCTTGGACAATGGGTATCTTTATCGTGCTGGGAAGCTTTGCATTCCGGCATCATCGGTGAGACACTTGTTGCTCCAAGAGGCTCATGATGGCCGAGGCCACTTTGGCATAGCCAAAACGTTGGCAGCACTTCGTGAGCATTTCTTCTGGCCTCACATGGCTCGAGATGTTAACAAGTATTGTCAAAGTTGTGTGCCGTGTCATACAGCCAAGTCTCGGTCCGAACCGCATGGACTTTACACGCCTCTACCAATTTCTGATGCTCCGTGGGAAGATCTTTCTATGGATTTTATCACGGGACTTCCATTGTCGAGACGTGGCAAAGATTCCATTTTTGTAGTCGTGGACCGGTTTTCCAAAATGGCCCACTTCATAGCATGTAAGGGGACAAACAATGCGGTGGAAATCGCTAATTTGTTCTTCGAACATGTGGTGAAGCTACATGGTATTCCTCGCACTATCGTTAGTGATAGGGATACCAAGTTCTGCAGCCACTTTTGGAGAACGCTTTGGGGGAAGTTAGGGACACGACTCCTGTTTTCTACTGCTTATCACCCCCAGACCGATGGTCAGACTGAAGTGACCAATCGGACCTTGGGCACTCTTCTTCGGACGATGCTCAAGGCAAACCCACGTCGGTGGGAGGACTTACTTTGCCATGTTGAGTTTGCTTATAACAGGTCCTACCACTCTGCGACGAAGATGACCCCCTTCGAGGTGGTCTATGGGCGTAATCCTCACACGCCAATGGACTTGGTGCCTTTGCCTTTCAAGCCCGAGGAGCATGTCGACACGGCCAACCGCGCCGACCATATCCGACGCCTACATGAGCACACCAAGGCCCAGCTGCTGAAACGCTCGGATCAATACGCGGCCCAACGCAACAAGGGACGCCGCGCTTTGATCTTCGAGCCCGGAGATTTGGTGTGGGTCCATCTTCGGAAAGAACATTTTCCCGCTGCTCGGAAGACGAAGCTACACCCACGAGGGGACGGTCCCTTCAAGGTGCTCCGGCGCATCAACGACAACTCTTACATCATCGACCTCCCGGGTAATTACAACGTGTCCGCCTCCTTCAATGTCTCGGATCTCTCTCCATATATAGATCCCGAGTATCATGACGAGGAAACGGGGACGTTTCCCACCCAAGGGGGGGAGGGTGATGTGAGCCCCACATTGACGGCGAGCCAAGAAGAGGAAGACATGTCCGTGCGCTCCAACGGACCCATCACTCGAGCCAGGACCCGTGCCATAGCCCGAGCCACTTCGTCCCTCGTCGTGCGCGTTCTCGCGAGCCATGGCGCAACCATTGCCGCGCCCCTCACCCGGTGCGTCACCTTCATCGAAGGCGCGCCGGCACCACAGGCCGACGCTACGCACCGCGGCACCGAGAACCTCACTCTCGGTGCCGTGCCAGCCTCGCAGGCCGAGCACCATGCCACGCCGGGCCACCCCGGCGTGGGAACTTGAGGTTCTGGTGCGCCTAGGCCTCGACACTCGAGGTTCGAGTGCGCACCAGCCCCGTCGACGCCGAAGACATGCCGCGCCTCGTGTCGCGACATGCCCTTGGCACGCCGACGCCTTGTCACGACCTTGTCGCGACACTCGCGACTAGGCCACCGTGACCATTTATGATTCTTACTATTTTTAGTACTATTTCCATTCCGAAACATTGCTACTTATGTCATTTCCATTTTTAGAGTTTTGGGCTTGGGCTTGCGCCTTGGGCCGCGTGCGTGCCTCCCCCTTGCGCCGCCCTTGCCACTAGGTTTAAACTAGGGTTTGTGTGCCTTCTTCTCTATAAAAGAGGCACGCCCCCTCATTGTTTCTTACGCTTAAATTTAGATACCGAATTGCTGTCGAGATTTCTCCAGACCATCTTGTTAAGGCGTCACCCAAATTCTCTTCTCGTCCCATACTCTTCCGATCTCCCTCAAAAGAGATCACCTTCTCAATCCTTTCAATTCTCACTCAAACCCGTCTAGGCGTTAATTCGTCTCCAATCTATCGGTTACACACGTGAGAAGACCATTTACGAGTCCAACGATCGATCCTTCGTGAATCCTCCAGCGGGGTTCACATCAGATAGTGTCACCTTCTTTCCAAAAGTAAATTGTATGTGTACATTTCCTATTCCTATAACTTTTGACACATTGTTGTTTCCCATTAAGACTCCATCATCTTTTTCAGATTCTTTGTAATCAGAGAATTGAGAAATGTCATTATGCACTGTTGCACCAGAATCGTACCACCAATCCTTAGTGATTACAAATACTGCCAGATTCAGTTTAGTCACCATGCCAATCTGCAGATCAGATACCATTGCAATGATTTCTGAGACAATTCTTTGTCGGTGTATTGACTTGTTTGTTTCCCGACTCTTGTTGTTTTTTCTTCCAGAATCTGCAGTCCCTCTTAAAATGGTCTGGTTTGTGACATAAGTGACACTTTGGCCTATTGTCCTTCTCATTCCTTTTGGACTTCTTATTGTTGTTGGTATACCCTTCATCAAGCTTCTTCCTTTTATTCTTTCATGCACTCTTGTTAGAGTTTTCACCAACAACATTATTTACTTCTGAATCAGAATCCGTTTGCTTGTTATACTGCTTTCTAGTCTCTTCTTCAATCCTTAGATGTTTTTGTAATTGCTCTAAGGAAAGATCTTCATTTGTATGCAATAGTTTCTTCCTATAGTTGTTCCAGGATGTAGGTAGGTTTGCAATTATAGCCCCTACTTGTAATGGTTCAGAAATATCAACTTTTAGTTCCTTAAGTCGATTAAAAATGCTTTGCAGATCATTCACTTGATCCATAACTAATTTGTTATTATCCATAGAGAACTCAAAATATTTCATCATAAGAAACTTATATGTCCCTTATTTTTCGTTGTTGTAACGCGTCTCCAGCGTACTCCATATCTCCTTTGGGGACTTGATGGATGTGAACAGATTGTAGAGTCTGTCAGATAGTCGATTCAGGATATGTCCTCTGCACAAGACTTCATCCTCATCACGTTTCTTTCTCTGGTCCTTGATCTCTTCACTTTCTCCTTCTGTTGGATCAGGGATAGCCACTAGTTCATCATCCAACACATAAGATATCTTGAGGGCAGTCAGTAGGAACATCATTTGGTCCTTCCACCGGTTGTAGTTCGTTCCATCAAATCTGTCTAACTTGAAAAAATCTTGATTCATCAGAGTCAAGGCTGTTGCTTGTGATTCGACCTCCATGACGAATATCACTTTAAAATTGTTGGAAATTAGGGATTAGAAATTGCTTTGAGGCGTGAAAGATCACTTTCTTATAAAGTGATATTTGTCCCCTTTTAGAATGTTGTAGGGGTTCAGACAAATTCACTCTCCAGGATACAACAAAGCAGTCTTAGAAAATTTAGACAACAGATCTGAAAATTCTCTCTATATTTTTTCTGTGAAGAAACACTCTCTTTAAATAGAGAAATCTGAATTGTCAGACGTTGTCAGACAGTTAATTCAGAAAACAGTTAGGAAAATCAGTTTTAGACAGTTAGAAAGTTAATCTTAGAGAATCTCAGCCATTGATCTCAAAGAGATCATCTTTAAGTCTCAGCCACAGATTTTAACATATAAAGATTACTCCCCACTAATTTCAGAATTATATTTCCTTTAAATAAATATTCATTAAGTCTTATTTACAGACTTTTACCAACACTTGAGTATAACAGGATTCAAATGTTCAAGTGTGCAAATGAAAACAAGGCACACATGTTATAAGGTCGGAAATCACGTTCCAACCCAAGAGCTTAAGTTAACGGGTAGGGGTTTTATCTCCTAATATATTTGTAGTTTTCTTCATAATTTGTCGAAACATAAAATGCATAGGACCTAATCGACCATCATGAAATCTCCTTTTGAAACATAGGCAAGCTTTTCTGGACATAAAATGAGTACGTGGTCGTGGTCCAACATAAGAAAATCAGTTCATATTAATACAGTTTTGGTCAAAGCAATTATGCCATTATTAGGTCTAAATAAACTCATCCACCAAAAAGCTAGTAGGAATATCGATCACCTAATAAAATCACACTTTTCTAGCAGGGCCCCATTGGCCATTACACCATAAATCACGTAGATTTTTTGCAAGTTAAATAATGTAGTTAGATTTTGACCAAAAAATAATGTAGTTAGATTATCAAAAAAAAAAAGAAACATATATATATATATAGTTAGACGTTTGATTGGATCATGGTAATATGGTATACCCACAACTTAAGAAGATATCATATTTTTATTCTAAACGATATTCCAGATCTAAATTTACTAATTCAATACTCATCAAAAGACATGTTAAGGGTCAATTTCAAGATTAATACTCAACATCTTTTGCCAGCTTAAAAGCTTAATTTAATTTGAAGTACCTTCACAATCTCAATTACTTGAAGAATGATTTACCATACGCTGGAAAATATATATTTATATATGTCCCTTTATTTTAGTGAAAAAAAAATACGCTATTGAGTTGAGAAAAAAAAAACGCAGCTTAGGTAATTTCATCTGTATAATCTGACATTTGATTTACCTAAATAGCAATGAAAGTATAAAAAACTTAAAATAACATCTATTCTTGTGTTTAAATGTAATATTTCCCCCCTCTACATTCTTATTTTTACATCAAAAAAGAATGCTAATTAATAACAAACTATGAATTTTCATTAGAGTTTCATCATATAGAATTTTCATTATTAGCGGGTCATAAGTGGATATTTTCTATAATGGTTAGTTTTTGTTTTTCTGTTTCCTTTTTAGGCGTTATCACTTGTTACTACTCTGTATTTGCAAATTCTACCAACACGTCTAAAAACGCTGCATCAAGATCAACGGTCAAGATCAGCCCTGAAAGGAAAGCGGGGCCCAGATATCGACGCTGATTGGCGTCTCGAAGTGTGATTCGTGTGAACGTACAGAAAGTGCGTGCCACAGAAACCTATCACATGGTAACGTTGGGATTACCTCGCATCTAATCAACTTCTTACCCCCTGCCCCCACTCCCCTGCTCTCCATGTGCCCCCACACTCTCTCTCCAACTGGTAAGTGCTTGCTTGCTCGCTCCTGTGCTCTCACTCTGTGGAATTCAATTTGCACAAGCACAGTTTCAGGATCTTCTTCCCACCACCGACACACTCTCTCCGCTTAATCGGATTCCAATTCGATGAAATCCAAAGCCATACATCCTCTCGAGCACAAGAGGTACTCAGATTTTGTCTCTGTCCGTTCTTTTTGGTGCGAGATTGTTTGAGTTTGAACTTTGAATCTAGCGATTTCTTGTTGCCGATTCCGAATTTTAGCCGATCTGCTTGTTGCTAGTAAGAATTATATCGACTGTTTTGTGGTGAATTTGTACTTGCGTCGCGCGAAATGTGGTTCGCTTTCGCTGAACTGTTGGTAGATCGTGCGGGTCATCTGCTTCTTCTTTTTTTCTAGTGTAGAGTGGTTGGACTTGTTTTTACTAGTTTACGTGCGCGCATAAATTTCGGCTTATTTGTTTTGATTTTGTGCTTGTTTCAACCTGGTGTAAATTTGTTGTGGCTTGGGAGATGCTGCTGTCTAGAAGTGGCGAATTTTGTGCTATTCTAGTTGCTGAGTGGGGATGTTACTGTTAATTGTCAACTGCAATTGATAATGATGAAGTGGAAACTTTCCAGGGATGCATATGGATTTGCTGTTAGACCTCAGCATGTGCAGAGATATCGGGAGTATGCGAACATTTATAAGGTATTTACTTGCTCTGTGCTAGCTGTCATTCTTTGCTCAATTTTGTCTGAAATAAGTAACAGTGAGCAAGTGATTGAGTAATTTGAGTTTGGTTCCTTTTTGCTTTGATTTTTCATAGGCCATAATTGCTTAGAAATTAGATCACTGAATTTTATAGGCCATGGAGAAATTACATTGAAGAAGCTATTGTTGCTTATTGATGTGCTTTCTTGGACGGTTTGCAGGAGGAAGAGGAGGAAAGATCAGATAGATGGAATATCTTTCTAGAACAGTTGATTGATCCTGGTCAAGCACCTATCGATAAGAATGATAACAGAATGCACTTGCAAGATGGTATCACCCCTGAAAAAGCCGATAATCATCAAGATGCTACTGATAAAGACAAGTTGAATTCTGAAAAATATGATTCAGGTGTAGAAATCCCTGAAAAAATGTCACAAACAGAACCAGTACAAGAGAAAAAGGTACATCGGATACAAATATGGTCTAATATCAGGCCTTCCCTTCATGTAATAGAGGATATGATGAGTACTCGTGTAAAGAAGATGGGCAATGTATCATGCAATGGTCATGGTTCTGATGCTGAAAAGCCTCTTCAACCAGGAGAAGAAGTTAGATTTGTCAAAGGAGCATCTGAAGAGGATTCAGAAGAAGAATTTTATGATGTGGAGCGATCAGACTCTGCTCAGGATGTTCCTTTAGGTGACAATGCTAGCTTACCCTTCACTGGTGGAACTAATAATATACCTCCTTCAGAGTGTGCTTGTTCATGGAAAGAGGAGTTGGAAGTCCTAGTTCGTGGAGGGGTGCCAATGGCTCTTCGAGGCGAGGTACACTAATACAAACCCAACTACATAAATATCTAGGTTTTCTTAGCAGTTTGTTGGAAATTTAGACATTTAACAATTTACCTTGGAACTGGATATCACAGAAAAAAGTTTGACATTTGTTTCGTCGAGAGTGAGATTCTTGCTTAACTTGCTTATATTTATCACTTTTTGCTGCTGACTTCCAAAAGATATATCCTTTTTGAAAATTTAGGCATTTCCGATTTACCTTCATACGTTTTCTTTGTTTTCTCAATTACAGCTTTGGCAAGCCTTTGTGGGTGTAAAGACACGTCGACAAGAAAAGTACTACCAGGATTTGTTATCTTCAGAAAGTGATTCTGGTTATAATAAGCAACAAGAAGTCATCAGTAGCAATGAGCAGAACAAAGAAGGGTTTGCTTTTCATGAAAAATACAAAGGACAGATAGAAAAGGTCGACAAGTCACTTTATTGTACAAAATATTTCTGCATTTTGATGTAAGCTCTCATCAATATTTTTTTAGCAGTAAATTTTTTTGCATATAATGCAGGATCTACCCCGTACTTTCCCCGGTCATCCCGCTTTGGACGAAGATGGTAGAAATGCTTTGAGACGCTTACTTATAGCATATGCTCGGCATAATCCTTCTGTCGGTTATTGTCAGGTACTAAAATTTAGACATTTGACACAAATCCCTACTCTGTCCCCCTTGAAGGAGTTGAAACTAGTGGGATTACTGGCATGTCAGGCCCTGCCTTAGACAGGGACTAACGCATGTCCTGAGGTCTTCACGTGGCTGATCTTCTAGAAAAACTTTCATTTCTCCCTACAAAGGCTTATCCATATTTCTTGCTGAGCATATTATTATTTTTGGTGCGTGTAAATCTGAGCATATGTCTTGTGCAGGCTATGAATTTCTTTGCTGGTCTATTGTTGCTTCTAATGCCCGAGGAAAATGCCTTTTGGTAGGTTAGAAACTTCATTGTTGTTCATTCTTTTGATGCATTAGATGAACACCTCTCAATCATATACCCTAGTGGCTGGATTATAGTTTATACAATTTTAATACTGTCACCATGATGACTTACTTTGCTGGCTTTGCTATGTGACAATTTTTGCCAGGGCTCTCTTGGGTATTTTGGATGACTACTTTGATGGTTACTATTCAGAGGATATGATTGAATGTCAGGTATGGTTGCTTTTGCATATTATGATATTGGAACTTAATTTGCCTCATGCTATAGGTTATACTCTATTCCTTTTGTGCTTCATATCAGGTGGATCAACTGGTTTTTGAGGACCTGGTGCGTGAAAGATTTCCCAAGTTAGGTTGTTATCATTATATTTTGTCGGGTCTCTTCTTATCTACTCCCTCCGTTTCACAATAGTTGTTCTTAGACAAATTTGCACATATATTAAGGAAATTTTTTTTTCCAAAAATTACCCCTATTAAAAGGTACTTTATACTACTAAAAGTTGCTTTGGAAAAAGTGTATATAATTAATGTGGTGTAATTATTAGGGGTATAAGTGGAAAAATTTCTTATATGAACAACTATTGTGAAACAAGAAAAATAGTCTATATGAACAACTATTGTGAAACGGAGGGAGTATTTCTTTTAATCTTTTTCTCTTTTCTGAAACTGTTATCTGCATGCCTTTGATACAGTTAACCACCTGGATTACTTGGGAGTCCAAATTGCTTGGGTTACAGGACCATGGTTTCTTTCTATATTTATGAACATGCTCCCATGGGAAAGTGGTCAGACTCTATTCTCTTTACTTTTTATGTTTAATGTGGAAATTGATTATTTTTCTTATAGTTATCTTCACTTGCTCTTCATTTTGCTATGTAGTCACTTTGTAGTTATTTCTTTGTGCTACCACATTATTTTGAGAATCTCTTTTAATTTAGGAAAAATATAATGAATAGGATTACTTAAAGCACAATCCAAAAACAAAGGCTATTGGTTATGGTGACACGATTTTTGTAAGAGGTGACATACTGACATGCTGTTATATAAAGTGTGACACAGTTCGCTTATTTTTGTATTGAACTTTTAAGTTGACTTATGTCTGCTAATGGTTCATCTCTTAATAGTTTTTACCTTATTTTGATATGATGTTTTTTCATCTGAGACCAGTTCTTCGAGTTTGGGATGTACTTCTCTTTGAAGGGGGTCGTGTTATGCTCTTCAGAACAGCACTCGCATTGATGGAGTTGTATGGTACATCTAATGAATAATTTACCAGCACTTTACATTTTGTTGGACAATTTTTCGCTTGTGACTTGTGAGAACTATATATTTATGCAAGATATTCTGTTCAAGTGTGATTATAAGTGCGGTTGTCCGAATGGGATTGTGGTACTCAGGTTTTGCCAGTTTCTTACAGGACCTGCCTTGGTTACGACAAAGGATGCTGGAGATGCAGTAACTTTGCTTCAATCTCTGGCTGGATCTACATTCGACAGCAGTCAACTGGTATTGACAGCATGCATGGGATTTCAAAATGTGAATGAATCCAGGTTAAAAGAATTAAGAGATAAACACCGGCCTGCTGTAATGGTAGCAATTGAAGAGAGATCAAAAGGACTATATGCATTGAAAAATTCCAAGGTTCTTGCATCTAAGCTGTATACTTTCAAGAACAATGCTGTGTCATCAATTATACAACCACATAAATCAAAAATAGCTGATGAACAAAGCAATGGAGACACAACACTTTTGGAATCTGGTTCCACCACTCCAGATGAATATGCTGTCAGTCTAGCAGGAGACATGGATGTTGATTCTGGTTTAGATCTTCAGGAGCAGGTAGCTTGTCATCCTTTTTCATCCATTATATTTTCCCTTTTCAGATAGCATTAGGAGATCCTTGACATCATAAATTAATAATTTGTTTATGTCAGATTTCAGGGTCATCTTCAAGTAGTTTATTTTTTTCTGTTTCTGTTGGGTTTTTCTAGTAAGAACTACCTTGAACACTGACAGGGATGGCATTGATCAACTGCCCTATCAGCAGAGTAGAGCATTAAAAATCTTGAACTCTTCCAAATAAATCACCCATAGATAAAGCCTGCATAATCATGCTAGCGGCTCCCATCAATGATCTTCTACTGTTTCTTATATATTAGATATAAATGGAAAAAATATGAATATTTTACATGACTTATGGTGTTCTGCATGTTCTGACCAATACTTGCAGGTGATTTGGTTGAAGGTTGAGCTATGCAAATTGCTTGAGGAGAAAAGTTCTGCTGAGCTAAGGTATTTTATAAAGAGCTCAGTTTCTTTCAAACTAGGGATATTTCATGAGCCTAGTACCTCCCATAAAAAATAAGAAAGCCTGATACAAATTACTTTATTCTTCTGGTGAAGCCTCTCTATCAGGGTTTTAGAGTTTTGGGCTGGAGATAAATCCAGTAATCTAATTCTACATTTATAAGAACTGTGATTTCTGACATGAGATATTCAGTAATTTTGAACCAAATGTTTGATTCTAGTGAAACTTGTTAGCAACAGTTATATTGCAAGGCCTGATTTGGAGATTCCCATTCTCCTCCTTCCAGTTGATCCAGTGGAAGGCCTGTCTTAGATTTTCTGTTTAACGTGTACTTTAGGTTTCAGGTTTATTAACTTGTAGCTTTTCTTTCAGTTGACTTCAGACTTGTAAACCATTATATGTGGATTTAATCTTAATATAGCAATGTTACTCTGACATGGCTATTTTTGGAAAATTCATTGGTTTAGTATATGTATCCTTACAGACAGAATATGATTTTTTAAAAAGCTGATATAGATTTGTATTTTCTCTTACATTTTAACAACTTGTTTGTCCTTTTCTCTGCCTGTTTGGATGCCAGAGCGGAGGAGCTTGAGTCAGCACTAATGGAGATGGTCAAGCAAGATAATCGCCGGCAATTGAGTGCAAGGGTTTGTTTCTATACCTTGATGAAAAGCTCCAGAATTTCTTTAATTTTGTAAATTCGAATCGTGAACATTTCCCTTGGAGGTTTCAGAGTATTGATAATATACATGTAAATTGGTCTAAGTTTGTGCCTATGCACACAGGTTGAGCAGCTTGAGCAGGAAGCCTCGGATCTTAGGCGTGTCTTCTCTGACAAGCAGGAGCAAGAACGGGCAATGCTTCAGGTGATCATTACATTCATTTGGCTGAATATATTACAGCTCAAGAGTCTCTTGTGTATACTATTGTGACTACTTTATTATGCAACTCAGGTTCTCATGAGGGTGGAGCAAGAACAAAAAGTAACAGAAGATGCTCGTAGATATGCTGAGCAAGATGCAGCAGCGCAGCGGCACACTTCTCAAATTCTCCAGGTTTGACTCAAATCCCTTGTCTTGTAAAGGTGTAGCTAAATTTCGTAATTAAATTCAACTTGGTGTTTTGATTTGTTCTTCAGTTTGTGCCGCGTCTTGGAAAGTAGAATACATGCTGCAGATTAGCAAGCCTTTTCTAGCTCCCAGAATACAAAAGTTTTCAAGAAGTTCAGATTAGCTATTTAGTCAGTTAGGAGATGAAAATTAAGTATAGTGGTGAAAATGCGGAGACCATTTGGAAATAAAATGCTTTATATCTTGATGTATTCTTAGTTTGAACTATAACAGGCGATATAGTTTCATGATAAGACCATCAGGAAATAAAATGTTCTATATCTTGGCATATTCCTAGTTGTTTGAACTATAACCGGCTGTATAGTTTCATAATAAGCATATAGCATCACAACCAAGAACCAAGGAAGGCCTACAACTCCCAATGTGTGACTTGACTGTTTTTACCCAGTTATTATCTGCATTGATCAAAAGCAGTATGTTTTACCACTTTGAAGGATTTAGTAGTAGTACACTAGTACTTGTTACCTAATACTTTTTGTGTCTTCTCTCACTTGATGGCTAATGACACGTTTTGTCATAGTGAAATAAGCTGAAAAATTTCGTGCTGAAAACAGTCACTAGGCTTATCTTGTCCCTTGAGCATGCATTTTATAATTGAGGGCTGAAATTATATATCCTTTTTTGATAGAAAATATTTCCTTCAGCAGAATTATATAAAATTTGAACTTGTCTTCTGTATCTAGGATAAGTATGAAGAAGCCTTGGCTTCACTTGCTGAAATGGAAAAAAGGGCCATAATGGCAGAATCAATGTTAGAAGCAACCTTGCAATACCAGTCTGGCCAAGTTAAAGCACAATCTTCTCCAAGGTATATAGCTATGCAAACTGACAGTTAATTACTAAGTTACGTTAGTGGAACTTGATCTGTTGGGAAAACTAGAGCTCAGTTTTTCGCATGTGTGTAAAGCTCCATGAGTGGTGCAGCTAAGCCAATGAGCATGAGGATGCATTGTATAAATGCAGTGTTTTCAGCTTGAGAATCTGTATTTTTTTCCCCTTAAATCTTCTATCCCACATCAAATTTGAGAGATCAAATATATTTCACTGCTCTTTGTTATGGTTGCCTAGCATAAATATTTTGACACAATAAGAAAGGTGTGTAACTGCAACACTTTCATATATTCTGAAGCTCTGCTTAGTTTAATGGTAATTGTGATTTGTGGCTTCTATCAAAAAAGTGAAATAGTAGTTGTAGCTACTTCTTTGTTTCTCATGCCATTTCATCGTGTAAATGTGGTCGTAGGTCTGTGCAAAGTGATTCACCAGGTGGAAGAAGCAACCATGAATTTGCATCAGAAATACCAGCCAGAAAAGTTAGTCTACTCTCTAGACCATTTGGACTTGGATGGCGTGACAGAAACAAGGTAACTTGTAATGCTTTGTACTATTTTTAATTGCTTTCGCAACTTTTGCCCAATTCTGCTGTGTTCTGTTTTCTGGAAAAGAATATTCAATATTTGAACCCATATTTCATCAAATTTTAGTGCATTCAAACATCAGACGTACATGTGTTTATGTCCTACTGATCCCTTTTTATCATATACGGAGTATATTTATATTCTACTAAATCTTCAATTGACAATTTTCTTTGCTTGTCAAAGGAAAAGCCTAATAATACCGAGGAGTTGAATGGTTTAAAGAGTCCAACTGAAGAGGTGCTCAGTTCAGCAGTGCAGCAGAAAGAAACCGCCCTTGCTCACAAAGAGCACGTGCAACAGCAACAGCAACCGCAACCGCAACCGCAACCAACCGAAGGCTGATCTTAGGGATCGTTTGGCATTATCACCACGAATGTTCAGGAAATCGCTTAAACAACAGCGCATTTGCTGACAAGAGATCCCGACATGGCATAACTTGAGCTTTCCTTGATTGCATTCTTTCTTGGACATGGTATATAGTTGTTTCTTTTCGTCATTCGTTTGTTGATAGCATAATAGCTATAGTTGCAATATAGGTTTTGAAAGAATGCCATATAGAGACAAAGGACATAAACTGCAGATCTGTTTTATTTATTTTTTTCCCCCGGGATTTGCTAATTGCTTTCCCTTGTTGAAATCTACCCTGATTAAAATCTAATGAAATGAACTACTACAACAACGCGATCAAATAACTCGCTATTGGTGTTGCAATTATAGGGACAAATTTCTGGTGAATATTTTAGGCTTAATGTGTTGTTGGGTTAGCATCATATTGAGGCCAAGAATCGGAGGAGCATTTTAGAGGTCATCGAAGGGTGGTCAATCGTTTTCATGGGTCATTTCTATTATGTCAGCTTCGAAGATACTAAACAACGATAAGTACAAGATAATGTACGTGATATAAATAATGGTAAAGGCAGCCGATATTCCTTTTGTACTTCATTTTTTAAAGCACATCCTAGGTAGACTTGTTTGAACTTGACACGACAAACTGGTCCGACTCGTCCAAAGGTTTTTGGATTGAAACTCGACTCGAAATCAATAGGTCGAATAGTGTTGGATTGGCATGAATTATTGTTTTACAAAAAAGAGATATCATTTATATTAAATATTATGATAAATTTATTAAATAATATATAATTATTAAATAGTATTATTTAATTTAAATGTTATTAAATTGCAGTAAACCAGGTGACCAAACAAGCCATAACCAGTATGTTTGGAAAGCCAAAGGTAACCATAGGTTATCTACTTATCTATATGAATTGTTCAAGGACACGGATCCAACCACAACAATGAAGTAATTGTTTTATTGTTGATTGTAGTGTATAATTTTTTCCAACAACCCACTGTGATATATTAGATCATGGGTGTAAAATTGATGTCAGGTTTGGACCACAACTTCCCATGGGGAAGGATATCATATGAGGTTACATTTAATACTTTGATTGGAGCTATTGGAAGAAAGGAGACCATTGTAACGCCAAGCAATACAAATAAAGCAGGGTACAATGTGACATGGTTTCCATTAGATTCTCAGCATATGTTACAGTTAAATATCACATGGACAATATCACTTGATGTAGAATGTATATAATCTGATAATACAGATTTGTACAAAGCGATTTACAAGATCAGGGATCATCTATATGCAAAACGGGCCTTGTTTCCACAAGGAATGGAAACATCAATACATGTTGTAAAATCACCAGTTTAAATTCTCCTCCCCAATTATAAGTTATAACATAACATACATGAACAAAAATTAGACGGCAAATTGCAACCCTCAGCTGAAAAAGACTTGATATAAATATAGTTTCTACTTTCTAGTCTACAACAAATTACATAACGTACAATTTAGAAGTTAGAACGCGATTAGATACAAAGAGAAGAACAACAAATCTTACATGTGTCTGCAGATCCTCTTTCAGGAAGAAAGGAAAACCGAATGGATGAGAGAAACACATGGATAAAACATATATGACACTATGAACAGATTCTTTGTTGCTAGTTTTATATAAAACCAACAGAGTGCACATCTTGAGCGAAACTGCACCGTCTATTATACATAACAACAGCATTTTGATCACCAATCACTCCTTTATGTGCACTAAACCGTTTTGATCACCAATCCCTTCTGCTCCTTGGTGTTGAAGAACCCGAATGAGAGTTTCGAACAGGCTGGGTTTCTGGGTCGAATTTCTGTTCAGCAAGATATGTTAAGGCGGTGACAACATCTGCAATGAGGGGCCTCATACTAGGTTGCTCTTGGACGCACATTGCAGCTACTGCTAAGGCTTGGTATAAGCCTCTTGGTGGGTATTGGCCTTGAAGCATTGGATCTGCCATCTGTGAAAATTTCCTCCTGTCTTTAAATAAAGGTTTCGCCTGCCGGGAAAAAAGAGAGAGCACATTTTCATTTGCCAACAAAAAAAAAAGCTCCTTTAACAAGGGTTTAAAGGAAAACTACGAGATAATGTGGAACTTGACTTCAAAATAGTATAGAAAATTTATGAGATCATTCATTTGGAGCTTAAAAAACAGTTATAAAGATATATATCCGTTTCCAAGATCACTTTTTTGTTTACTAATCTTGAGTAAAGCACGTGTTTAGTAGTCTTGCATTCTTATCGAAAAATGGTTCTAGAACTATCCCAACAAATATAATTTACTGCTTGCTGCCTAGGAGTTAAAAGTCAAATCAAGAAAATATAGAGCAGCAACAACGAAAATTTCCCTCTAAGTCTGTCTTCCTAACTCGTGGTTATTCAATTCTCCAACAAAAATCAACATCAACGCCCAGTAAAGTCCCGCTCAAGCATGATCTGGGGGGGTCAAGATGGGGGCACCCATAGCCTGACCATGTCAGGAGGATGCGCCCGAAATGACTTCTAAAATCAGTGAAGCAAATTTATGCAGTGGAGAATGTGATGTGGATGGAAGCAAACTAACCGATATCAATGTACCAAAAGTCCAAAACATACACATAGATGAAGGTTGCAATTTCTTTTTTCCAAACCAAAACAATGTAAATATTCTCTTTTTTCAAAATTGAATATAAATGATTCAAAAGGACATAAATAAAACGGCATTAGGCTTTCTTACCCATGCAACTAGATTGTGCTCCCCGGCAGCTTTTGAATTGTCAATTGCTTTTCTCCCAGTAATGATCTCAAGAAGAACAACTCCAAAGCTATATACATCTGATTTTAGTGTAAGTTGTCCTGTCATTGCATATTCAGGGGCGCAATATCCATAAGTTCCCATTACTCTAGTTGACACATGAGTCTTATCTCCAACTGGACCCAATTTAGCCAAACCAAAATCAGACAGCTTTGGGTGATACCCTTCATCCAACAGTATATTAGAACACTTCAAATCACGGTAGATTACAGGAGGGTTGGCTTGGTCATGCAGATACTCCAACCCTTTGGCAGCACCCGCGGCAATTTTCATTCTTGTGTTCCAGTCAAGAAGTTTTCTATCAGGAGGGAGATCTGCCAAATTCAAGTACAAAGGAGATCAATTAATAAAACCTCTCCAAATCTCTACAGAGATTAATGAACTCATGAGAAAAATTTGTGCCAAGAAATAGACAAAACAATAAAATCAAGGAGAGCAATTAAGACTTGGTAGAACTTGCTTCAACCTTGCAACAAAAAGCGCAATAGAAAGTATATAAGACACCCAAGAAATTTCACATAATGAACCTATACTAATTCACATAAGTTCGATGGCATTATATCACTTAACTGCTGCACATCCAGCATTGATGTAAAAGTACATTGGAAATACACCTACAATGAAATGCATTGACTACAAAATAATGATTTTTTAGGAGATCCATAATAAGCATGAAAGAGTGAGATAAGCTGCCAAATTATATCTTATCTTTTGATACAGAACTAAAGATAAAGCAAGTAAGAATACTTTTTACATCAGAAAAACAACTCCAAACTTCTAGAGCTTTGAAGATTTCTATTGAGAAGCATTTTAGCAAGGATTGTTGTGTATCCTTTTCAAATTTGTTTACCATAAGAAGTCCAGGTTTGCTGAAATTTGAGGATAGAGATTGCTTAGACATGTGAAATTGATACATAATATACAAACTTTCTTCACTAAATAATTCTGTAATGAGTTCTAAAATGATTATAAGACCAGACTAAAAGATTGTCTTTTAGAAGAAAAAGCAACAAGTATACTATATGAGTATATGTTGGGTGTAATAATTAATAAATTCGTCGTTTGCAAGATAACACTACGCAAAGAATTTTAGAATCAACATTGGAATCAAGGATAAAAAAGTGGTACACCATTGTTGAATTAAAAGTATTGAGGTTTGTTCAGCTCCTAGTAGTAGTAGGTGTAGTATATCAGAATTTCTCACCCGCAAGAATACCAACTTACCATGCAGATGGTCTTCTAGTGATCCCAGTGGCATGTATTCATAAACAAGTAATCTCTGATCTCCATCTGCACAATACCCAATCAAGTTGACAAGGTTTGGATGGTGAAGTAGGCTTAGCATCAATACTTCAACAAGAAATTCCCGATTCCCTTGCAGTCCATTACGATCGAGTTGCTTGATAGCTACAACCTGAATGAAACATCTTTACAAATTTCATTTAACATTCAAATACAAGATGTGCGTATCTGCCAATAAACATTGTTCAAATCTTATAACATTGAAAATAGTTGATCAAATGTTTCATCAGTGAAAAGACCTTTGCAAACAAAAAAAAACATAAATGTCCCTCTATCCAAATTTTAGGAAGCATTATGTAAACTGAGCTTCTAGATGAAACTTTATGATCAATGGAGATCAAGAAGAGAAAAACTTGAGAGAAAAGAGAATGAAAATAAAAATCTGTAACATAAAAGATATTCTGTTGTATTGATTTAACTGTGTATTCATACATGCTATTTTATAGCTTTTACATTAATCATCCACGTAGGCATTACAGTCCAACTAACCAAACTGACTTAGCTCAGTTAACTGACACACTAACTGACTTACACATTGGCATGACACAATAAATGATGAAATGTTGAACCTTTGATACACGTATATAGGTGCAAGTTCCACATCTCATAGTGAGATTACAAGAATTGAAAAATCTAACCTGATTTGTGCTATCCAACCTCCCTTTATAAACTCGGCCAAAACCTCCTTCGCCCAGTAGACAATCTGCTCTGAAATTTCTAGTAGCAGCTGCCAATTCACGAAAGGTAAATGTATGTGCTGGAATATGCTCAGACTTCCCATCTTTTTGGCTCTCTGACTTTCCATCATGAGAGGAATTTGCCTTTGTCTTATCTGAAAATAAGCAACAAAAGTATGAGCAAAACTAGATCTAATTGCAGCACAAAGAGAAACAGCACTTAGTTGGATAAGCATGTAATGTCAATGTGAATGCAAAGAGTTAAAAGATTCTCAACAATGTTTAACTGAATAACCGAAATGGTATCACAGTATCACATGTAATATGCCTATCACATTATCTCAAGAACATAGGTAACCTCATTTAACCACAACAGAACTTCGGAATTTGGAGTACAATAGCTTTATCTAGAAGCTATGCTAATCTACCATATGAATGAACCCGTTGAAAAATCTCTGCCTTAAGCAAAAGACTAGAAGTTCATGAAAAATGTAGTTAAGCTACAGCTTTTTAGAACATCACACAACTTAAACCAACCCCTTGCATGCCATATACAGATATACTTCTCTCCCCATAAAAGAAATGAAACAAAATATCTAGAGTTTTCTTTCACTAATATTGAACTGCTTCAAATTCACTTCACCTAACCAATTCAGGTTCCAAACTACGCTCTACAGAGATACTAGTTAGAAAGAAAGACAGCACAAAGATGACATTGGTACAAGCTCAGCTTAGATGCAAAAGAATCTAAGCAATAAAACAACCAACTGAGCAATGAGCTATGAAATTCTAACAAACATAAAAATTAAACAACAAATTCAACCCAAGTTACTCACAAGCAGAAACTTGAGCTTCAAATCACACATCACAAGTAATAATTAGCTCTTAGTAAACAGTATAACGTCCGGGCGTATAATTATAATTAGCCCTAGTAGTGGAGAATGATAGCCCAACATAATTAGCGCCTTAATTCAGTCATCTCCAAAAATAAGTCCATCAATACATCACATCAGAATCTAAACCACATTAGCATTCCTCCTATCATCCTCAACTGACAGCAAATTTACTAAAACCAGATGAGATTATTTCCTTAAGCAAGTACTACAATCAGATCCCATAAACAAGTACCACTCTTTCCCCTAGTCCAAACGATAAATCCTCAAAAATCACAAACCCAGGTGGGCATGCGAAATTTGGAGCTAAAAGATTGAAACTTGAAGAGCTGAAAAGAATAGTACCGGTGGCGGACGAGATCTGATCGGAGTTGGGCTTGTTATGCTTGTTGGTCTTCTTCTTTGGAGTAGTGTCGTTGGATTTGGCGGTGCCCATCCCTGTTCCTGTGCAGGGGAACCAACCCATTTTGGAATCTCAGCTCAGCTCCTCCAATCTGGGTTTCTTGTGCTCGAGGGGAGTCTTTCTTCAGCTTCTTCTTGCTGTAAGAGAGAGAAAGGAGGAGAGAGAGCGAGAGAAGGGGGGGATGGAGGTGGGCGAAAAGTCCAACCCAAGCAGACCCAAAACACGACCTCTTTTCGGGAGGGCGAAGATAGAGAGAGTGCGTGTGTGAAACAAATCATAAATCATAATTGATTGATTTTCATGCCAAAAAGTTTTTAAGAAATGAAATAAAACATCCGGTAAAAATACGTTATTAAACGATATTTTGTGCTATAACTATGTTGTTAGTTAGGAGAGTGTTGTCACATATTTCACTCCTCTTGTTGAGGGACTGATTTTCTTTTTTTATTATATAGAAATGTTGAGAGAGTGTTGAAAATTGGTGAGAAGATAAATTCATTCCCATGATATCAAGTTAATTTTAAATTTTAGTTTGTATTTATAAGTTTGTGAAGGTATGTTGTCCCTCATAATGGTTCAAGGAAAAATAATGGAAAATGGAGATAGATTTGTATTTTGGGATGAAGACTATATATAAAGGGTAATTTGGTCTTTTATCCATGGAATATTCTAGGTAGGGTGGCATTTGGCTAAGTAGTGCTTGTGGTTTGTTGTTATAATTTTTCATTTAATCGTTGATTTATTGCAAATCCCTTTTTAGTGGTGTTATTTTTCATTTTTTTTGATTATTATATGTAGTTTTATGAGGTAAGTTTTATACCAAAAAGATGTAATAATTAGAACTGACCATAAGCATGATTATTTAGTTTTAGTGGGCAATTTGTAATATAGGGAGGGAATGAGATGGGGAAATTATACAACAACAACATTTATCCAGTGGAACTTTACTTACGGAAAATCTGGGGGTCAAGATGTGGGCACCCTTGGCTTAAAGCGACGGGGGAACGACCAATAGACCCGATAAGACCACAGAACACAAAAAACACATAAAAACATGGCAACCAAAAGGCAAAGAAGAGGCAAGAAAAATCTGAGATGAAAATAAAACATAAAACCAAAACAGAAGCGTCAAAGCCTCAAGGCCCCCGTGGACCGGTCTGCTCGGGTGACTAGCTGTCCTCCACTCGAATCTTCTCCCTCCAACTATCTCTGCTAACTGCCAGATCTATCGAAATCTCCAGCTGGCAGACATCATGCCTTATGTTATCCTTCCAACATTTCTTTGGTCGTCCCCTCCCTCTACACACATCTCCTAAAATCAAACTCTCGCACCTACGTACTGGCTCCTCAGGGCCCTGCCTCTGAACATGTCCAAACCAACACAGTCTTGATTCTCACAACTTATCTCCTATACTGGCCACCCCACCCTGCTTCTGATCACTTCATTTCTGATTTTGTCTAGTATTGTGTGTCCACTCATCCACCTTAACATTCTCATCTTAGCAACCACAGCCTCTGTTCTTGTGCTTTCGTGGTAGGCCAACACTCTGCCCCATAGAGGATGGCCGGTCTGATTACTGTTCTGTAGAACTTTCCTTTTAGCTTGAGCGGTACCTTCTTGTCACAAAGCACCCCCGACGCCACCCATCTGTATCCGATGCGTGATGTCCTCATCTATGTCTCCGTCACTCTGCAGAACTGACCCTAAATACCTGAAACTCTCCTTCCTCGTTATGACTTCTCCTCCTAAAAGCACCTCCTCACTGGGGGTTGCATCTTGCCCAAACCTGAATTCCACATACTCCGTCTTGGTCCTACTCAGTTTGAAACCCTTAGATTCCAGCTTCTCCCTCCAAGTTTCAAGCATGTTGTTGACTCTGGCTCTAGACTCGTCCACCAACACAATATTGTCTGCGAACAACATGCACCACGGGATCTCCCCCCGAATCTCCCTTGTTAGAACGTCCATCACAAGCGTAAAAAGAAAGGGACTTAAGGATGAACCTTGAACGTCACGGATTACCCGGATAAACGTGTCAAACACTTCCTTAGCTGCCAAACTTTCCCAAATCAGCTCTCTCGGTACTCTGTCCTACGCTTTCTCCAAGTCGATGAAAACCATGTGAAGATTTTTCTTCCTCTCTCTGTAAGCCTTTGTCAGCCTCCTCAACAAGTGAATAGCTTCCATAGAAGACCTACCGGGCATAAAACCGAACTGGTTTTCTAACACTCTGACTAGCCTCCTCAGCCTCATCTCGATAGCCTTCTCCCACATCTTCATTGTGTGACTAAGTAGTTTGATTCCCATGTAGTTGTTGCACTGCTGCACATCTCCTTTGTTCTTATATACTGGCATCAACTTACTAAACCTCCACTCATATGGCATCTTGGTCGTCCTAAATATAACATTAAAGATTATAGTTAACCACTCTAGGCCTCTCACTCCCAAACACTTCCAAACCTCCACCGGATTTCATCTGGCCCTACTGCTCTCCTGTTACTCATATGACGGATCACCCCCTTTATTTCCACCTTGGAGAAACACTTGTAGAAACATATGGGGTGCTCTCGGCTTTCTCGGTCCGTCGATTCACGCCTACTCTCCTCCATCTCACAATCCTCATTCAGAAGACCACATAAATACTTCTCCCACCGCTGTCTGATATGTATGTCATCCACTAATACTTGTCCACCTTCATCTTTGATGCGTTTCACCCTATCTATGTCTCTGCTCTTCCTTTCCCTTGCTTTATCCAACCTGTACAAGAGTCCTTCTCCACCTTTATCGTCCAAGGCCTTATATATGTCCTCAAACGATTTCTCTTTAGCAGTTGCCACCGCTCTCTTGACAACCTTCTTTGCTGCCTTGAGCTCTGCCAACCTCGCTTCCATGTCTAGTTCTGCACTTCTTAACCAAGCTTTGTAGGCTAGTTGTTTCTCCCTAACCTTCTCTTAGACCTCATCATTCCACCAAGCTACCGCCATTTTGTTGCCAGAAAAGCCTCTCGACATACCTAACACGCCACACGCCGCTCTGCGAATGCACTCTGCCAACTTGCCCCACATCTTGTTAGCGTCGCTCCTCTCTAGCCAAGCTTCCTTTGCGTCTGCTTCCTCGAAGATCCTTTCTCGTAGGTCTTGTACGTTAGATTCAGAGAGGCGCCACCACCTAATCCTCGGTTGAGAGACCTTGTTTTGCCTTTTTCTTTCTGCACGACCCCTTTAAATCCAAGACCAGCAACCTGTGTTGTGTCGACAGGCCCTCGAAAGGGATGACTTTGCAATTCTTACACCTTCCCTTGTTTTCCCTTTTAGTCACAAAGAAGTCCATCTGTGTCTTTCCTAGCGGGCTCTGAAAAGTAACCAACTGCTCATCTCCCTTCCTGAACCACGAGTTGACCACCAAACAGTCAAAAGTTGCTGCAAAATCTAAGAGTGCTCGACCTCCCTCGTTTATGTCGCCAATCCCTCAACCTCCATGAATCTCCTCGAACCCAGCTCTGTCCTTCCCGATATGCCCATTGAAGTCCCCTCCTATCACCAACTGCTCTGTAGACGGAACACTGCTCGTTAAACTGTCTAAGTCTTCCCATATTAGATGAAAGCATTTTTAATGGGTATTTTTTGTGGGATATCCTTGAGATACTTCATGAGATTCTTGTATTGAAAGTGTCACTTTTAAAATAATTACATTATTATTACTACTTTCTTTATATTTTATATGTAATGTTAACGTAGTGATTGGTTTATATATTTGATTTAAGTTACCCCAGCAAAAATTTGTGTACCACCAAATAAGAAAAATGAAGAATTGGACAAGAAAACTCACAGAAATGGAAGGAGGTAGGACTTTTTGATAAACCGAGCATCCTAAGGACATGGAGAAAATGATGGTTTTTAATCCCTAGATCAATAGTAAATAGAAATGCATGGAGTTAAGCAAGTGACGAGGACAAGGAAGGCAGTCACCGCCACGGACCAGCCACATTATCAATCCTAGCAGAAATAGCCAGGCTAGAATTTAGATTGAGGTCATGCTCGACCAACAGGGTCACACTACTTCCTGATTTTAAGTCACATAGAGCAGCAATTTTCCTCCTAAATTAATAGGGTGATACACCATTCTTGTTATTAGTCTGTGCCCTTTGCTCAAACATTCACTCAAGTTCCATTTCCGTTGGCCGTTGCCTGTTGTTCGTGATCCTTCACAATGGAAGTTGAATTTTCAGAAGATGTAGAAAATAAGCAAACAAATTTACATGATACAATGTTCCTAAGCCATTTTTGTACAAGCTAGGAACCATCATAAGCACAGGGTTCAAATTCACTATGTACAGCATATAATTATTATCGTTATCACAATATTACATGTTTATGACAAATGAATTGACCAACTCATGATAGATATAGAATGCTTGAATGCGGTGAACTAAAGCCGCATGCACAATTGCGTGATCCTTGATCAAAGTTCTTGGTGTCAGTGTGTCACCAATCCAGACCACAGTTGTGAATATACCATGACGATTTCTCAGGCAGCAGCCGACCGTTTATTGTCATTGTCATCAAGGTTCAAAAGCTGAAGCAATTTGGTCCACGATTCCGGGATCCCCCCAGGAAGGTCAAACTGTAACAACTTACCACGTTTACGATAGAACTCCTCAACTGGCTCAGTCTGCAAAAAGTAGTTCAACCATCAAAACATGAATCAGTGATCAATGTAAACATCAGATCATTTTGGATTTGGTTGTCAATAGGATTAGATCATTTTTGGATAATATTTAACATCAGTTGGGTCCTGAATGAACACTGATGTGTTGTCTAACTATTAGCCTTTTGCACAGCAAATAAGGAATTCATTAATTAAACTAAAAAACTATAAGCCTTTCTAAATTCTACCTTTTATGGAAATACAGAGCTCTTTTTGAGTTGATGAATAAAAAGATTTGCATGAAAAGAACCCATATGTGCAATTTTCAATGACAAACCCCATAGCTCACCAAAATTCATTCCTCCAATTTTTAATATGACAACTATATCTTAACAAAACTTTTAAGGCTAAAATGACATTCTTTTGTGAACAGAAATAGCATAATGTATACCATAGAAGTGGGGTGCAATGCAACTGCATAAGCTAGCAAGTCAAAGAAAGCCATTAGGGTTGAAAATGAACATACTGTCTCGTGGTATATTTCCAGCCTTTTCTTCACAACTTCTTCTTCATCATCAGTTCGAGTAATAAGCTTCGATTCACATTCCGGAGGAGGAAGAAGTGGAGCCATAGACAAAGCAGGGCCCGCTTTGTCATTCTTTAGGTCAATGCTAGCGACATTGAAGTTGCCACCACACTCACTACAAATCCTTCTTCCCAGACATTTTGCAATTAATGCCTCTTCTCTTAGCTTCAGATTGATCACCAATTCTATATCAACTACTCCCTCCAAAATTTCCTGGAAAAGCATGATAATGCAGTAATGCTCACAAGTCTATTCAGAGAACAAGAAGGGTAAGAGACCATTCAACCATTGATTTAGCTAAGCAGGAGGAAACTCATCCCTTATACAAGATCAAACAAGAGTTCATATGATAACACTTAGCACAGATAAAGATTTAATGCAATTTTGATTACACAAATATGAGCATGCAATTTTAAATTCTACAATGAGTAAATTTACCTATCTGAACAATCTCTGATTTTGTTTTCCTGAAAGCAACATGTTCAATTTGATGATGCTGAGCGAAAATGTTGGTAAAAGCTGTTAATGGAAGATTTTTGCAGCAGATCAGCAGTTCAGCACTATGAACATGATAGTTTGCTGTTGCAACACTCATTTACTTTTGGAATCTAGAGACAGGGTGCTTGGATATAGTTTTGCTAAGCATTACACCCATTTTAATTTACATGCAGGAAAATAATTTACCGAGAAGGGAAAAAGGCCATCCAGCTTCAATTGAGAATTTGATATACCCTACTACACTAGTTATTTTCCTTTGAAAATAAATTATGTAACTAAATCACAGCTAAATGGAAACAATAGTATTTACCATGCAGCTACAAATAACTCAAAGTTGAAAAGAATGCAGGACACGGGTAAATCCAGATTCAAACCCATGTGAACTTGCAATAACTTGAAGAAAATTCAAGTTGAAGACTCTTAGTTCATGGTCCTCACAAAAGCACATCTTGCTTGTTGGCTTAAATGCTTAATCCCCTCTGGAAATTCATAAGGACCCTATTCTGTTTCTTAGTACCTCAAACCCAGAGTGAAAATGATGACTTCAGACTAAAGTTTAAATCTTAAAAGTCTAAAACTGATGCCTGAAAAATATGGAAAATTTGAATGACTTGTAATTTAATATAATAATCAAAAGGAATGACATAAGAGTAGCAAGGATACTCATTCATGCAGACTTCGGTTAGTCTTCTTACAAGCCATATGAAAATAACGACTAACAGGAAATATGAAAAAATGAAAATAACCTATCTTATAAATATGAGAAGTTGTCAAGGACATACAACGAAAGTATCAAGCCAGGATGTTTTATCATCAATCTGTATATGAGTTCATATTTTGTTTGTTGAGGAACTCCATTCGGAGAAAATTATTCAGCAGGGCAAGTAAGAAAAGGTAAGCCACCTACCTTTGCTTGAGCATAACTTTAAATGATATATGGCTAGAGAGGAGTACTGCTCTCTATGCGCTAATCAACTCATATAAGTACATTACATACATAACCCTTTCTTTAGCAGACAGCTTGGGAGGAATACAGTTCAAAACCAATCAATGAATTGTGAAAGTGATAACGATCAATTAGAAAAGGAAAAAAGTAACCATGGTTTTGTATACATGCTCACCGCTTGTCTTACAGTACGTGGAAAACCATCAAGAATAAATCCGGATTCACCCTTGGATTTTCCAGCTTCAAGACGCTTGGACAACAGATCAAATATAATTTCATCTGGAACCAATTGACCATGCCTAACAATTTCCGCAAGCTGCACCATAACATGATTTTTTTTCAATGAAACAATAGTCAAATGTTCCTTGGCATGTCTCACACAATAAAACAAAGACCATTTGTAAGGTCATAGTCAAGCTTTCATCATTTTCAGACCGTTTTTCTTCTCATTAATCAAGACAGAATATTAAAGATTTAATTGCATATTGCTGGCTTAACTAATACTCCCTCCGTATAAGTCTATTTGTCTTTCTAGCCTTAACTAGTTGTCTAATTCTACTTGTCTTTTTAAGTATTTTATCCAAAATTTTCCAACTTTACCCTCAAACAACCCATGCAATTAACTGCACACACACATCTCAAGAAATAAAGTAGATAGATTATAGGGGTAATGTGGTAATACTAGCTCTTGCCTTAATATAATATATGTGTAAAATGCTTAAAAGACAAGTACACTTATACGGAGGGAGTATTGAGTAGACAAATCTAATTACACAACACATCAATTCAAAAAGGTTTAACTTTCTTTGCTTCTGCCTCTGCCCACAACCACTTCCACTATAGCCAAGAAAACGAGAGAGAAAGGACTACTTATTGAATCCGTTCAAGTTTTCAAACTCATACCAGAATTATTTGATGTCCCAAAAGCAACGCAACATCTACATCTCTTATTTTAACAGCAAGGAATTGCAATGATACTTGCCAAATTGACAGCCATATTAAGCAAGATTCATAGAGTGGCCTTATAAAATAGGCACAACAGATGAGATCCAAAGAGGTTGAACAGCCAATTCACATTATTGATGCAACCAATCCGTTAAAATGAATTATCTCTATGCAGACACACTCTCCAGTTTCAAAGTACAGACCCCAATTTCAACCATAAATCTTGATTCATCTCCAATTTGTAAAGTCAAAACCGAAATAGAGAAATCAATCAAACCTAACAAAAAAAAAATCAACAAAATCGGAACGCAAATAAACTCCCACACACCTTAGAAGCGAGAGGACCAGAAGAGACGAGCTCATGGCGGACCAAATCACCGGTAGCGATATGAGGAACGCCGAGGAGTCTGGAGAGGCGGCTAGCGTATGTGCCTTTTCCGACGCCAGGACAGCCTAGAAACACCCAATGGATCTTCCTCCCTCCCTCTTTATCCCCCCTCGCCTGGACAGCTTGATTAGCAGCGAAACCGGCAGCAATGGAGCAATCGGTGGAGAAATAGGCGCGAACCGCCATGGAAGAAAAGATTGAGCTCGGGATCGGGGGTCTAGCGCGAAGAAATCGACCTAAAACCGCCATGGCCGCAGACGGTGAGAAAGAGATTTGGAGGTGGTTTTGTGAAATTCCGTGGACTGAGGAGAAGAAGCTTTAAGCGCGGAAGAAAGGTGGAATGGCGTCGATGCCACGTGGCCGGGCCAGGAAGAATAACGACAAAGCCCATGCCCGTCGGAGAAAAAGTGAAGATGGTGACCTTTCCGAAAACAAAACTTTTTAGCTCTTGATTTTTTAACACGGTAAAACCTTTTTTTAATTTTTTTTATAAAAAAGAATTAGGGAAGAAAACCCATTCTAGAGAGAGAGAGATAACAGTTTATCTCTTTTCTCTTTAAAACCGATTAGTCATCGGCTTTCACACGTTTTCTTGTGGATGAGATCTCTAAAAGTAAGTTTAATGGAGATGCTTTGGGAGGAATGCTTGAGAAAATTAATATTGAATTTCACATTTCATTTTGACTTGAATTTGAATAAAATAAAGAATTCAAAAAATCTAAAAACAAAAAGGAAAAATAAATTAATGAAATGTTGCTTGGTCTTCCACGGGAACTTGAGTAAGGAGTAGATCTTTTGTTTTGCTTTGCAGATTTTACAGAATTTCTAAAATTTGAAAGCGAGAACTCTTTTCTTTGCTGTAACTACTTGAGCCGGATGAGAGAAAACTTTCACGTCCGGCTTTGAAGGGGGTGGGATTAGACCTGGATCCGGTTCCGTAACCGGCGGGAACCGGAACCGGCGGTTTCGGTTCCGGAAACGGCGGTTTCGGTTCCGGAAACGGCGGGTTCGGTTCCCGGTAAGGTTCCGGTTCCGGTTCCTCCCCCCCAGAACCGGCGGTTTGGAACCACCGGTTCCCCTCCAACGGCTATTTTTATATCGGATTTCAAAACCGCGACCGCGGCTTTAGGGTCGCGATCGCGGTTTACCAGACCGCGACCGCGGCCTGAAACCACGCGGTCGCGGTTATTTCAACAGAATGGACCATTCTTGGCCAAAATCAAAACCGCGACCGCGGGTCTCGGGCCGCGGTCGCGGTATGGTGGGCCGCGATCGCGGCCCTTTATGGCCGTGATCGCTGTTTTGCTTTAAAAGCCAACGGCTATTTCATAATTCCAACGGCTAGTTGATAAATTTCTTCTATAAATAACCACTACATGATCTCATTCCCACCCACACTACCATTCTACCAATCTTTCTCTATCTCTCAAGTTTACAAAGCTCTCTCAAATCTCAAATCTCAATCTCTCAATCTCTCAATCTCTCAAATGGAAGGATTTCTTAACATTGATCAAATTTTTGGCTCACAAGAGAGTGCTTCAAATGTAGAATTTGTACCCCCTATTAACTTGGCGGAATTTTCGAATCCCAATCCCAATGTGGTACAACCGGGATCGTCCACTCCCAATGAAAATGAGGGAGTGGATCATGGATCCGAGGCGACCGAGGGTGAGGCTCCAATCCTTAAATCCGACATATTTACAAAACATTTTCGTAAGGGAGCTTATGAGGCATCTACCAAGAAATTTCAAGTTCATTGCAACTATTGTCCTAAGCATTACACATGGGTGTCGGGATCGGGCTATGGAACATTGTCAAAGCATGTAAAGAGAGCACACCCCGACAAGTTAGGCATGATGCGAGGACAATCCCAACTCTCCGGGTTTGCAACTTCTTCTTCCCTTAATCCTCATCATAACCCTCATTTATTTACTTATAACCATAATGATAGCATGTATGCCTTCTCCGAGTCTATTTGTGTTGATCACTTATCATTTAGTTTTGCCGAAAAGTTAGGATTTAACAATTGGATGACTAATCATGTACAACCCGCTTATAAACCGACTACTAGGAAGTCGGTAAAAAAGAATGTGATGAAAGCATATAAAACTCGCAAAATGGCATTGGTGAATTTTTTTGCTCAAAATGATATTAAAGTTTCAATTTGTAGTGATATTTGGAGTGATCATTGGCAAAACCATTCATACATGGGCTTAACATGTCATTTTCTTGATGATCATTTCAATGTGCAAAAACGTGTTTTGGCTTATAGAGTATTTGATTTTTCTCATACCGCTTTAATGATTAGTAACATTATTCGTACTATTTTGGAAGAGTATAGACTACTTCATCGAGTTTTTTCTATCTCGTTTGACAATGCATCTAACAACACCGCTTCAATCCGAGATTTGGTTCCGCATTGTCAACCAATTCTTGGAGCGAAGTATTTTCATGTAAGATGTGTTTGCCATATTTTAAACCTTTGTGTCAAAGATGGTTTAAATGTTATGTCGGGTTTAATTGCTCCTATTAGATATGTTGTTAGTCGTATGTGGGCTAGCCCACGAACCGCCCAAGATTGGACGGCGTTTTGTAGTCAAAAAGGTGTTCCACCCCGAACATTTCCAAAAGATGTTTGCCACCGTTGGAACTCCACTTATAAACTACTTCATGCATGCCTTACAAAGATCTTTTGACTTCTTTTGCGTCCATATATTTTCCCGACAATCCCATTATTTCTCAAGTATGGGATTATTGTTATAGAATCTTAGAAGTTTTGAAAATATTTCATGATGCAACATTAACTTTTAGTCATGTTTATAAACCTTGTGCTCATTTGTTTTGTTTTGAAGCATTGAATGTGGTGGGCGGTTTTTGTGAGGGGCGTAAATTCAATGAACTTTGTGGTGCTATTGATGCTATGCAAGTGAAATGGTTGCACTATTATAAAGTTATCCCCGATATCTATCTTGTTGCTTGTGTGTTTGATCCTAGGTTTAAGATGGGTGGTTTAGAAGCATGTTTTGAAGGGTTATTATGAGGCATTAGGGTTGGATGTTGATGATGATATTGCTAGTGTTGGGGATATACTTAGTAAAGTTAGAAGATCAATTGAGGAATTGATTACCGAATATTCATCTAGTGTTAGTTCTTCTCCATTACCTCCACATTCATCCTCCTCTTCGAGTTCGAGTGCCCTCGGTGCTACTAAAAGGTGGGGGGCTAATCTTTTGCATACCCTTACCAAGAAACCGAGACATTCGAGCTCGAATGCGGAGTTTGAAACATATCTAACAACCCACTTTGAGTTTGGTGAAGGAGAATTTGATATTTTAGATTGGTGGAAGACCCACAAGAGGACTTTCCCAACCTTGGTCAAGATCGCGGCTCAAGTGCTTGTTGTTCCCGCCTCGACCATATCGGTAGAGCAAACATTTAGCGAAGGAGGACACGTCCTTGATGCAAAACAATCTAGTTTAAAGCCCGATGTCTTGGAAGCCCAAGTGTGCGTATGTGATTGGAAGAGAGCGGAAATTCGTCAACAAAAGGTGGAGGTATCCGAAACTTCCGACTCGGACGGGCAAGACGACGAGTCCCAATCCCAAAGCGCTTCGGATGCATCGACGTAGATGGACGATGGTAAGCAAATCGGGGTTTCATATCGAAAGGTAAGAGAACTACGTGGGCTTTGATTCCTCTATAACCCCGAGAGGATACGTAGGCAACTTAATTTTAAGTCCAAGCCCTTTAATTATCCAACTTTTTTTTTGTTTTGAATAACAAGCATTAATCACGGATTCGTCTTAGTCCAATTTCCAAGCCCGGTTTGGGCCAAAGTGTAAACCGCGATCGCGTAATGGTCAACGCGATCGCGGCTTGGACTTTGGCCCAAAAACAGAGTCTCTGTTTTTTGGGCCCGCGGTCGCGGGTTTCGGGCCGCAATCGCGGTCCGTGACCCGCGATCGCGGTTTGTATTTACTGCGATCGCGGCTAGACTCTTATTTTTTTTTTAAATTTTTAATTTTTTTTAATGCCCGGTTCCGAACCGGAACCGGAACCGGGTGGAACCGGCTTCGGAACCGGCGGGAACCGGAATCGGAACCGGGGAACCGGACCAAGGCCGGTTCCGGTCCCGGTTCCATGGTTCCGTGGAACCGGAACCGCCGGTTTCGGAACCGGCGGTTCCGGTTGAAAGAGGTGTGACACATAAGATGGGGTGCTTGAAAGAGGTGTGACACATAAGATGGGGTGCTATAATTTTGGATTTGATTGAATAAAATAATATATATTTGTCCAAATATTTTACATGAAGCATCCCCCAATATATATGCTCTAAGGGCCTAATTTGATGCAATCGATAGAGAAGACAAATTGAAACGATCCAACAATAAGGTTCGCAATAGAATTGACTTCTCGGAAGATGTGAGAAAGACTCCAACTATGAAAATGACCAAATAGACTCTAAATATCCGTTCGAACAAGCTCAATTTTTCAGAAGCAACTCTAGTCACCCTACACGACTTTAAGAAGCTACATGTTGTCACCTTCAATCTGGATGTGGAAAACGCCATGTCGGATGGTCTCAAGAATCCTCTGTCGAAGCACAACGACCTTAATCATCAAAACAGAATGACGACCAAGCAGTCCATCAGTCATGCAAATTGGTGAGCCTTCTCAAAGGATGAAACTGAATGAATAGACACCACCATTGTTCATTGCGTGTTACTTCCTCCGTCCCAATTTTTCTTTTCCACTTTTCTTTTAAGACGTCCCAAAATAATCTTCCCACTTCTAAATCTTTCCATTTTCGGATATATGAAAATTACCCATATGCTCTTACTTTTTTATCAAAATTACCCTAAAATCTATCTCTTTTACCCCCTTTACCATTTTTAATATTTTTGCACATTTTTCAATACTTTTTCTCATTTTTCAACATTTTTCTCCCACTTTTCAATACTTTCTTCCCTCTTCAATAGGCCAAATGGTGCCCAATAATACAAACATTCATTACGTAGCTCTTAATAACACGAACTTTGAAAAAAATAAAAATAATCACGAACTTTCTATGTGGTGGCGTTTAGTAGCACCGTTTTATTTTTTTAATGATATTGCTCTAAAATAAAATAATGACATGTCAGTTGTCACATATATGCTTAATTGGTTGGAAAATTTAATTAATGACTAGATAAGAAATCATGAAAAAAGTAATTTTGATAAAAACCCAAATTTCATCTCTTATCTAAAGTCTCATTCTAAAATAAAATAATGATTTGTCACATACATGCTTAGTTGGCAATAAATCATTTAAATAAAAAAAGAAAGTAATTTATATAATTTTACAAGACACTGAATCTATATAATTTGTTAACATTAAAATAACCTGAAACCCGTTGGGTTGACCGATTTAGTATATTTATAGCATTTTAAAAAAATTAAAAATTATAATATATTTTATTATTAAAATAAATGAAAATAATATATTATAATTAAATATTATTATTTAATTAAAATTGATTTTAATAATCATAAAAAGGATATTTTAGACCCGTTGATCAACCCGACCCGACCGAAAACCAGTTACAACCCGACCCGATTGACCCATACCCATAACCAAACCGAACCCGATTTAAACCGAACCCGAAATGACCAAATCAGCTCGACCCGACCCGATTGACATGTCCAGCATTAGTGACTTCCTTCCTTGGCCTCCCTCGCTATTTAGACCCAAAAAGAATAATTAAACAATAGCAGTTAGGTTTTTTTTTATCTAAATTACCATTTTTTCATTATTTATTATCTAGTCATTAATTAAATTTGTCAATTAAGTATATATGTTACATGTCATTATTTTATATTGGAGCAATATCATAAATAAATAAAACGGTGATACTAAACGCCACCACATAGAAAGTTCGTGATTATTTTTGTTTTTTCAAAGTTCGTTTTATTTAAAGTTATGGAATAAAAATTTGTATTATTGAGCACCATTTAGCCCACTTCAATACTTTTTAATACACTTTCTTAATTACAGAATGCATAAAATGAAGTTGAAAGAAAATAATAGGACGGACGGAGTAACATGCAATTTTTCATCATCCACAACCAGTAAACCACAAGTAACTCTAATTTGAATTTTTTTGTTAGCTAATATACGGATTTGTCATTCTCCTATCTCGTTTTAAGCCTTTTCAGCTTTATCGTTAGGTGAATTTTTTTTATTATTTGGTTTGTTGTATTGTGTTGATTTTTCGAAAGTTTGTTCGACTATTGAGTTTTATTTCAGTCTCTCAATTTATTAAATTTGTTTAGTATTTTGAATTCTTCTCATCAAAAAAAAAAATAGTTACGAAAAATAAAAATAAAAAATCATGTGTGACTTTTGCCTCTAAAAAAATACAATTTTTATCGTTTGTTTTTGAAAATGTGAAAGTCTGTGGATCATAATAGAGGGTCACGCATATGTAAGCCCATTATATAAGTTCACGGGGTGTCATCCTAAAATCAATTGACAATAGGATGAGTAATTCGAGCACTTATATAGTGAGCTTATTTAATCCCAACTTTTAGATGTGGAATGGTTTTATATTCTTAACACAAGGTTTCATTTAAGTTGAATGGTAATTTCATTTTAAGATCAAAGTTGATGAAATTACATGTATCTTGATAACGAAAAACATAGATACCTAGTAGTATTTTGGAGATTCAAATAGTGATACTACATAATTGTTAATGTGATACGGTCCTAATAAGTGAATATTCATAAGTTTGGGTCTAAAAGTTCAATTTCATGAAAACGACAAAGGAAGATTATTAGATTAATGGAGATAAGTAGGACATTAGGAAGAGGGGATTGAGAGGATATCCCGACCAAAACGTGTAAGATTCGCATCCTTCTCTTTGTTTGATTCTTCAATCATATCATATAATATCTCACGTGTTTTCTTACTCCACCAATTATCGATTGTTCAAATCCAGTATATTATTACTTATTAGGGTTGGGAATTGGTCTAAATTATGTTGAAGTCATATAGGTTGATAGTTGATACTGATGGGGGAGGTATTTGTCCTGTAACCAATTAACTATAGGAGAGATAACTCAATAGATTATATATTAAATAAATTTATGTCCTAACTTTTAATGTGTGAAGTTCTTTTAACAAATTAGATTAGGAACTAAAATTCAAAAAATAATATAACAAGGAACAAATTTTCGAATTGGTAAATATACACTAAATTAACTACCATGAATAAGCTCATGGTTAGAACCCAAATAACCCCAAGAGTAAGCACAAGGCCGGTCCATATATTTTAGATGCCCGGGGCGAATTACAATAAAAGGGCCCTTTTTATATAATTTTTAGACATTTTTCGTAAAATTTTATAATACTTTCGTATAAATTTGTTCTTGTTATAATATTAAGATACGAAGAATTTATAAAATAATTTGTTAAATTTAACTTAATTACATACGTAAAATTGGGTGTTATCATCATATAACAATGTATGAATAAAAGAAATAAGA
The DNA here is from genome assembly GCA_964016875.1 of Fallopia convolvulus. Taxonomy (NCBI): domain Eukaryota; kingdom Viridiplantae; phylum Streptophyta; class Magnoliopsida; order Caryophyllales; family Polygonaceae; genus Fallopia; species Fallopia convolvulus. Next base: position 53,355,956 of record OZ024721.1, read on the forward strand.
TTTTTTTAAATGCATATGCCGTATATTTTAAATATAATAAAAAAGTAACCAATATAGACAATTATAAAATACTTTCGTATAAATTTGTTCTTGTTATAATATTAAGATACGAAGAATTTATAAAATAATTTGCTAAATTTAACTTAATTACATACGTAAAATTGGGTGCTATCATCATATAACAATGTATGAATAAAAGAAATAAGATTTTTTTAAATGCATATGCCGTATATGATGATAACACCCAATTTTTTTAAATGCATATGCCGTATCCCGGCCCCCAAGCATACAACTTCGCCCTCAAAGTCATACGGTCAAGACGGCTATCCACGTTTGGAAGCTCCATCTCTTATTGTAAAAGCTTCCCCCCGTATCCCGGCCCCCAAGCATACAACTTCGCCCTCAAAGTCATACGGTCAAGACGGCTATCCACGTTTAGAAGCTCCATCTCTTATTGTAAAAGCTTCCCCCACCCCCCCCCAAAAAAAGCCAATGTAGGCTTCTTCTCCCTAAGAAAGTCATAGAATACGTTTGTGACATACTTCCCATTAGACTTAAAGAAGCAGATTCAAGTCGGCCTCCACCTCCTCTCCAACAAATTCATTTCCCGATCGAGACCATTTTATATATATAATTCGTCTTGGGATTTTTTTAATTGTGGGTATTGATTTGTAGAATGCAATTTTTAATATATCATTCATTTGCTCTACTGTATAGTGGTGTGAGATCATCCACAACCCCAAACCCATTTTTGGATTTTTAACCCCCCAAATTAATTTTCTCACTCCTCCACCTCATTTTAAAACCCATTTTTACTTTATCCCCACAACCTCATTTCATTCTTTAAAATCCATTATCTTTTTTTTTTCCATCTTTAGTTACTACACTATTACCATTATGTAGATATGTCAATCGGGTAGGGTCGGGCGGTTCGGGTTCGGTTTCGGTTTCGTTACGGGTCAAACGGGTCGGGTTGTAGCGGATTTTCAATCGGGTCGGGTTGATCAACGAGTCTAAAATATCGTTTTTATGATTATTAAAATCAAATTTTAATTAAATAATAATATTAATTATAATATATTATTTTTATGTATTTTAGTAATATTTAATTATTTGTATGTACAAGAATCTTATTTCATCATCTAATATATTAGTTATACTAGTTGTCCCCGTCGTGCCCTGCACGACTATGAATCAATATTTTTGTAGATATACTATAAAAAAGATATTAATAAATAAAAATATAATATAAATAATAATTGTGAATTGGTTATTTATATAAATTGTAAAAAAAAACATAATTCTAAATTAGAGATTTTGATAACAAAAATGAAAATAATGGGGCATTTAATATGGATTAGGAAATAAAATTGACTTGACATATTATAGGATAAGATCTCGGTATATATTTATATGAGTTTTTTGGTAAATTATATTGAAGAGTTGTTAGGATCATAAAGATATGGTAAAAAATATTTTTATATGTAAATAAATTTTCAAAAAAAACATTATTGTAATCCAATATAAAAAAATTTAAATTTTTTTGATATTTGTAGATTATGTGGAAATATGATGTGTACATAATATATGAGTGATATACTGATATGGAAAATTTTTGACCTTGGACTATGACATGAAATATTTATAAAGACGTCTAAATTTTAAGAAAATGACACGTGTAAAAATATGAGGTGTCTTAATATAGAATCGACATGTGGCGAAATCTTAAGTGGCGTAATGAGAAGGCTCTAAAACTTATTGCTTTTATATATATAGTAGATTATTGGGAAAAAATTCATAAAATTAATTACAAAAAAATACAAAGATTACTTTAAAATTATTTTTATGAAAGGAAAATATGTTTGTTCTCGAAAAATTCTCCAAAGTAATTCATATATATATCCTGAGTTCAATAATCGTTGGTCGTTCGATCCATATCTGATGGACAACTACTATGTGCCACGCGTATGCGCGCAGAGGAGAAGGCTCCGTTTGGCAAGGGCATCAATACAATGTCGTTTTGTTGTACGCGGGGCAAAAATCATGCTAGTTGTCAAACACTCCCTATTGCATATGATTTTAAGAGCTGCAAATTCTGGGCTTCTATTCCGAGACCCAAAATTGGGTTTTAAAGCCCAAAACACTGTTCGGAAGAGATCTATTCATTTTTTAATCTAAGAGTCTAGCGTTGCAGATGGTCTGAGTGTGTGACTACGTATGTTCAAGAAGAATGTGGTATAGGTCTTTATACGAGTTGTCACAAGTTGTACACAGGGTTGTAATTGAATTGAACTGAGTCGAATCGAGTTTTGAATTGCTCAAGATCGATTCGGTTAAAAATAGGCGAGTTTGAGTTGAATATGAGCTTGGTTCGAGCTAAAAACCTTATTTGATTTTGGTTTATTTCAATGCTTAACAAACTCGAGCTTGACTCGTGAGCCTCTCATTTAGTTTCTTCGTGAGACAAGCTCGCGGGCAACTCGATCTTTTACTTAATCATCTATACAAGCAAATAAAACTAGAAATTAAACTAGGTAGTTTGAGAGAGACCACCAAAACCATTTAGTTTTACTTAAAAACTATATATTATATTATTTATATATAATAGCGAAGAGTTTGGACACGAAAGGGTGCCCCCATGCGAAATGATCCAGAAAGAACAGGAGTCGTTGGATGAGAAAGAAAATCAAGGGCGTGGATCATTTCACCGGGGGCAACACGTCCAAATTTTGGGCGAATTATTCTCGTATTTTTTCAAAAAATGAATACAAGGGGCACACACGTGATATGCATCGAAATCATTCTTTGTGCATCATAACTAGTTGTATGTGCATAGAAAATGGCTGAATGTGAATCAAAATTGGGTGCAAAATATATGTTTGTGCATCAAAAGCATATATATATACATCAAAACAACTAGAAAGTGTATCATATTTGTGTGTGCATCAAAATTGATTTTATTTGCATCAAAACTGGCTGAATGTGCATAAAAAATTTGTGCACTAATATATGTTTGTGCATAAAAAAATCTTATGTGCATCAAAAAAAGCGCATCTTGTTTGTGAGTGCATCACGACAAAACCGATGCATAAATGCACAATGTGCATCAATAAAATCGATGCATAAATAGATAGCTTTGATGCACATACAAGGAAAAACCGATACATAAAAGTGTGTCTTATTTATGCATGTGCATCAAAACTACTAGAAACCGCATCTTTTTGCATGTTCATCGAAACTAACGGTATGAGCATCACAAACTAGCTAACTTTTGTATTCATACACGTAAATAAATTAAAATAAATTAATAAAAAGTTTGAAATTGATGCACAAAATGTATCAAAAAATGTCGCCTAAACAACTAGTTTTGATACACATCCAAGGCGAAGCCAATGCACAAACTACGTGCGCCCTCCATAAATGGATATTTCTGAAAAATATGCAAATTATTCAAGAAAATACGTCCATGCCATTTTTTACCCTCTTTAATAAAAGTCTAATATGGACCGTTAATTTTTTGTAGGGAACGAACGAGATTCATTCATATTCCTCATGTGAGCGACCATTTTCATATGATGTTTTTCCTATATAATATATATAGTAGAGCTTATTCATGAACATATAATCTTGTTTGTTATGAACTATATTTGAGTTTACTCATGATCATATAATTGAGTTTCCATGAACAAACGAGTCAAGTTTTCTTGTACTCAAAGTCTCAAACTTAGTTTATTTATTTTTTGAGCCTTAAAATCATGCTCAAGCTTGACTCATTTACACATCGAGCCGAACATGAACAAGACTTAAAACGAATCGAATACCGAATTGCTCACGAATGGTTCTATTTTTTTTTTTTGAAAAAGGTAAGAATTCGGAGTACCAAACAAGTTTGGTAGTCCGAGAGGCCGTTAAAAAAGAAACGGCAGCCGTAAACGGGTATAGGAGTCAACAGAGAAGCCACCCAAGGCAAGCAGAATCGACTAATTGTAGTACAAATCCTCGAAAAGAAGAGCAAAAAAGATCGGAATCGGGGTGAGTAAAGCACAAGAACAAAAGTGCTGCGAGCAACAAATCAACCCATCCTGGGGTGTGCGAAATTGACAGCTGACGTTCCCTCCACCGAGATGAAGGATCTTCAGAAGTCTCAGAGCACCAAGTGACCTGGCCCAGTACAACTCGGTCCGATACGTACCGACCACAGCTCCGCCTCTTCGAAAAATTAGTACGCAAATTAAGTACGAGCCATCCTGCAAAAAAGAATTTCAACCATGCACTGCAAGTAAAAATACTTACAGCACATGTAAATTCAACTTGCAACACAAGTAAGCAATACTTGCAGCGCAAGTAATGCTCAACTTGATTCACAAGTAAAATCAAAACTTGACCCGCAAGTAATTCGACCTTGCGGTGCAAGTAAATTATTTTTCTTCTAAACCTTGCCTAGCAAGGTATATATTTCATTTAATTTATTTTTAATTATGATTTTTTATTATTAGCAATGACTTGAAAACTCTTTTTTTATTTTCTTCTATTATTAGTTTCTTAAGTGAAACCAAAATTAAAAAAATTAAGCGGTTTTAAATTATCTTGACCTAGCAAAGAATACATTAAAAACATCATTATTTCATAATTAATGTTCCTTTCTTTGTGTGGTATACTGGTATGCGACCCACAATTGGGTTCCTTAAAAAACAATTTCTTAATTATATTTATCCCTTTTTCTCAAAAAAATCAATTTCCCCAAAAAGGCAAACAGGCTCAACCAAGGACGATTTCAGATCGGTAGAACGATTTCAGACGGTAGAAGCCGGAAGAACAGCAAATTAAAGCTCCAATGGAAGGGTAGAGATTATAGATCTGGGCGAACCCAATTTGAGTTGAATACCGAATTGGGATATTGCAATCCAAGCATGAAAGCCAAGATCTAAGGCCTCATTGTCAATGGTTCAAAAATCAGATGTGCTTCATTTAAATGGTCAAAACTCAAAACCATTAGAAAGTTGGCACAACATAATCCAACATTAAGCCTTCTCGGCAATGAATTACAGCCTTCTCGGCAAAGTATGGCCTTCTAGGCCTTGTTAATCATTTCTCCAGAAGAGAGAAAGGAAAAAGCTTTTTTATTTTTCCACAAAACATCCATAAGTTCGAAATTGAACGAGGAGTTGGGTCAGCGGTGACACCGGTCGGAGATGACTCAGGCCAGTGAAACCAAGGTGATTCCGACCACGTCTGGAGACGGAGGGCGGAACGAATGAGTCAGATCTGAACATCGAATACAAGGAGGTGTGGTGGTACAGTAGTTTAAAGGAGGAATTTGGATGGTGTGGCGGCGGTACGGTATTGTTAGGGTTTGGAGTTTGGGGGTTTAGAAAGTTTCATTGGAAGCGTTTTTTACCGAAGATATTATTAATGATGTGTCACGAATGGTTGTATTCATTTACAGTTGTACATTGTAGTTATTTAAATAGTCTTGTTTTTGTTAATAATCTATTTATTTTATCCTCTGAATATAGGTTTTGATAGTTTTCAAATCCATCCCATATTTCCATGTTTATTAGACTACCCTTTAACCATTCATTTTTGCTCGGTCCCAATAGGAATAATTAGCCTATTAAAGCTTCTCTAATGAACTAAGGTGCTTAAATCCTACCTTTTTGTTTCATAATCAATTTTCTTCTGAAATCTATAATACAACTGAAATAAATTGGTGATATAGAGGACCCCAAGCAATGGGCCTCATGGCTTGCAGGCCTGTACAGAATGGTTGCTTCACAGAGGTGGTTGGATTTTCAAATTTTTGGAAGATTGACCCATTTAAGATCATTTAGGTTCGGCCACGCTCAATTAAACACGGTTGGCCCAAATTAGTCCGGATTCTCAAGCACTGACTTGGGTCCAAATCCATTCATCCATAGTTGAGATTCAAAAATACGATAAAGATGGATCAAGTATACAAGTTTTATAGAAACTAGCTGGTCGAATTTGGGTCATTTCAGCCTTTTGTTTTATAACATTTCCCCCTGGCCAATGTTCTCGAAGTTTATTGTACCGAATTTTCAATAAATCTTGGGCATTTCATGATTGGAGAATTTGGCATTACATATCCTGGAGAAAAAGAAAGCAATAGATAGAAAAGCATATATACCGGGCTCAGAGCACAACCAAGGTTGAAGAATCAAGTACAATATATTGAGGAAGAACATTATGATTTGATATAGCGATGATGTTGAGAATAGAATCTCACTCGAACCATCTTAATCTGAGGCCTTTCTTTTTCCCCCATTTCAATGGAATGTATCCTAGAGGGCTCAAGGTCTTCAATATTATTAGGGTAACAGTTTTTAAGAGATGACTATTAACCTATTAGGTTAGAAGAACGGTTGATATTAAGAAGTTTAATTTATCTAGCAAAATCAAACATTTTTGGTCCACGAGTAGCAGCAACCTTGGTAAATTTGTATGGGAAAATTGTAAAAGATAACTCCACCTATGAGGTTGGTTACCAAAAATAATTTGAACTTTAAAATTAGTTGCAGTAAATAGTCCCAACTATAGGATGAGTTGTGATCACTAGTCTAAGTATCATCAAAATTAATATATTTTTTTTTTGTTGACGATCACACAATATCATATTAATGTTGATGTTATCCATCATCGATTATGATAAATAATAAATCAATGACAATGTTATGTATCCATTAATAATAATGAAAATTCCATGTTTAAGATTGCTAAATTAGACTAGCTAGTGATCATCATATCACACACCCATGATTGAAACTATTTACTGTAATTTTGAAAAGTTCAAGCCCCTTTATGCAACCACCCCAAAAGTGGGGATATTTCTTACAATTTTCCCAGTTTATAACTATATATTTTTTTGTTTATATTTGTTCGTATTTAAAGTGGAGAGGCCCAATTGGTTGGGGTAACCTGTATTTGTCGGGATCTATTGTATAAGAATTTCTGGCCACAAGAACTATGACATTAAATTTATTTAAAATCCCAACCCCATCCTATCAAGTATCAAGTATTAACGTACGTCGTTTATGAGTGAAATTAAATACCCCAGTAGTTGGATTTGGAGACTACAAACGTACGTGTAGCAAGCTTAGGCTACCAATCATATGATATTATAATGAATTATATTTGTTGAAAGAAAAGGATGAGTTGGTAAAGAGTAACATTAACAGCTCACTATGTCTATGTGTGCAACTACAAGTGCATGTAGGACCCCAAACCTTTATCTTGCCAAATTGCCAAGAAGAAGGCCGGGCTTTTGATGCCTCCAACCTACTTTCTTCCTTCTCACCCATCGTTTTTCATGTACAAAATACATTATATATGGTCCATTGAATTTTAATTCACCATCTACTACTTCCTAATTAATTTGTCACGTTGGGCGCCTAATTAATTTGACCCCATACATTCATTCTACAACTCTCTCATTAGCCTACACATACCGGCCATGCATTATTCACCCACTTAAGAACAAACTTGACTCTATATATTGTACGTCTTTTATTTCAACATCTTTGAAAAATATCGGTTGGTACTTGGTACCCCTCAATGAGGATATTTTAGTTGATCTTTAAAATTTCACTCTTTTTCGGTAGGTATTTATGAGGTTTTAGGTTTGATAATCTTGTAACCTTAATCGGGGAGGGTTTTCTGTGTTGCTCGAACATGGTTCAAATGAGCTAATTAATCTAGGTCTGGCTCGATTCATGAGATGTCACGGAAGTACCCGACGGTGGCTTCAAGTCAAGAGGCAGTGTGAAGGCCGTGAGCAATGGTCTAATATGGTTTAGGGTACTCGATCATAAAACCCTTAAAAATGAGACATTGTTTAGAAATTCAAATCGGATGGTTTGGTTATAGATTTAGGTCTTTAAAAAGTCGATTTCTACTAATTGAGGGTGAGGAATACGGTGACGGGCTTAAATTTAATCAATTTGAAGTAGAGTGAACACCAACAAAAAAACCCTAAGGGGCACCAACCCAAAAAAAAGTTAATATATATAAGTGCACCAATCAGAATACCATTAGGGTTACCAACTAAAATTTCCCAAGATCTTTTGTGTTGTTCATTTTAAAAACTGTGATATGTTTTGTGCAAGATTTTTTTTTGAAGTAATTGTGATTTGTTATTATGTAGTTAAACTGAATTGTTGAAGTTTGACCGAGCAAACTTGGTGGGGAGACCATGAGCCCGTTTGGATTACCTCCTATTTTACATTATAATGTAAAATTTTACATTATAATGCAGAATATAATACAAAATTTTGCGTTATAATGCAAAATAATGCATTATGTGACTATGTGAGGTAATCCAAACATGGCCCATATCCAATTAAAGGAGTAGTTGGATTATTGCATTGATGAGAATTTGGGCCGGAGGACCCATATACTATTCGTAGTTTCGTACGTGTCACCCCTACCCACCTAATTATTTTCCAAGATTTTGTACAATAGTGAAACTTTCTAGCTATTAAATCAGCAAAAGTTTTGCTAATTTGGGATCATAAGTCTGAATAAACCTCCGTCTTGTTGAAGTAATTTGGCTGTGTATTTAATTCAGCCACCAAATATTTTTGAACAGGAAGAAAATCAGCTACCAAATATAGTAGTTGCTGGCAAATCGTTCTTTCTTGATACAGTAGTTATAATCTCTTAGGGAGCGTTTGGTAAGTAGGTTTAGGGAATGAAGGTATGGGGTTTAGGAATGAAAATCCGATACCTAGTGTTAAATCCGATGGGTTAGTGTTTCCCTAAATCCGATGGGTATGGGGTTCTCATACTCTCCTCCTACCCTGGGTATGAGATTTCATTCCCAATTCAGTGGAATGAAAATTAAACCTAGCCCATGCTCGTCTTCTCTACGCAGCTATATCTGCCGCTGCTTTCACCCTTTGACATTTACTATCTTTGCTACTGTAGTTTAACATACTCTTAACTCGAATTTTTTCTGGATGTAAGTTTCCGCTCAGCGCTTAACAAGGCCAATAACGATTTTAATCCCTAAACTCCCTCTATCTTTTGCTACTGATTCGATTTCACAACGATCCACATTATGAAATGTTAATTTGTTTCTACTATTTTATGGAGTTTAGGGTTCTGGTTTTAATCCGACTATTACCAATTTTGCTAGTTTATGGAGTTTAGGAAGGGGCCCAAATCTCATATATAGTAGTAAGCAAATTTCAAAACAGGTGTATGTTGTATAACGTGGAAGATTACAAAAGACAACAAGAACTTTCTAGTTTATGGATTCAAACCTTAGCTTTGTAGGTATTCATGCTTAGCTACAATCATTCAATTTGTTATTTTTTAGATGATATAAGGTTAATTTGTTGACAAGTTCACTTACTAATGTTAAAAATTACTATGTATAAAATTACATGAATATAATATTTTTATGATATTTGAAATATTATATATATATATATTTGAAATATTTATATTTTAAATAAGTATAAAGTGTAATTCTTATAATTGTTTTTTCCCCGGATTTCACATTTCACAATACCTAAACCACTGAGTATGGGGTTGAATTTCATTCCAAAATAATTTACCAAACACTTGTTTTCAAGAATCAATTTCCAACCCCATACCTCATTCCAAACCCAAACCCAATTTTATACCAAACACCCCCTTAATTGGATTTGAGGTTATTGGAAACTTAATTATTTAAAAGTATTTTAATATGAAAAATATTACATAGTATATTAATTTTTAATATTTTTTTGTTTATAGATTTGTTAGGGAATTATATTAACTCTACAGAATACAGATCCACCTAATATTGATCATACAAAATTCTAACCCGAATTAATCACTTGAAAATCAAAGTAGTAGAACTTAGGAACCTTCTGTGAAATAATAAACTTAACTAAATTATTATTGTATAAGATAATTCAACTAAATTATTGAATAAGATAACTCATGAAATTTAATCTAACTAGTTTTACCCGTCGTACCATGTACGACTATAATTCGATATTTTATAGACATTATAAATAAGATATTAATAAACAAATAAAAATATAATATAAACTTCAATATAAGTAATTTATTGCTCATAGAATGTATATAATTTTTAATCAAATATTATATTCTTCATATTTTTATTACTTTTCATGTACGTAAATTTAGTGTTTATCAAATATTTCAATATATTTATTAAATACTTTATTATCTATTTTTAGTAATTTTAAAAATTATAAATATTTATCATTAGTTTTTTATAAAAGAAAATCACTATTATATAAATTCATCAAAGATATATGCTAAAGTATTTATATTTATTTTAAGGTATTTTAAATATTTTATCTTTAATTTTAAATACTTGTATAAGGAAGCTTTCAAAGAATATTAGTATACTAAATAGATATTTGTTTGATGTTTGAGATAAATTTAAATAGTTAAAAAGAATTTAATAGAAAGAAGTTATAATATTAAAAATAAAAATTAATTTTTTACATATGAGGTGGGGATAAAATCATTCAGGTGGCTCGAAAAGGTACATCTTTAATATATAGTTATAGATATTACCTATTTTAATTATTTTTAAACATTATAAGTATTTATCATTAATTTTTTTATTACAAAAGAAAAATATATCTATAAATAAATTCGTGAAAAGACATCATGCTAAAAGATAAAAGATATTTATACTTATTTAAAGATATTTTAAATTTATTATCTTTAATTTTAAATAATTGTATAAGGAAGTTTTCAAAAGATATTATTATACTAAATAGATATTTGTTTGATGTTAAAGATAGATTCAAATAGTTAAAGAAAATTTTAAAAAGAAAAAGTTAAAATAGTAAGAAAAAAAATTAATTTTATAAATATGAGGTGGGGCCAGAATCGTTCTGGTAACTCGAAAAGGAACAACTTTAATATATAGTTATAGATTTTTTTTTTAATATATAGTTATAGATTTTTTTTTATAGAGAAAATTCAATCTTGATTGCATGTAATAGGAAAGACGAGTAAAATTCAATAAACTCATCTATTGGTCCATGTTAAATGGCGGGTCCCATAACTTTTGATGTTGTTGTTATTTGTTGGTTAATGAGTGGCTTTGTGAATGCCTTAATTTCGTTTGTGGACAGACCTTTCGACGTTACAATCGCCAATTTTGGTACTCTCTTACGTTAATTTTATTATTATTTCAAAGGAAACACCCAAAAAATAAAATATACGGAGTAATTAAAAAGACGGGACCCATGCGAATCCCAAAGACAACTGTACGGCCAGGATGTGAGTAAGAGAAGTCGTCACGTGCCGATAAACAAACCGGAGGAATGGAATGGCACGGGATTAATTACGGAAAAGTATAAGGGCAAAAGCGGAAGGGAAAAAGGGGTATGAAAGGAGGGGAAGAAACCACGTCGACTTAGATAATACTTTATGAACCTCGTATCCCTGCCGACATCAAATCTTTTTATCCCTCATTTAATTATTACACATGCACGCACTTTATATGATTGGGTTTTACTAATGCAATCCCCACATTTTCACTACATCAAATTAATACAGTACTAAATTTGAGTAGTTGTTAGTTTGTTACAAATGTAATTATAAAATATAGTATTTGATAATAGACGATACATTAGGTTAAGATAAGATGTTGGCCCATCAATATGTTCGATCTTTTCAAATAATTAGACAAATTAATCCTCTATCAACATTTGAGCTAGCTACATGATGATTATCACTAATTTGTTTTCACCACAATAGACAACAGACATATAGAACAGTAAAAAAAGAAGAAGGATAATTTAAAGATCAAGGGACCCACGGAGTCAGCATCAAGAAATAAACACAAGTTGCCCCACGCTAATAATTTTAGGCCTAAAAGTATTGGAGTGATGCATATATAGTAGCTAGGGTTTATGATGTCAATTTCATGGCCGGGACCCCTCACTGATTGCCAAGAATGAATATAATAATATACAAGATTTTTTGTTCGTAAGGTTTGGGAAAGAGAAAACGAAAGCTCGTGTTTTTTAAATGTTATTATATGATCCTTTGTCTCGATCTTTCTATTTGATGTTGAAAGCACACACTTAATTTTGTACCCCGTAGTTTATATTATCAACATACTTATCACCTATCAATAGGGTTTAGTTAATTATTCCCTCTGTTTCTTAAAAAATACTATCATTTTAGCCCTTTTTTACTTTTATAAAACATGTTTTTAATATTTTTTTCACTTTTTTCAAATTTACTCTCACTTTTTCACTTCTAATTATTATTAACAATTTTCTAAGAGGGGGTTAAGAGTGCACATTTTTCTAAATATATAAAAAATTCATTCCTTAATTAATATGTGTGCATTGAGTTAAAAAAATATTTCAAGAAACGGAGAGAGTAACTAGTTCAAATAAAAATTTAAAAAGTATAGGACCTAACTAGAGCTATCAAAAGCTGACCGAACCCACTAACCCGACCCGACCCGACCCGACCCGCCCAATAATTTTAGGGTCAAGACCCGAAAATTTGAACCCGAAACTCATTGGGTTGAATTAAGTATATTTATAAAATTTATTTTAAAAATATAATATTTTTTATTATTAAAATACATAAAAATAATATATTATAATTAAATATTATTATTTAATTAAAAATCTATTTTAATAATCATAAAAAATTCTATGTTTTTGACCCACTGGTCAACCCGACCCGCCCGAAAACCCGCATCGACCCGACCCGGTTTAACCCGTGACCCGTAACGACCCGAACCCGACTCAACCCGAACTCGAAATGACCTAACCCGAACCCGCACGACCCGACCCGATTGACAGGTCTAGACCTAACTAGTTACAAATACTTATTTATAATTTTTATTAATAAAAGTTCGATTTTTCTAACCTATGTCCTAAGGGCATAGGTTAAAAACCTAACTATAGTAAGAAATCATTGATTTTATATTTAGAGTTCTTTTAATTTTTTTTGTAAAGGGTTTATGATTTCCAAAATAGGGTTTTAGTTTCTTAATTTGGGTTCTTATAGAAAAACCGATAAAAGTTACACAATCATTTCAAAATTTGGAGTAAAAATATTGGTCTGAAATTAGAATAAAGGAAATTAGGCTAAAATTAATAAATAATAACTTGTAACTAGATAAAACAGTTTCGGGTTTAGGTTGATTACGAGTTTCTGTCGGGTCAATCAGGTTATATGTCACTTTGAATCTCGTTATGTATATATGACATGTTATCGTGCAAATTCACTTTGAATCGATCACGTTATGTATGACAGGTTATCGTGCAAATTCGGGTCAACCTAAAGAGAGAGTGCTAACTTTTTATGATTATTAATGTGAGGGGATAAAATAATAATAATTACCTTTTAAAGTTATTTTCTACAAGAAAGGTATTTCTATTTATTTTGCTATCTTTTTCTTTAAATAAAGTTTTTATTATGGTAAGATTTTATCTTCTTAAATTTGGTAATTAATTCGTCATAATGAAATATTCCATCTTAGTCGAAAGATAGTATCTGCGTGGATTAGGGATCAAGAAATCTCTTGTTGGGCCTAGGTCAGTTCGGTCGGCCCTAAGGGGAGATTTTTTATCTCCTCTTCTCCCTTTCTCATATTATAAATACATGAATCCACCATGTAGGGTAATCATATTCAATACTCGCTGAACTTGCTCGCAAGTCTTACCTTTTATCTCGACGTTCAATCAACAAACTGCTATTTTGACTTAGGTATCAGAGGTGGATTAGGGGGACCCGCCCCTATGTCGACTATTTTGCTGGTTCTAGGTAACAAAGCGAGCAAGGAGAAGAAGACGAAGAAGCGAATCAAGAGAATCATTCATTAGGGCACAAAAGGGAAAATTTTGTGCACTAAAATTTAAAAATAATATTTGATTAAATAATAATATTCATAATACAAATTATATTTTTGTATATTTTAATAATAAAATGTATTAAAATTATTGAAAAATGTTATAATTTTTTCAAAAACAATAATTTGGGTTAATCAAATCAGGTTCGGGTTAGTCTAATTTGGATTTTTCAATGACTGTTGATTTTAGGATCGAGTTTCATTCCTAAAAATTCTTGGCGATTCGATTCGGATTATTGAGTTTGGTCAAAGTTTTGTAGGACTAGGATTAACGTAAATTTCAACACATCACATTCAGATGCTAGTATAAATTTAAATCACTTTATAGATTACAATATAAATCATCATAAGACTTAATGATATATAATATATGTTATAAGAATAGGAAGTTGATTATGTGCAAATAGTCTTATATGCAAATTAAATGGGAATGAAGCTTGGCCATTTTTTTTGAATTGGTGAAAATTAGACAGACTGAGTCAGCCTAGGGCATCCTTACGGATGAGGGTATGGTCCCCTCCATGGTTTATAATCTGATTGCCACTGAATTGCATTCTCGAGGTATATGTTTGGTAATGACCACCTCGAAAGATTGCAACGAAATCAGGGTATGCAATTATCATGTCAATTGTCCACGGACTGGATCGACTTCCCTTAAGAGCATTGATCACAATTAGACTATCACCTTCTATTCGCCGAAATGTTCTTCTATTAGCTTCTTGTATAGCCTCCGATAACCCCATATCTTATGCTTATTCTACAGTCCAATAGTCATTTTTCTTTGCATTTATACTTATAATATTTTCAAATTGGTCTCGTATGACATATGCAACAGTTGATTTGCCATTATCTTTTTTCGACCCATCGAAGTTTATTTTCACAAATCTATTTTGCGGTTTCACCCATTTTTGTTTTCTATTTCTTTGCCTCAGGTTTTGTTTTCCGCAAGACACATCAACATTTTCATTCACATTTTTTGCTTTGTTCCACCGCAAAAAATGGTTTTGAATAAATTCCCCAACACTCCTACATTGCCCATTGCTATCCTGATTGAATGCATCTTGGCCTTTTAAAAATATTTCCAACACTCCACATTAGACTTTTATTAAAGGAGGAAAAGTAATATGGATGAATTATTGTGGAATTGTACGCATATTTTTTTTCAAAAAACGTTCATGGGACGCACATAAAATGTGCATGAGTTTTGCCTTAAATGTGTACAAGTATCAACCTAAGTGTAAACATACATTGGACTAAAATGTGCATATGTTTTTAATACACATTGTGCATGAATTATGAAAATATTTACCTTTTTGTTAACTTTTTAATAACTCTGTATGAATGAAAATGCGCATGAAATTTTGTCTACATAATATATTGGCCGAAATGTCCATCAATTTTGTCATTTTTGAAAATGTACATGAACTCTAGACCTGTCAAAAACTGACTTAACCCGCTAATCCGACCCGACCCGTCCGATAATTTTAGGGTTAAGACTCGAAAATTTAAACCCGAAACCCGAAATAAACCGAACCCGATAGAACCCGAACCCGTTGGGTTGAAACCCGAAACCCGTTGGGTTGACCGATTTAGCATATTTATAAAAAAATTTAAATTTATTTTGAAACTTATAATATATTTTATTATTAAAATAAATGAAAATAATATAATATAATTAAATATTATTATTTAATTAAAAATTGATTTTAATAATCATAAGAAAAAGGATATTTTAGACCCGCTGGTCAACCCGACCCGACCGAAAACCCGCTACAACCCGACCCGATTGACCCGTGACCCATAACGACCCGGAACCCGATTTAGCCCGAACCCGAAATGACCGAACCCGAACCTACCCAACCCGACCCGATTGACAGGTCTAATGAACTCTAACCTAAATGTACATAAAAAAATCGATACACGTAGTTCAAAACATAGGCACATGTGCATGTAACTTTGCCTAAAACGCATCAAATTAAAACCCAATGTACATTTTAGTACAAGTTTGTGCAGATTTAGATATGATTTGATGTACATCAATGAAAAAACATGTGCACATTTTTTACGCTCGTCCCATGTGTGTATTTTTTTTTTTGAAAAATACGCTAATTACTTAATTAGGCACGTATTTGCTGGTGTCATTTATCTCTTTTTTTAATAAATTTTTTTGATAAAGAAAGGAATTCGAAAGACCATGCCTGATAAGTCAAGAGATCGAGATAAAACCCAGTAGTCGAACAAACTAACAACAGATGTCAACAAAAAAAACTAACAAAAGAAACAAAGAACAAGGTAAACAAGCAAAACAAACAAAGAACAAGGTAAACAAATAACAAACACCGAAAAAGAAAGCCGGAGAGACTTGAATACAGGCACGAGAAAGGCACTTATGTGGGTCAGTAGAGGACTAACATAACCATATAGGGTTGTCGAAGCACAAGACAACAGGAAGCCGACTTGGAAAGGTGTGACGATTCACGTGCTTAGAAAAGAACTGGAAACACACCACCAAACAACACTGAAACATCTTCTCAAACCAAAGGCAAATTCAACCGGTGTTTGAGGCCAAACAAAACCTAGAACAAGGTTGCTAAAAAATCATTTCGATAGAGGAAAAACAAACTTTTAATGTTGGGGATTTCCCAAAATCAGTCAGTGTAGTTTGTACACTAATTTTTAGTAGCTTTTTGTTTTTTTGTTTCCTCCTACTGTTGAGAGGGTTTCTTGACAACAAAAAAATTTATAGTCAAGACCCCGCTGTGTATAGCGAAGTCAGGATCGTCTACAGGAGATAGTCAGTGCTAAGTTCTGTTACTTATCACGTAAGTAAGAGAGAAAGTATGAATTTTTATATCAATAAAGAGAAAATCTAAGGTACCTTTATCCCCACAACAACAATCATGCATACAAACGCTTATGAAACCCATAGATCATGCTTTTATCACATAAAGGTGTCAACTTTCGTCTACCTAAGCAAGTAAATCAACTAACTTTCGTTTAATCAATAAACTTACTATCTAATCTCTTCTACTTCAACTAGGATTGATCCACTTTCGCTTCAAAACACTAAATTGACTATTCTGATTCAAGATTTCCGCTTTCGCTTCAACTATGAATGAGAAATTCCTATCAACTTTCGTTTCAAGGATTAAGAACAAGAGAATAGATTCGTGCAATAAAAACAATCAAGACATGATCATAAACAAGCATGCACAACCATTGTTGGGTTTAACCCCAACCTTAGAGAGGAAGACTACTCACACATCATAATTGAAAACATCGAAATTAATAAAAATAAAGCTTACAAGCAAATCCAAAGCAAACTTGTCTTCCAAGCAATCTCCAATCTCTACCCTATCTCTCTACCACGCCCCCTCTCTCTCTCTCTTTTTCTTCTCTTGAATCGTGTGTGTCAAACAAGAGCTAGAGAAAGGTATTTATAGAGAAACTAATCTATCTAAAAGCTATCTATAAGGAAATAAATCTTCTAATAAGATATATCCCTTAAAACTATCTAATAACATAAAAGGAAATAGGATAAAAGCCTTTTAATTGCGTCGACTCGGTCTTCGCTACGATCCAGAGTGTCTCGGTACCGAGCTGTTACAGCACAGAAAACAGCCTAGAGTAAAACTTCCGTAGCGGGTTCGTTACAACTCCGTTTGACTCGATTCTTTTTCCTATGTTCTTGTAACGAATTTCTCTACTTCTTTCAAAGCTCAAACTTGATCTTCAATATCTTTATGGACTTCATTCCTTGAGCTTTCCCTTAAGTGTTTCTCCTCAGTTCCGCTCTTTTCCTCAAAACTGCTCCAAATAGCTTCTAAAAACCTATAAAACACCACCAAAGCTTATGTAGACTCCATATCTTAAGAAAATACGAAAACCTACACAAACGACTCAAAACAAAACACAAAACTAAATAAAAAGACTCAAACACACTAAGAACAAACCCTAAAAACACGACTAAAAAGGCGGACATCAAAATACCCCATACTTAGACTTGCTTGTCCTCAAGCAATCAACAAGACAAGAATCAAAACCATCATCACATATATCAAGTCAATGCCTTTATCAAAAAGCAACATCAAAGCACAAGTAGAAATAGATAGACAAGTGAATCTAATGTCATCACACATATATGAACAACCTTAAGCAAAAGCAACCATAAAAATCCAACCTCACAAGGGTAATGTGTTTCACTCAACTCTCAAGTGTTTAGGCTTATAATAACAACTCTCAACTCAATCCAATATACAAAAATCAACATAGTCATTGTTACTTATATCACCAAACTCTCTACCTGAGATGTCAAAACACATAAAAATCATCAAGAGAACTTAGGCTCAATGAAAAACTTCATAGAAGCTTCCATTCAGCCGGGTTGTAATAGGGTTTGGTAATGACAAATAGGTGTTGAAATATTTTGGTTATGTGGTGCTAAATATATCCGGGAATATAGAATCCTAAAAACTCACACATTTTCAAAACTCTTAAAAGATAACCAAACTCACTCAAAATTATGCACACTCTCATTAACCCTTTTATCCCAACTAATCTTGCTTACAAACACTAAGGAAAATTTGGCTCATGTACATTTTTCACTATTCAACTTTTTTTCTTTCTCCCTTTTATATCTTCATTTTTTTTCTGTGGGAGGTTCGGTACCGAACCTACTAGGGTCGGTAACGAGTTCTGCATTTTTTCTTGACTACCACTTCCTTTGTAAGTGCATTCAGAGAACCAAACTCCTTTTACATGACAAACTGCAAGATCTTTCTTTTACCAACCCATATTACCCCCACACTTGAACCAATACATCCCACTCAACAAAACTATCGCAATAACCAACACTAAGTCCTAATCCCCGGATAGGGTCAAGCTAACATCGGCTATGGAATAATTTTGTGGAGCTAAAAATAAAAGGCTTAAGGCTCAAATTGGCTTCAAGAAGAGGATAATAATAAGGTAGATAAGGATTAATAGGGCTTAAGAAAAATAAGTTCTCCATCATATGATTTCACATGCAATGAACTAATATCTCATAAAGGCTTCAAGAAATAGATAACCATATCAATGACAAGAGATAATATGCATAAGGAGAGTAAATCACACAAGAAAAGAAGAGGGATTCTTGATGTTCTCCCTATAAGGCTCACAAGGTAGCAATTTTTGTTGGATTTAAGTCACTTCTACCTAAGATCATATGTGCTCAATTTCATCACATGCTAAATATCCACATAAAAACCATTTTCAACTTGATTCAAGCAAAGCTATCCAAACATTCTATGGAATTACATGATCAAGCAAGTTAAAGCATATCATAGGACATCTAAGTGGAATATTATCAATCCTAAAAACACAAACAAAGACACAAAAACTGAGTTTCCTTTTCCCATACCCCATACTTAAACCAAACAATGTCCTCACTGTTTAAAGCATAGACATAAAAATAAAGAGGGAAAAGAAAAGGGAACTCACAAAATAAAACTGAAGCTACTTGAAACCATTAATCACTTGAGGAGTTGAATTTTCTCGACTCTGTGTAGAGGTCGGTACCGACCCTGTGAGGTCGGTATCGAGCTTGTTGTACAACGATTCTTCCTTGTTGCTCTTGTACCGATTCTTCTTGATTTTCTTCTTCTTAGCACTTCTTAACTTCTTGTACCTGAGTCACTTTAGAAAAACTTCTATCCCTACTATACTAATCTAACCTAAAAACAAGTCAAAATAAAGCTAGCAAAAAGAACTAAGAAAGCAAAAACTAAAGCAAAAACTTAAAAGCGGGTTGCTAACGTCGTTAGCCTGACGAACTTACCTTGGCCCTAATCAAGGCGGCTTCCATCCAGTGTTGAAGGGATCATAAGAAACCCCATACTTAGATGGAAAAGCATCAAAGCTTCTCTCCAAGATATTTGGTCCTCTATCATCAATAAGTATGCTTGGTAATCCTACACCAGGGTTAGTATAGTCCGAAAACCAAGGAGGTTTTGACTCCTTCATATGACTAACAGTAGGTTTTAATATAGAATAAGGATGGAAAAAGGGATCATGACCAGAATTGATTGGATAAGAACAAGAAAACTCACCTGGGCCACTCAGAGGATGACTCGTTACCGAGGGTATGTGGGTCGTCACCGAGCCTGCTGGATCTGGAAGTGGCTCGATGTCGTGCCTGGATCCACCTCCCACCTCTTTTCCTTCAGATAAGGGTCGTTACCAACCCATGGTGGGTCGGTAGGCTCCTAGGTAAGTGTGCTTTTGTTGATTTTGCCCGTTTTTGTACTCAGAGAGGGATCGGTACCGAGCCATAGTGGGTCGGTAGGTTCCTCAGTACTACAACTAGCAACCTCATTCACGACCGGATTGAAATGAAATTCGACCCTCTCTTCTTCAATATCAAACGTGAGAAGTCCCTTCCTGACATCTACACGTGCCCCTGCGGTGGCTAAGAATGGTCTTCCAAGAATGATTGGTACCACAGGGTCCTCAGGCATATCTAGAATAATGAAGTCGTTTGGAACAAAGAATTTTCCAACTTGGATAGGAACGTCGTCAACGAATCCAGTTGCTTTTACAGAAGATCTGTTCGCCATATAGAGATTCATATCGACAGGCTCCAGTGGTCCCATGTTGGCCTTGGTTAAGATAGACAATGGTAATAAACTGGCACTAGCACCTAGGTCACATAGAGCTTTAAAACGGTGAGTCCCAATACCAATTGAAATTGC
Organism: Fallopia convolvulus; assembly: GCA_964016875.1. Lineage (NCBI taxonomy): Eukaryota > Viridiplantae > Streptophyta > Magnoliopsida > Caryophyllales > Polygonaceae > Fallopia > Fallopia convolvulus. The sequence continues at coordinate 53,376,560 of OZ024721.1, forward strand.
AAACTTACCTGGATCACCGAGTTTTTCAAGAATCTTTATAGATCGGACTTCACTTGACAGCTCTGAGATAGATCTTTTCCTTCTCAAAATCTCTTTCAAAAATTTAGTGTAAGCAAGCATTTCATTAAGGGCTTCAGTAAAAGGAATAGAAGTATTTAACCCTTGAAAAATCTTAACAAACCGTCTAAACTTTCCTTCCGTGACATCATTAGCTTTCTTAATCGGGAAAGAAAGAGTCTTTGACGGACTCGGGATAGAGAGAAACCCGGATTGAGGCCCTGCCGAATCGACAAGAGGGTCGATCGGTGTAGGAGAAAGGTCGGTATCGAGCTGAGAATTCAGTTTAGAAGACTTACCTGGCCTGGAGAGCTCGATATCGATCTGGGGAGGCTCGGTATCGACCCTGTTGGGGTCGGTAACGTGCCTGACTGGGATATCATCTTCATCTCCGTGCTCTTTTTCCTTGGCATCAGCACGATCTTGCAGTTTCTTTCCGCTCCGAAGGTGTATAGCTGCAATCTGTCCTCTCGGGTTCTCCTCGGGACGGCCTGGAAGTTGCCCTTGAGGTCTTGGGATTTGTGCAGCTAGGTTGCCCAGTTGGGAGTCAATGCTCTTCTTCCATGTTTCGAGACTATTCAACCGATTGTTAAAGTTGGCTTGGACTCCATCAATCTTGCTATGGACTCCATCAATCTTGCTATGAATGCCCTCTTGTAGCCCTTGTACCCATGAAGGTACCTCTTGATATCCTGGTGGTTTGTAAGGATGAACTCTTTGGTCTTGCTGAGGAGGTTGGCTTCCTTGGCCATAGTTGCCCCAGGTAGCCTGATTGTTATTCCTCCCTGCATAAGAATTATATGTTTGGTTCCTATAGGGGCCCCTCATGTAGTTAGCTTCTTCATATACCTCAGCAACACGAACCTGTTGCAAGTTAGTGTAGGCGGAAGTAGCATGGGATTGAACCTGTTGCAACTTACCTGTTTCTTCAGGCGGTTGATCTCATCTTGCAAGAATTGATTCTTCACTTCGAGGTCTACCTCGTCCTTGTTAGGATTGTAGAGCCGTCGTTGGGGCTGCTGGGCTTGTTGCACTCCATACATTGCATCGTAGTTGGTTAACTTGTCGAGCAACGCCCACACCTCATTGGGATCCATCTCAATGAAACCGCAAGCAGTGTGAAGATTGATGCGGTTTTTCGTCTCAGCATTGATCCCTTGGAAGAAGATTTCTTGGAGCACATATTGTGGTTGCCCATGAGTAGGGCATTGTCTGAGCATCTCCTTGAATCTCTCTCATGTCTCTACAAAGGTCTCATTAGGAACCTGGTGATAGGAGGTGATGCGCTTCCTTAACTCCGTAGTCTTGGCAGGTGGGAAGAACTTTGTCATGAACAAGTCATGCAGAGTTTCCCATTTCCTTATTGACTCGGGAGGTAGGCTCTCTAACCAGCTCAGGGCCTTTCCTGCAAGAGACCACTTAAAAGCTTTCAACAAAACATATTCCAAAGAGACACCGTTAGCAGCAATAGTGTCACATAAATCAAGGAAATTTCTAATATGTTCTATTGGGCACTCAGTGGATTTTCCCTCAAACTGAGCCCTTTTTATTAAGGATATGGATTGAGACTTAATTTCAAAATTCTTCTCTATCTCCGGAAGCACAATTGCAGACTCTGGCACCCTTACTTCTGGATGCATATACTGTTTAGCATTCCTTGGATAGGCATTGAGTTGCTCCTGTAGAGCGGTTTTATCTACTTGCACGGCATCGAGTTGCCTCTGGAGTGCAGTCATCTATTGTGCCATTTCTTCAGGTGTCATGGCCATGGCTTTGCATTCTCTTAATCAGCGGTGGAAGGATCGCTCGGGTTCAGGGTCTACTACTGGATTAGGGACAACTCGACGTCCTTCAGTTGGCATACACTGAAAGCAAAAACAAAAACAAAAACGAAATCAAAAGGCAAAACGGGGTCTTAGAGAGGGTCGATACCGAGGCCTAGAGGGTCGGTATCGAGTCTGCAATGATCCTGTGAAACAGAAACTAAAAACTGAAAAGAAAGAAGCAACTACCTGTCGACAGGGTCGGTACCGACCTGGATAGGGTTGGTAACGACTCGACAGTGACCTAGAAAGTAAACAGAAAAAGCACAGAAACTGGGTTGCCCAGCAGGGTCGGTACCGACCCTAGGGGGTCGTTACCGACTCGTCTGAGTCCCGAAAAACGTAAAAAGAACAAAACTTGGCACTATTGAAATTTCCCCGGCAACGACGCCAATTTTTTGAGAGGGTTTCTTGACAACAAAAAAATTTATAGTCAAGACCCCGTTGTGTATAGCGAAGTCAGTATTGTCCACGGGAGATAGTCAGTGCTAAGTTCTGTTACTTATCACGCAAGTAAGAGAGAAAGTATGGATTTTTATATCAATAAAGAGAAAATCTAAGGTACCTTTATCCCCACAACAACAATCATGCATACAAACGCTTATGAAACCCATAGATCATGCTTTTATCACATAAAGGTGTCAACTTTCGTCTACCTAAGCAAGTAAAGCAACTAACTTTCGTTTAATCAATAAACTTACTATCTAATCTCTTCTACTTCAACTAGGATTGATCCACTTTCGCTTCAAAACCCTAAATTGACTATTCTGATTCAAGATTTCCGCTTTCGCTTCAACTATGAATGAGAAATTCCTATCAACTTTCGTTTCAAGGATTAAGAACAAGAGAATAGATTCGTGCAATAAAAACAATCAAGACATGATCATAAACAAGCATGCACAACCATTGTTGGGTTTAACCCCAACCTTAGAGAGGAAGACTACTCACACATCATAATTGAAAACATCGAAATTAATAAAAATAAAGCTTACAAGCAAATCCAAAGCAAACTTGTCTTCCAAGCAATCTCCAATCTCTACCCTATCTCTCTACCACGCCCCCTCTCTCTCTCTTTTTCTTCTCTTGAATCGTGTGTGTCAAACAAGAGCTAGAGAAGGGTATTTATAGAGAAACTAATCTATCTAAAAGCTATCTATAAGGAAATAAATCTTCTAATAAGATATATCCCTTAAAACTATCTAATAGCATAAAAGGAAATAGGATAAAAGCCTTTTAATTGCGCCGACTCGGTCTTCGCTACAATCCAGAGTGCCTCGGTATTGAGCTGTTACAACACAGAAAACAGCCTAGAGTAAAACTTCCGTAGCGGGTTCGTTACAACTCCATTTGACTCGATTCTTTTTCCTATGTTCTTGTAACGAATTTCTCTACTTCTTTCAAAACTCAAACTTGATATTCAATATCTTTATGGACTTCATTCCTTGAGCTTTCCCTTAAATGTTTCTCCTCAGTTCCGCTCTTTTCCTCAAAACTGCTCCAAATAGCTTCTAAAAACCTATAAAACACCACCAAAGCTTATGTAGACTCCATATCTTAAGAAAATACGAAAACCTACACAAACGACTCAAAACAAAACACAAAACTAAAGAAAAAGACTCAAACACTAAAAACACACCCTTAAAACACGACTAAAAAGGCGGACATCACCCACGTACTTCAATGAAAACTAGAACTGCACCACGTCGGAGTATTATAGATCTGGAATTTTCACCCATAATAGTTCTAGTTGTTGGTTTGGCTACTACTTTGGTTTCAGTGTTGGGGTTTGTCAAAGTTCGGTGGGCCCACAATACGGACGGAGGGGGAGACCGTCCTAGCGCACATGTGTGATAGCCAACATGACTATCACATAAGCCCATGGAGTTCCATCCTAAATCCAATTTGTGATAGGAGGAGTAACCCAAGGGTATATATTTAGGATAATTTCTCTTTATATTTCCGATGTGGGAATTCTTTCTTCCACATGGTGGTTAGGTGGTGAGGTTTTAGAGCACCCAAGAGAGGGCAACGATAATGGAGTTGGTGGCGACCAGTGGGAAGAGCTTGCAGACGGTAACCATGGTTTCCAAGCCAATGAGGGTGCAAAAGAGGGGTGAGATCCGACCAAACACATAGAGCACCGGCCAAATCTGGAGGTTTTCGATTAGAACCGACGGTTTCCAACCAGCGAGTAACCGGTGGTACCGTGTTGGTGAAGCGGCGACGAGGCCTTGGAAGTGTAATGGTTGTGTAGCCGTATTGGTTGTCGGCAGTGGAGTTGCGGTGGAGCCATGGAGGGGGAAGCGACAGTGTAGTTGAGTCACATTCTTAATTTCTCTTAATTCAATGCTTGAAATTCATTCTCACTTCTCTCATATAAGCGTTCATTCTCACTCGAACATGATCCGTTAAAAAATATTATCCTGTAAAAAAGATATAAAAAGATTTTGTATTCATATAAAAGCCCAAACCCTATATATTCTTGTAATTACAACAACAACACCAACTCAGGATAATATTTTCTTGTAGTTAATAATTATAAAATTCGAAACAAAAAGTTATGTCAAAACCAATTCTTATAAGTATACGTGCACATATGTATAGATTAATATTAATTTCTATTTGCTTGTAACGTTGTTAAGCATCGACATGTAATCTATAGTGTACGTTTCATTATTAAATTGATTCAGAGGATCCTTCTCAGCGCCCCGCTGACAACTTCCCACTAACTTTATATTTTTTCAGTTTTTGCTCTCAGTTTAGGTTAAATTACCAGATCTGCCCAAAAGTTTTAAACTTTTACAAATATACCCAAACTAATACGATTTATAAATTTTATGCCTTTAAATGGTACTAACTACCATAATCTACTAACTATAGCATAAATAAACTATTTTCTATGAACACAAGCCCACCATGCTCCGTAATTAAAGAAAATTATAAATTAGAGAGGTTTGACCGTTACCTGAGCGTAGTATCGCTGGATCTCCGGTGTTCCTGTACCTTCCGGATTTCTAGGGGTTGCTAATCCTCAACCAGGACTCCCTTAGCTCAAGCACAACACAGATATGTTTTGTTTCCTACCTCAGACCGTAGTCTCTAACTTAAAATCTCTCAATTTTAGTGGATGGAGGATTTGTATTCAAGAAAGAGGTTTATTCAAGTTATAGTTTTCGATCAAGTAGTTTTCCCTTACTTAAAAACAAAATTTTATTGAATTTGAAAGGATTACAAGCACACAAACACACTGAAAACACTCAAACTCTCAAACTAGAAAGATCCATAGAAGGATTTGAACTCTTAGAGTGAGGGAACACCGCTTCACTTTCAAGTTCAAAGCTTTCTCTTTCTCTTTCTCTAGATTCAGACTTTGTTTTTTGATTTTCCGGTGCCCCTTCTTCAGCTTACAAGGGTCCTCTTTATAGAGCCTTGGAGAGCATTGGATGCTCTATCAATTCTCTTTACAATTTTCTACCGACAAAGTCTTAGGGAATCCACTCACATGGCAAACAGTGCCACCACTCTGAAAAGAAAAAGCACAAACAGTGCCCATCACTCTGAAAAAGAAAAAGCACACTGAATAGTAATAAAAAGACAACACACTAAAGAGATTCCTTCTGGTGGTCCACGTGGCTTTGCATCATGATGTAGTCTTTACTGGCTAATAATCCATGCAATATTCGATGTTGTACATGCCTTCTTCTCCAACATTATTCTCCCAACCTGCAGCAACATCTTCATCTAAGTCGAGCTCTAATTGCTTCATCAAATTTTCTGAATATTCTGGATCCCAATCCATAAGCTTATCCCATATAAAGTCTTGACCTTTGGGCGATAGATATCTCCCAAATTCTATTGTTGATAAGTAATCCTGGATTGAATCAGATGACTCAATTGCTTCTGAAAAATATGGTTGAAGCTCCTTCGAAATTATAACAGTGGTGAATCCTACTTTGAATATTAGCATGTCGGCTTTTTGATACTGCTTGATGTATTCATAGATGTAGAAAAGTCCCATAGCTCTGGCTTCAGTGGCACTTTTTAGGATTGGTTGCCTTACTGTTATTGGATCCGCAGAGAACTGGTCTATAACAAACCTAATCAAGTAGTGAGGTGCTCTTGATTTTCCTCCTTCTGTCTCCATGTTTGCTCCATGCACAAAACAAATTAGCTTATCGTCTATCCCGGATTGCTTGACTTTGTTGAACACATAATTCTGAAACTTGGTGAAATGCTTTCTGATTGGACTCCATTTATAAGGAAATTTTCCATATATGCCGCTGCACATTCCATAATCCCATGCCTTTAATATTCCCATATCTTCAGAAGGATTACCAGGAAGGTTTATTCCTCCAATTCCAGAATTATCACGAAAGAGAACTAGAGTTCCCCATTCTTCCCAAATATCATAGTACGGACATCTATCTCTGCTCATGACGTAAGAATACCATTGTGGAAACTCTTTATACTTCCAATAACCCTTCAGCTTTTCTTGGAGCTCCCAAGGGAGCTGAAGTATTTTATTGGTTATTTCCAATTCTAACACTCGTAAGGTCATCAAATGGTTCACCAATTGATACCCATAACGACACCTACTCTTACTAACTTCTTCCATAATTGAAATTTTAAACTGACTGGGAGGTGACACCCATCCCTTGTGGTACTTTTCTTTCTCCTCAAGTTCCCTCCTCTCTGCGTTTGATGGACGCTGAGATAGGGAATTGTGGGCTATTTGGACCATTTCTTCTGGAGAGAAATTCTCGTACCCATAATCGTGATACATTCTTAAAATTCCTTGTGGAGGCGGTACTCTGTTCACCATTCTTTTCACTTGCAAGTTCTCGTGTCAAGTTGTCTGCTAATGAGTTTTTTGATCCCTGCACATGTTCAATATTAAAGGAAAACTGGTTAAGGGCTAATTGCCAACGCAGGAGCCTCCCTTGCACTTTCATATTATCCAAATTATTATGGATAAATCCCAATATTCCTTTACAATCAGTTCTTATTATAAAGGGTTTTGGAGCAAGAAAAATTATGAATTTATTAATTCCTTTTAAGATAGCAAGAATCTCCTTCTCCATTACAATGTAATTACATTCGGCTTTGTTGAAACTTCCACTACTGTACCTGCAAAGCTTGTTATCTTTCTTTAATTTCAAAACAGCACCCCAATGATAATTACTAGCATCAGTTTCAAGAACAAGTTCATCCTCCTCATTGGGTAGAGTTAATACTGGCAAATTCATGCAATATTTTTTAAGTTCTTGGACTACTTTTGTATCCTGATTAGTCCAGTTCCAAACCTCTTCTTTTTTCAACTTGACTTGTAAGGGTTTTCTTAATTTAGCCAATTTTTTTTTATAAAATCAGAGACATAAGTAAGACATCCTAAAAATCTTTCTAATTGTTTCCTATCCTCTATTTTATCAGGAAAGTTTTCTACCTTTTCTAGGATATGATCTTGTAATACTATTTGTTTAGCTTTAATCTTCAACCCAAGAAATTCAATCTCTAGCATAGCATAAATACATTTTTTCTGTCCTAAGATGATGCCATGATTAACACATTCTTGAGTTATAGCCCTAAGGTCGTTCATATGCTGTTCTAATGTTTTTGAAAATATTAAGATATCATCAATGTAGACAAGACAACAATGCTTAAGATTCTTAAAGATTTTATCCATTCTCCTTTGAAATATTTGTGGTGCATTTTTTAGACCAAATGGCATAACTATCCATTCATAATGACCTTGTGGTGCACTAAAAGCTGTTAATGGTATACTGTCTTCTTCCATCTTAATTTGCCAATATCCACTTTTACAGTCCATTTTTTAGAACCATATGGCTCCCTGTATTCTATTAAATAGAACTGTTTTATTAGGGATATAATATCCATCAAAGATAGTATTATCATTTAATTTCTTATAATTGATAACCATCCTAGCCTTTCCTCTCTTTTCTTCAGCATGATTTCTAACCATAAAAGCAGGACTAGAATGAGGACCTTTACTTTCTCTAATTAAACCCTTTTTTAGTAAATCATCAATTTGCTCCTTAAATTCTTGTTGGTCTTTAAAGGTGTAAACCATCTGCTTTACTCTAATAACAGTCTTAGGATCTATTAATTCTATCTTAGCAAATGACTTATCTTTATCCCAAAACTTTAATGGGTCTTCAGAGTATAACTCCTTACACAAATCCTTTTGTTGATTAATAATTTGTTCTTTTATAGTTATCTCATCTATTAGTAGTGCAAATTCTCTTTGTGTAGGAACAATATGCTCCTCACCACGCTTACTGCGCGTGAATTCAATCTTTTGATGCGTATAGGCCTCTTTCATTTTTCTTACCCAAGCTAATTCTCCATTAACAGTAAATATCATTTTATCTAAACTTTGGTTACATGGAGAATATAACCTTTGGAAATTATTTCCTAATATCATGTCATGAGATGTTTGTTCAGTAGCCCATAATATAGGAATTATACATGGGTAACCCCCTAGCATAATTGGTAGATCTAGAATGACTTCTGAGTGAGTCATGATACTATTATCAGCAATTCTTACCTGAATAGGTTTGGATGCTGATTTCTACATAAACTCTGGGAATAAAGATTTCTTTCCAAAACACACAAAACATCCACTATCTACGAAAGCACATAATTCATAATCATTAAATCCTTCAATGCATATAGTTATAGGGATGTAGATGCTCTTTGGGTTGGTGAGTCTCATGAACGTTTCTATCTGCATATTTGATTCCTCGTCTCCTTCATAGACAGGTTCACTAATAGTTTTTGTTTTAAACTCTATTAACCTTTTATCAGCTCTAGAAGTAGACGCTTCTCCTGGTGTTGCTGGAAGAAATGAGGGGTTTGAGCTAGCACTAGAACTAGAAACTGATGTTGATCCTAGATCTATACTATGTCTAGCTGGTTCATGAAGTGTTCTTCCAAGGCTGTTAAGTTCTAACTTCCTATTTAATGCTGCTAGAAGACTAGCAATATCTTCATCTACTCGGAATGGACTCTCTTCATTAACACTTCTAATTGAAGGAGATAACTGGTTTCTCTAAGCAAGATTAAGACTAGGATTGAACCTAGAACTTTGACTTCTAGAAAGACTCCTGTTTCTTGTTAAACTTGATGGCGGTTGTGAGTTTGTATGGATTTTTCCTTCCTCATCAATTGTTAAGACCTTTTCACATTTAGTGGTCGAAGGATTTTCAAAGGCATTTACCTAGACTGTTTTTAGATTAATTTGTTCTGGCTTTACCTTAACGGGTACTGCTAATTGTCCTGGTCCACTAATCTCATATTTATCGGCTTCTACCATTTGAGTTCTCAGTGGAGGATTGGTGGTATTTTCTAACTTATATACTACCTTCCACTTTAACTGTAGAGGACAAGTTCCCTTATGCATATTAATTATTAATCCCTTCAGTTAACAGTTTTAACGATAAAAACTTAGATGCAAATTGGTCTTCTAAACTAACATGGTGGCCTACATATCCTAGACACTGGTCCTTGACTCAAGTTACACACGACTCCACTAATAGTTTGGTCACTAAATTTCTTATGCCTAGTATAACAAACAAAGTTAATGCAGTGCACATTCTTACCAAAATCTTGTAGAGGAGTGATGAATATTTGGATTCCACACACATAAATATATTTGTACTTTTTGTCTTTGTTGTGTTTTTGAATATTTTTCCAATTAATTAGGTTGATTTCAGTAGCTTGATTTTCGTTGTTTTTTATTACTATATCTCCTAGCATTTCTTCGCACACGAATTTAGAGAATGCTGGGAAGAAATGTCTTTTGAAGAACTGTTCTTTAGCAATAATCGAGAATTCGACCCCTGATTTTCGCATGCTTTCTATTTGTTCTTCATCAATGGATGATTCTGCTTCTTGGAGTTGAGCTAGAGTGGTCATTTCTCCACCTGAATCGAAGGCTTCTTCGGTGAAATTTGAAGAATCTATTTCCTCTCCTTGCATCATCTCATTGACTTCCTCATAATCCGACTCCCCACCTTCTTCTTCCTCGACTACTTCAACAACTCCTTTGTTGTTGCTTAAAGCTAATTCAATAGCTTCGTCCTCGGATATTTCAATGTAATCCATACTTCCTAGTGCTTCTGCTAACTTATTGTTTTTCCTATTTTTGCATTCATTAGCATAATGCCCCGTTTCGCCACATGCCCAACACTTGCAATTTCTTTTCTTTTCAGGGCAGTAAGAGGCTTTCCTAAAAAACCTTCTTTTCTTAATAAACGGTTTCTTATAATACTTCTTATGATATTTCTCTCCTCTTTGTTTGTTGAAACTTTTCTTTCTATAATTATTTCTTCTTTGATTATCTCTTCTATCACACCCCCATTCATTTGGTAAATCCCAACATGGTAGAAATTGTCTCTTCATTTGTTGTGTTCCTTTCACTTCTCGACATTTCTTTTCTACCCATCTTTTTATAAATTTCGTTCTATTACCCAAAGTATCTCTAGAATTATACCTATTTTTCCATTCATGGTATCCATCACTAATTTCTTCGTTAATAGGTTTTGGGAGCTTATCGAAGAGCATTTGAAGATTAGTTTGGTTTTCTCCTATCTTATAATAATAATGTTCAAATTCAGAGAGATAGTTATCCAAATATCTCATATTACAGATTTCAAGAGTGTTTAACTTTCTTTGCCACTCGATAAATTTTTTGTCAATTTCATCTCTTTCTCCAACAAACTCTTCGTCTATAGCTTCACATAATGTGGTAAACATTTCTGCTGGAGATTCTTTTGTTCTAAGATTTTCTTTATATTCTTCAGGTATTCCTTCATACCAGTCAGCTACTATACCATACAGACTGTGTTCTATGTAATTTAAAAAATTTGACGATCTCCAATCTGTATTTAGGTTTAAGACACTCATCATGCTTTTCTTCCAAAAATCTAATACTTCTTCTCGTCTTCTTATGCCATCTAGATTTAGCTTATATCCAGTTTCACTTATTGGTTCTAAAGTGAGTTCTTTTTTATTAGGTCGATGATTTGGCATAATCCTTACCCAAATCTAGCCGTTTTTTCTAAAAACTCTTTAGGTTTAACATTGGGCCTTCGATAGCTACATGATCCTTCTTCATATTTTTTATAGTAGGATCTGTTTGCCTCATTAGTCTCTTCTAACATTATAGGTGTTATCTCTTCCTCAACTTCATTAAAATCTAACACCTTTTTACCAACAATTTTATCTACTCTTCTTTTGACTTCGTTAATGGGTATAGTTTCCATATCTTTTAATTTTATTAATCCCATTTGTTGATACATTTCTTCTTCTTCAGTACCATATTCAGATTCTTCGCTACTCGTTATACCTGATTCTTCTATGATATTTTCAAGTAACTTAGAGTTATTCTCTATTTCATGATTCTTCATCTTCGGGTTCAGTTTTCTTTTCAATTTTTAAATTGGGGACTGAAAACGTTTTTGATGGGTTTTGATTTTGAAAAGGATATTTATGTGGAAATAGAGTCGGTCTCTTACCTACTATTGTTTTAGTAATAGCACCTTGGTGTCTAATTTCGTTAGTAAGTGCAATAGCAAATTTTTGGTTTTCTTCTAAGTGAATTTTTTGGACTAAAGTAAGCTCTTCTTTAATTTTTTGATTTTCTCACTTAATCTAAAAATACAACTTTTTAAATCTGCGATGTCGTCGACAATGGTGTTTAGTATGGCTTCATAATGTTTTTCGCCAATTTTTAGATGTTTAATATGTGGAGATTCTCGATTAGGACATTTATCGGAAATTTCCAGCTTGTCTACTTGATAATTTGTCGTCTACAATAGTGTTTAGTATGGCTCTGATACCAAATTTCAGGACCTATATTAAGTTAAGTGATACTAAGATAAACTAAGAAAAAAGATATTTGATAAAGCTAATATTTTTAAATCTAAGGATATTTTTTATTATTTTTTATAATTTAATAATTAATTTTATAATTATCTAAGAATAACGGGAATGAAATATAGATACTACAAATAAAAGGGAAAGAACTGTAATTAACGAAAATAAAACCCAGGCCGCTGAGCAAAAAGTGCCGGACCGCTGAGCACACCTCATTCTACCGACAGGCTCAATGATTGATAAGAAACAAGTATTCAACCATAATTTTTTACAAGTCAAGTTATGATTGAATATGTATCATGTATATTTATGCAAGAGTGTAAAGAAAATATGATTACATGGACCCGTCCAAAATCTAAAACGTCGATCGACCATAACTAACAAGCTGTATATATATTCCAACAAAAAAAAGTTGTGTATAAATCTATAAAGACCAATAAATATTGTTGGATCATAATGTGTTAGTAATGAGCTTGGTAACAGACTTTGGACTATATAATTGCAAGTATTAAAAGCAGATAAGGGCACAGTTCCTTTATAGAGGAACCTACTACAACCAACTAGTTGTGTGGGTAAATCTCTACCTCCACTTGAAGAATTTTGAACTATTTACTTGTTTTATTGATTGTTCCTTAGTTACAAAAAGAAAAGACTCATACTTTTATGTTCCTAGTAGTTACCAAACTCTAGCAACACTAATGATTCTTCTCAACCTAGTTCCTAAGCAAACAACTCAACTAAAGACAAATAAACCGAACCTTACACCTGGACTTAACTATCACAATTCCCTTTCTCCTGGGAACCTTGAATTCGCCGTCGCTGAGATCAAACACTCGTCGCCGAGGACTTTTCTTGATTGCTTCAATCTTCGTTCCTGGTTTTGCTTGAGGATTTTGTGAGTTCTCGGAGAAGTGCCACTTCAATGCACTATTCATTGGCTTATATAACCTTTCGGGCTTGGGCTAAATTCTTCATTTTCATTGATGTCCAAAATGCCCTTGTCTTGCAAGCCAAGTATGTCATTTCTTCACATGTGACGTCATTTGAAATTGGTCAACTTTGGATGTTAATCGGACTGTTGATCATTCGACTCAGTCTGTTCCTCAGACAGTGCCTCTTCTTTGTCTGAGACAGAATCCTACGATTTGCACTGCATGGTCTATCTTCATATGTGAGTTCCCATGTAATGAGAATCTCTCTCTCGTGAGTTCCTTTGATAAGAACTGCTTTTTTTCATTCAAGCATCGCTATGCGCTCTGAAGTTCCTTTGAAAAATATATTGTTCATTCTAAAGTTCCCTTGAAATACTTGATCATAAAACATTAGTTCTCATATGGTATTTGTCATTATCAAAACTGGAGAATACTTCGCAATTTCGATGTTGTTGAACGTAAGTTCCCAACATTGTTCCAACAAATATATTTCTATCCAAAGTAATGTATAAAAAGACAAAATATATATTTGTACCCGAATTAAAAGGACTAATAAATATAGAGAAACTAGTGTAATTGTTCTGCACAGAATTAATTTCAAATAACATTAGCATATAAATATTTTATTTAGGCAAATTTCACATGTTGCTTAAGGTTTTTTAAAACTTTGCGTATTAATCTTGAAGTTTTATAGTTTTGCATGGTAACTGTTTTGGGCAGGATAATCGCACTAACGCGTTACCTACTATAATGTGGGAAATCCTAACCAAACAGAACTTGTAACGCGTTATAAGTAACAATCAAGTAATAAAGCAAGATAAAAGGCAAGAAAAGCTACAAAATAATAAGGTCAATATTATGATCGAGATTAAGGATCTTCTATCAGTACAAATGGATGCTCGGAACAGAGTAGAATGGCTAGAAAAAGACTCGAGTTTTCGTGAGTGATCTTCATTATCAGTGTCCTCCCCTACTGTCCTTGCTTCGTGTCTATTTATACCCCTCTTCCCTATTTTGACCGTTGGTTGAAACGTTTGGCCCATCCCAGAGATCTCACCCCCGTCGTTAATGGAATAGCCGTTGGTGTCGATCATGGGTCCGAGATCTTCGCCCCCATTGACTGCTCCATCATCGTCTCCTTCTATCGATTTACTCGGATCAGTTATTCTGGGCTTTTGACATCCTTTCTTGGGCCAAGTTTCGGAGGGACCAACAATACCCCCTCAAAAACCCGGGAAAACTCCTTCCACCGCTTTTCTAGGGTTTTTTATTTTTGCTTCTCGGAAGTTGTAGCGCGTAAAGGCATGTCCCATCAATCCGTATTTATAGCAGTCATGATGGCCTCTAAGACTTCAGTTGTTGATGTTCGTATTTTTAGTATAGTTTTTAGTATGTTTTCTTGGTTTGTTAGGCTTAGTTTTAGTAGTTTTAGGATTAGTTTTGTGTGTTTTTGGATAGTTTTGCATATTTTGTGAAAAGTATGGAAGCTACTCCGTTTTGTGTCTTTTTGTAGGTTTTAGCGAGGAAAAGATGCTATTTGGAGCTGAATTTGGAGTGTTATGATGAAAGACGGAAGAATGCAAGACGAAGAAGTCGAAGCCTAAGTTTCTGGAGATAAAGTGTGGAAGAAAGCCAAACCCAGGCTCGTTAACGAGGCTGTAAGGGGTCGTTAACGAGGCCACGAGATGAAGATTTCGAGAGTTTGATTCTGTAACTCACCAATCCTGTGCGAGAATTTATTTCCGTGTCGGTAGAGTATCTTTTTATGATTTTAGGGTTATTATATTATGTATTTTAGGTCTTGTTATCTTTCTAGATTTTATTTCTATCTTTTAGGATTTTAATTCTATCTTTTTAGGAAAGTTTTTATCTTTTAGCCTTATTAGTTTCTAGCCTTATTAGTATAAATAGCCCTCTTATTAGCCTAGGAAAAGGGGGAGATCGATTGAAGAGAAGAGGAAGAGCCGAGAAGAGAGAGAGTGGATCGGAGTCGAGATTAAAGCTCGGTGGACGAGAGTTACCGAGGTCGTTAATCGTGATTTTGGTTCGGTGTTTGTATTCTTTTTGGTTTCTTCTGAATCTCTGTAAGACGATATTTCTAATTAATTTGAGTAGTGTTTTGTTTTCAATGATTTCTTTTGTTGAATTTATTTGTTTCCTAGTTATGAGTAGTGAGTAGTCTTCTTTTCTAGGGTCGGGGTTAAACCCGGCATAGTTATGCATGTTTAAGGAGTAAGAATGTGTGTTGATTGCCTTTTATCTATTTTGAGATTGTTTGTTGTGCTTAGACCTAGATGAAAGTCAAGGTGATTTGAGTTTTTAACTTGATTGAAAGAGAAAGTTATAGACTTGAAGGTTGATATTGTTTGAATACGAAAGTTTCAAGCTTTAGATCCAAAACAAGCAATTGAGTGGATTGGTTTATGAAAGTAGATTAATTTACTTGATAGTCGACGAAAGTTGATGAATTTATCTGTTTAAAGGCATGATCTTATCTTCTTATGAGTTTATATGCATGCCTATGTTGTGGTGTCCCTTATCCTAGATCTTTGTTTTATTTGAATTCTTTTGAAGTGATATTCGTTGCTGAGTTTGTAGGCTCGGTACCAAACTGTTTAGGTCGTTAGTTTTGGTCTTTTTGTTTGCGGTGGTTCGTTAACGACCCTGACAACGTCGTTAACGAGGCTGCTTGTGAGTGTTTTGCTTGCTTTTGTTTGATTTTTAGTAGTTGATAAACGAACAACCTTGCTTCTCGTAGAACGATCCTGACTTCGCTATACAAAGTGGGGTCTTGACTTATAAATTTATTTGTTGTCCTGAGTCAAGAAACCCTCCCTCAACAGTTGTGGTTCTCAGTGTCCAGGTACGCTTCCTTCTACTTTGCTTCTTCATCTTCAACCTCTCTTCTTCCCTTCACTATGGCAACTTCCAGTTCCTCCTCTCTTTACTGTCTTGAAGCCGCCATTCCTCCTTCCCTAACCTCTTCCGGACTCCTCACTTCCTATCACCGGAGGGACAGTACTTCGGAAGACCTCCATATCTTTGCCTTCTCTACAGGTTTCCCTCCGCATGCAGAGGTATTCTTTCCTCCCCCTGGTGTCTATGCTGACTTCTATGCTGACGATTGGGTGTGCTTGTACGAGTACCCTTTTCGTATTGGCCACCGTTTTCCGTTTTCTCCTTTAGTCGTCGATTTCTTGTCTACTCTCAATGTTTCTCCGGGGCAACTGCTTCCCCAAGTTTGGAGACTTCTGCTTTCCGTCGATCGATTGTGCTCTTCTCAGGGTCTTCCCTTCAAAGCTGCCGACTTTTTCTTGAATTATCGCCTTTCTAAAGGTGGTCCTGGCCATTTAACTTTGAAAACCTTACAAATAAATCTGACCTAGTCTTCAACATATCAAAATCTGACCGGGGTTGGGCTGACAAGTTCTTCTTCGTGAGATTGTCTTCTCTGGGAATCGATACCTCTTTCCTGAAAAGTCATTGGCGGTCAACAGGTAGTGTTTCCCTCTTGTACTCGTTGGTCTTTATTCAAATCTAACCACTGATCGTTTTTTGTGTAGAGAATCTTGCTACTCCTCAACCCCGCAAGGTGTTATTCCAAGTTATCTCCCACATCGAGGCTCTTCCGTTGGAAGACAAATCATACCTCGAGTTAGTAAAAGCGTGTTTCGCAGAACCCGAAGATACCGAGATGTCGAGTAAGCTTTTATTTCTTCTTCTTCCTTGTTTCAGCGTCTTTATCTTCCGCTAATCCTGTTACTCCATGTTGTCAGGTTCAAGAACTACCAGATCGACTGCTGCGTTATCAACCTTGGAAAGAGTCGAAGCCAGGAAGAAGAGGAAAGCGGAAACTGCTTCTATTGCAGATACGTCTTTGGCGGTAGCTCTGCCTCCCAAGATTGCAAGCGACTCTCCTAAGGCCTCTTTGTCAAAAAAGGATGTATCCTCTCGAATGATGGACCTTCCTAGCACTATGATGTCCCTGGACATGGACGCGGGAAAATGCCTGAAATTTCTGATGCCGCTTCAAGTGAACTCTCTTTGGGATTCAGGACACCGGTCCACTTTACCTGACTTCTTCGGCGAGATATTGGCGGCTCAGTGGCAGGTATTCACTAACTTTCTTCATCTTTATTGTTAATATTCTCGGTTCATGATGGTTCTGTACTTGTTATCCAGGGTCTCCAACTTGCTCTTGCGGCTTTCGACGCCTTCAAGGACTACCCCGAGCAATTGGCTCAAAGTAAGATCAGTACGCAGCTTGAGAAGGATAAGTCGGTCATCTTAGGGCAGGAGAAGAAGGCTTTGGAGAAGAAGGTCGCTGATCTGCAGAGTGCTCTCGAGAAATCTCTTGGGGAATCCAAGGCGTGGGAGGACAAGTTTAAAGAAGCGTCGAAGAAGCTGCTCTTGCTCAAGAGGTTGAAGATACGGCTGACTACTGGTCACTCAGAGCTCGTGTTGAGACAATAGAGGAGTTCGCTGCTGGGGAACACTCCTCTTGGGACGCTGTGAAGGAAAGGGAGCAGTTCGAGAACTTGTTTCCTGATGAAGCCAACGCATCCAAGAAATCCTCTCTTATCGACGAGATTTCACAAGTCGCCAAAGAAGTGGCCCAGGTGGAAATGGATAACCAGAAGCCAGTCGAAGGAATTTCCAAGGAATGATTTCCTTTTACTTCTTTTATTCCTCAGACTTCATCCTACCCCCAGTATGTTGGGGCTTTTTTTTAAAACTCTGTGTTTTGTTTGGCCGCTTGTTGTAGGGCCTGGATGTGGACAACTTATACCCCCTGTTGGTTTTTTGGGGTTTATATTTATTTTACTAATGTTTTAGTATTTGCTATGGCCTTGGATCTGTTTTTGTCTTTTTTGCAGGTAGAACAGGTTTAGTGCCGGAGAATGAAGATCATCGCGTTTGTGATAGATCAACTTGTTTGTAAAAATATGTACTTGTAGTTTAACAATAAACTCTTCGTTGTATGGCGCTTTTTATGTAAGATGCAGAGGGAGAGAGAATACTGTATTTGTCTGAAGGTAAATACTTGCAATAAAATTGTGAATCGTGTTACAAATACTTGGTGAAAATCCTCTTGCTCTAGAGTTTACGTTACACGTTATCCTCTCTTGCATCTTTTTGACTAGTCGTTGTGTGCACAGCGTTGCCTGATCATAATGCAAGGGCCTATGTTTTGGCCTGTAACGTCACAAGGCGTCCCTTGTTAGTTTTCTCAAAACCGTTGTTGTCTTATGTATGTATGAAGATGTAATAATATAATGTGAAAAGAAAAAGTATATGGAATATACCTTATTGTGACTCGTGCGTTCTAAAAATGATACAACTTTAAATTCATCGCGTTCCAACTCTTGGGGACTATCTTCCCATCTCGTGACATCAACTCGTAGGCTCCTTGTCCTACGATCTTCGTAATCTGATAAGGTCCTTCCCAATTTGCTCCCAACTTGCCAGCATTCAATTCTTGCGTGTTTTGAAAGACTTTCCTTAATACCCAATCTCCCACTTGGAATGCCTTTGCATAAACGCGTTTGTTGTAACTTCGAGCTACCCCCTGTCTGTATGCCGGCATACGAACTGATGCCTCATCTCGTAACTCGTCTACCGTGTCTAAATGGTGCAACAAGTTAGGTAGATTTGATTCCTCGGTAGTAAGTCCATATCGAACTGTGGGCAAAGTTACTTCTACTGGTAACACGGCTTCGCATCCATAGACCAAGGAGAAAGGTGTATGGCCTGTAACAGTCTTAGGAGTTGTTCGATCTGACCACAGAATGAGGGGTAACTCCTCTGCCCATTGATGTCTCTCTATTTGGTGGTGTTTTCATATGTGATTTCCTTTGTAAATATGTTTCTTTTTCCCCTTTTCTTGTGCCTTTTGTTCCTTTTTAGCCTAGTTCCCGTATTTCTATGAGATTCGGAGACTACGCACATTTTATGTGTTTTGTAGGTAATTTGGCATGAATCGAGGATCGATTTGAAGGAGGGTCGAGACATGGAGCAAAGGCCGAGCTAAAGCGGGAAAGAGAGAAGTAAGCCATGAAGAAGAACAAGAGAAGCCAACAAAGAAGAAGGTGGAACGAGGTCAGGACCGAGTTGCAACCACGTCGGGCCCGACTTTGAAGTCTCCAACCTCGGACCGAGATGCACAGTAACTCGGGCCCGAGGTCCTCCGTGTCGGTCCAAGTCGGTCACCGAACTACTTGGGCTCCAAGGCACGAATTTGTGGACTTCCACTTTTGCCCCTCATCTAATCTGTAAAAGGCCCTCTTGTCTTCTAAGAAAGGGTTCCCCCACATACACACAAGAGGGGGGGAAGGGTTCCCACACACATACACAAAAAGGGGGTTCCAAGGGAGCCAAGAGGATTCTTGGAGAGCAAGGAGGAAGGAGAGGAGAAGGAAGAGAGAGAGAATCGGCCAAGGGAGGAAGTCTTGATAGGTTTTGTTGGTAGATTTGCTTTGATTTGCTTTGTTCTTGTGGATTTGAAAACCCTTGATTGGAATTTGTGGATTGCTTTGGACTTGAATGAAACTTTGCTTTGTTTTGAGATTGATTATGATGATTGCTTTCCCTTTTGATTTGATTGCTTTCTTTGCTTGTCACATGGAGTAGATCTCCTTGATCTTGGGTTATGGGGGAAAACTCTAGCTAGGTTTGGGCTAGAAACCCCAATTCCATAGCCTTGAGTGTTTGATCTAAGGAACCCACTCTACATAGAGCTACAATTCCTTGCGAAAGTTGGGAATCAAGGCTTGAGATTGGCAAAGTAGCGAAAGTGAACATGTGTCAATCTCAAGACCTTGCTTCGAAGGGGATTTCCCCAATGATCGATGTGTAGAAGTGGTTGGAACGAGGGCGAAAGCACTCGATCCTAGTCCGATCATCACTCATTGCTTGAATTGGGGTGGATAAGCCTTAATCTACTAGAGAAGGAACCCAAAAGCCCAAGATCTACTTTTAATCTTTGAAGTTCGACAAACCCAGCTACCTCGGGCCCGACTTACCCTACGTCGGTCCCGACTTCCTCTTGTCGCCAACATCGGGCCCGACGTGACCTCTGTGTCGGTCCCGACTGTTCTCTTTGTTTTCCTTTGTTTTAAGCTCTCTTTTCCAGCTTCCTAGTGTCTAGGCACATCAATCGAGTAGACTTCCCGAGTGTTCGACACCCACCACGTGCTACAACGGGGTCGGGTTATAAATTGTATCTCTAGACCCTCGCACACCGTGAGAGGCGATCAAAAGATTGGCGCCGTTGCCGGGGAAGTCTAAGTGCATTGAGTGCCAATTTGGTGAGTTTCCTGTGTTTTGGTAGTGATTTGGGTGAGGGAATAGCCCAAACCCTTTGTTTGTTTTTGATTTGTTTTGGTTTGTGTTTTTGTTTCATAGGTGTATGCTAGCTCGTTCCTCCCGAGGAACACTTGAGCTTGCGTTTGTGAGTGATCCGGAAAGTATTCTCAAGGAAGCCCGAAGAAGGAAAAGGATGGCGAATCAAGCTCTCCATGTTGATGAGGAGTTGGCTCAACTTAGGGCCGAAATGGCTAGATTGCAACTTGAGAGGGACAATCAAGAGGAGGTGGCAAGAAGAGAACGGGAGCAACGGATGAGAGCCGAGGCTCAACTCAACGCTCTACCCCGGAATGCACGCCAATACATGCATCCGGAGTTGAGGGTACCCGAGCCGGCTATTGTGCTTCCCGAGGTTGCCAAGAATTTTGAGATCAAGACACAATTCATCTCCCTCATCAAGCGTGATCAATTCGAGGGCCGTCCACATGAGTGTCCCATAGAGCATGTTAAACGATTTGTGGATATGTGTGAGACGATCTCCACCGACGAGGAGACATTGGAGTATGTGCTTCTAAAGGCGTTCAAATGGTCACTTGGGGGCAAGGCCACACATTGGCTCGAGAGCCAAGCTCCTAGGTCAATCACAACTTGGAAGACACTCTATGACGCTTTCTTGATGAAGTTCTTCCCGCCCTCAAAGACAACCGAGTTAAGAAGGAAGATTGCAAGCTTTCAACAAGGTCCGAATGAGCCCCTCTTCGAAGCATGGGACCGTTTCAAGGAGATGTTGCGCCAATGTCCTACTCATGGCCAACAACCATATGTACTTCAAGACATCTTTTTCCAAGGCATCAATCCGGTAACGAAGGACAAGCTCAATCTCCACACCGATTGTGGGTTCATAGACTTGACACCGGATCAAGCTTGGGAGCTACTTGACAAGCTATCCGATTATGAGGCCATGTATGGGGTGAGTCAAGCTAGCAAGGAGGTGAAAGTTCAAGGTGAAGGTGCAAGGAAGTTATATGATCCAAAGGGAGAAGACATTGATAGGGATGTGAAGCTCCAATTCCTTGAAGGTGAAGTGAGCAAGCTTAAGAGGCAAGTCCACTACTACAAGCAAAATGCTAGAGCTTGTGAGGAGTGTGGATCCTTTGCACATGCTACACAAGTTTGTCCGAATGAGAGCCAAGTGCGCTTGGCCGAGCGAATTGAGGAGGCAAACTATGTCCGAGGAAATTTCGGTGGAAGAGGCAATTTCAACAATGGTGGCAATGGCCGGTGGAACAACGGTCAAGCTCAAGGCTACAACAACAACTTCAACCAAAACGAGCCAAGGGCGCCACCACCACCATATAGACCACCGGGATTCAATGAGTTACAAACATTTGCTCAAGAGATGAGAGATGGGTTCAAGGAGATGAGGACCCAATTCAATGAGTTTGATGCATGGAGGAGGCAAGTCGACAATCAATTTGCTCAAATTGCGACTCAAGCCCCGAGAGAGAATGGGAGACTTCCGGGCCGACCCGAGGAGAATCCTCGAGCTCAAAACAATCAAAATGAAGTCCGGGCAATTGGATTGAGAAGTGGAAGAATGAAGAGAGTCGGACCAACTTACCCAGCAAGTCGGGTCCGACATTCCCCGAAGTCGACCCAGCAAGAAGATCGACTCCTTCACCACGGACCGAGGTCGAGAGCAACTCGGGACCGACGTACACAGACCTCGATCCAACTCCTCTGTCCAGGACCGAGAGTCACAACATCGGGCCCGACATGGTGCCCAAGTCGGTCCAACCAGGAAATGTTGCAAGTGAAGTAGGGAAGTCCAAGGAGGTTGATCCAAGCAAGATTCAAGGTGCAACGATTCTTCCATATCCCTCAAAGAAGCCGAAAGATGTTGTTGAGAACAAGTTCAAGAGGTTTCTCAAACTCTTGCAAGGCTTGAGCATCTCTATCCCGTTCACCGATGCATTGAGTGAGATGCCATCTTATGCCAAGTTTTTAAAGGAGATTTTGAGCAAGAAGAGGTCCATAGTTGAAATGCAAGATGAGGTCAAGACCTTGGAGTTACCGCAAAAGCTAGGAGATCCCGGTCGCTTTGCTATAACCATTGGTGTGGGGTCTCAAAACTTCCAAGCCTTATGTGACCTTGGGGCAAGTGTTTCGGTGATGCCCGCTAGCATTTGGAGAAGAGCAAATTTGGGTGAAATGGAGCCGGCCGATATGTCCCTAACTATGGCCGACGGTTCCATCATCAAGGCTAAGGGAATATTGGATGACGTTCCGGTGCGAGTTGGAAAGTATTTTGTCCCCGATGATTTCGTGATCTTGGACATGCACGAGGACCCTTGGTCCCAATAATCTTAGGAAGACCATTCTTAGCTACGGCGGGGGCAAGGTTTGATGTCAAAAACGGCAAGGTTTCCTTTGAGATTGGTGAAGAAAAGGTCGATTTTCACTTCAACAAGGCCTTGAATGAGCCGGACGCCTTGGCTATCCTCAAACTTGAAGAGAGTGCCAAGAGAAAAGGAGAAGAAGTGGAAGTTGCTAGAGAGGTCGTTGTGTTGAGAAGTGATGAAGGGTTGAATAAACAAATACAAGCAAGGGAGTTGTTGGAGCAAATTGAGGATCAAGATTAGTCAAGGATCAATGCTAGCCCAAGGAGAAATGAAGAGTATCCTTACTTATATCCTTTTGATGTTGGTGATGACCACAATTCTTCCCAAACTTTTGATTCCTACATTTGTTTAAGTGATTTGAAAGATGACTTAGGAGACTCCTACATTTGCCTTAGTGACTTGAAAGATGAATTGGTAGAATCTCCTAGGAATTCTTTGGATAACTTTGGTGTAGGAAAAGAGGAACATGATGGAGCAAGTAAGGAGAAGAAATCTCATCCGTTGGAGGAGTATGATGAGAGAGGCCCGAGACCGGATAGCCATGCCTATATAGACCATCGTTGGTGGTTTTATGGGTATGAAGGCAATGGGAATGGGCATAACAATGGCGAGCAATTCACCGTGTTTCACCCGCCATAAGGTTGAGGTTAGGAAGTCAAGCTAGTGACTCTAAACGAGCGCTTCTCGGGAGGCAACCCGAGCTAGTAGCTTTCTTTTCGTAATTTTAGTTTGATTTTTCTTAGTTTAGCATAGCTTTTCCCTAACCAATCTCTATCTAGTGTTTTGTGGATTTATGGTGTCGTGCATTCTTCAAAGTTGTGTAGGATTTGAGGTGAAATATTTAAATGGAAATATGGGAAAGAAGTTGCAAGAGGATGGAGTAAAATTGGTGACCCGAATACTCCCACATCGAGCCCAGGTAAGTCAGGCCCGACTTCCCTCAACGTCGGTCCACTTCATTCCATAGTGGTGAGGTCCCGAGGCATTATGAACGAGGAGAGGGAGCGGCAAGCAAGGCTCCAAAGAGGACGTAGACGTGACAACCCCTTCGATTGATCCTATACATGCCATTGAAGAATAAGAAATTGTGAGCTTTTCATACTCTTCTCTCTTGCTTTTAAGTTTTGATTTCCTTGTTTGATGGGGACATCAAAATTTTAAGTATGGGGTGGGGGTAAGTGTGTTCATGATTTCACTTGTTTATGTTTGTTTATTATTTTGAGGATATTTAGTTTGTGTTTCTAGTTTGTATTTGGGATGTTTGCTTCTTGGTTTGTGGTTTGATGAAAAACATGAATGATTAATTTGGTCTTGAATGGATGAGTTTTTGGTTTTAGAGAAATTTTTGCAAAAAAATCCATAAAAAATTGAAAAATTGTGTTGAAAACAACAAAAAGATTTTGTGTTTTGTAGGTTTTGGACTAGAAATTCCCATCTTAGATTGCCAAAATAAAAGCTAATGATGATGTGAGCATGTAAATTCCTTTGCATATTTTTGGATAGTTTAGCCTCTTAAATGATGTTGCTTTTGATGTGATCATGATATCTTGCTTGTTTTATTGAACATGTGAGTTCTAGGATGAGTTCTTATGCAACTAAGTATGAGTGACCCTTGTGAGATTGATTTTTGGCCATTTTAGGGATGCTTGTTCATATTTGCATATCCCTCATTTTTCTTGTGTGATTAGCTCATTCATGCTTAGTAAAACTTGTTATTGCGATGTTTATCTATTTTCCAAGACCGTCATGAGATTTGTCCTAGCATTGTCACATTGATTTTGAACTTTGTTCTTTTAGTCACATAAATGTTCCATATCCTACCATGAAGATAATCCTTTGTTTGTAGCCCCGTTCTAGCCTAAGCCTTTGTTTGAAACTCCTCAAAAATATTATTCCTAGCCTTATATGACTTGACCCTTATGGGATTGGACTTTAGAAGAGAGGTTTGGATTGTATTTGAAGAGTTGAGATTCTCTTGGGTTTAAGGGCAAAAGAATGGTGTTATGAATCATGTGGGTAGTGCATCTTTGTTGTACAAAAATGAAAAAAAAAAGAGAAAAGAAAGAAAGAAAATGTTGGAAATATAAGGTGGAATAAAGCAAAGAGCTTAAGTGAAGAAAAGGGTCCGACCGAGTTACAAGCAACATCGGGCCCGATGTCATAAGAAAGTCGGTCCAAATGTAGAAAGTGTTGAAAATCCAACAAAAAGGCATAAGAGCAAAGATGAAGTGGAATGTTAAGTGAAATTTTGGGTTGAAAGGAAAATGTTAAGTCTTTTGGGTGAGTGTGAAAGTAATTGTGGAATTTGGTGAAGTTGGTGAGAGTTTAGGTTGTTCAATCCCCATTGTAAGCACCACAAGACCAAATAATTCCTACCTTGAAAAATACCAAAAGCCCCATTACAACCCGGCCGAATGGAACCTCTTTGAGGACCTCCATTGAGCCAAGTTCGAAATTCTTTGTGTACTTTGCATTAGGCATCTCTAGGTGGAGGAATTGGTGATATTAACTTCAATAGTAAAGTCCTTACTTGCATGATTTTTGAGCTTGAGTGTTCATTGCTAAACCCAAACACATGATGAGTGATACACATTCACATACCCCTAAAGTGAGGCTTAGTTGCATTGACATTATTCCTTGGAACACTTAATCATGTGTGATGATGTAATCTTGCTTGAATATCGATCACTTGTGCTTAAAATGTGTTTTCACACGAGGCTTTACTTGAAGATTATGTTTCGGTCTTGCTTACATTGTTATTGCTTGAGGACAAGCAAGTTTAAGTATGGGGTATTTTGATGTCTCTCTATTTGGTGGTGTTTTCATATGTGATTTCCTTTGTAAATATGTTTCTTTTTCCCCTTTTCTTGTGCCTTTTGTTTCTTTTTAGCCTAGTTCCCGTATTTCTATGAGATTCGGAGACTACGCACATTTTATGTGTTTTGTAGGTAATTTGGCATGAATCGAGGATCGATTTGAAGGAGGGTCGAGACATGGAGCAAAGGCCGAGCTAAAGCGGGAAAGAGAGAAGTAAGCCATGAAGAAGAACAAGAGAAGCCAACAAAGAAGAAGGTGGAACGAGGTCAGGACCGAGTTGCAACCACGTCGGGCCCGACTTTGAAGTCTCCAACCTCGGACCGAGATGCACAGTAACTCGGGCCCGAGGTCCTCCGTGTCGGTCCAAGTCGGTCACCGAACTACTTGGGCTCCAAGGCACGAATTTGTGGACTTCCACTTTTGCCCCTCATCTAATCTGTAAAAGGCCCTCTTGTCTTCTAAGAAAGGGTTCCCCCACATACACACAAGAGGGGGGGGAAGGGTTCCCACACACACACACAAAAAGGGGGTTCCAAGGGAGCCAAGAGGATTCTTGGAGAGCAAGGAGGAAGGAGAGGAGAAGGAAGAGAGAGAGAATCGGCCAAGGGAGGAAGTCTTGATAGGTTTTGTTGGTAGATTTGCTTTGATTTGCTTTGTTCTTGTGGATTTGAAAACCCTTGATTGGAATTTGTGGATTGCTTTGGACTTGAATGAAACTTTGCTTTGTTTTGAGATTGATTATGATGATTGCTTTCCCTTTTGATTTGATTGCTTTCTTTGCTTGTCACATGGAGTAGATCTCCTTGATCTTGGGTTATGGGGGAAAACCCTAGCTAGGTTTGGGCTAGAAACCCCAATTCCATAGCCTTGAGTGTTTGATCTAAGGAACCCACTCTACATAGAGCTACAATTCCTTGCGAAAGTTGGGAATCAAGGCTTGAGATTGGCAAAGTAGCGAAAGTGAACATGTGTCAATCTCAAGACCTTGCTTCGAAGGGGATTTCCCCAATGATCGATGTGTAGAAGTGGTTGGAACGAGGGCGAAAGCACTCGATCCTAGTCCGATCATCACTCATTGCTTGAATTGGGGTGGATAAGCCTTAATCTACTAGAGAAGGAACCCAAAAGCCCAAGATCTACTTTTAATCTTTGAAGTTCGACAAACCCAGCTACCTCGGGCCCGACTTACCCTACGTCGGTCCCGACTTCCTCTTGTCGCCAACATCGGGCCCGACGTGACCTCTGTGTCGGTCCCGACTGTTCTCTTTGTTTTCCTTTGTTTTAAGCTCTCTTTTCCAGCTTCCTAGTGTCTAGGCACATCAATCGAGTAGACTTCCCGAGTGTTCGACACCCACCACGTGCTACAACGGGGTCGGGTTATAAATTGTATCTCTAGACCCTCGCACACCGTGAGAGGCGATCACCCATTTCCCCTTTGCCTCTTTGAGTCGCTTCTTCAAGTTGTTGATGGTCACTTTGTTGCTTGCTTCTGCCTGACCATTGGCTTGAGGATAACGTGGTGTTGACATCACCAACTGAATGTTGTATTGCTGGAAAAATGATCTCGTCTTGTCGCTGATGAATTGGGATCCGTTGTCGCATACTATGGTGGATGGTATTCCAAACCTACTCAGGATGTTTCTTTTTATGAAAGAGATGACCTGGGTGTCTTTGACTTCTTTGAAGGCTTCGACTTCGATCCATTTAGAGAAGTAGTCAGTCATTGCTAAGATGTAGACACGTTGTCCTGAAGCTGGAGGAAGCTTTCCCACGATATCCATTCCCCATTTCATGAATGGCCAAGGGGAAGTTATGGGAGGTAACAACTCCGAAGGTTGATGTGGTATAGGTCCATGACGCTAGCATGCGTCACACTTGCGGGCGAACTCCACTGCGTGTTTGTTCATGGTGGGCCAATAATAACTCATCCTGCTCGCCTTCCTCGCCAAGTTGCAACCCCCTGTATGATTTCCGCATTCTCCATCGTGTATGTCTTGTAACACCTTCTGTACCTCTTCCTCCATTACGCATCGGGCGTATATTCCTGACGACATCCACTTAAACAGAATGTTATTCTTAATAGTGAAAGTGGAAGCTTTTACCTTAAGTCGTCGGGCTTCTTCCTTGTCGTCTGGTAAGACTCCATCTCGTAACCACTTTAAGTAAGGAGTTACCCACGAATTGTCTTCGTCAGGATCTCAAATCTTAAACATATCTGCTTCTTTGATTATGGATGACGCATCAAGGTACACGAAAGGTATCTTGTTGTACTCTTTTGGGTCGATTGCGGATCCGAGGTTGGCTAAGGAGACGCTTGCGTGTTAGCATCCCGGGGAACTTGCTTTATCTCAAAATGTTTGAAATGTTTAATGATCTCTTGAACTTTTTCTAAGTACGCCTTCATCTTTGAATCCTAGGCAACATATGAGTTCGTAACTTGATTTACAATAAGTAACGAATCACAAATTACCTCAATTTCTTGTACATTCAAGTCTTTAGCAACGAGTAAACCTGCTATAAGCGCCTCATATTCTGCTTCATTGTTGGTAGCTTTGAATGTACATCGAATAGCTTGGGCTATCCTATCCCCCTGTGGTGACTTCAAGACTACCCCCAATCCTACGCCAATTTGATTCGATGCTCCCTCTGTATGCATCAGCCACTTGCCACTTCTTGTTACATGTAACACATCTTGGTCTTCTTGTTTTGAAGTGGTAGGAGTGAAGTCAACCACAAAATCTGCCAACGCTTGAGACTTCATTACTGTTCTTGGCTCGTACGTGATGTCGTAACCATTTAAGTGGATCAACCATCTTGTTAGCTGACCTGACAATTCTGACTTTGACATGATACTCTTCATTGGATAATTAGTCCTCACGATGATAGAATGACTTTCAAAATAAGGATGTAACTTTATTGAAGCCATTACCAGAGATAATACTAGTTTTTCCATGGGGGAATACCTGGTTTCCACGTCGAGCAAAGTTTTACTTACGTAATAAATGGGCAACTGGTCTCCATTCTCTTCTCGGATCAAGACGGCACTCACTGCTACTTCGGTCACGGCCAAGTACACGTATAACTTCTCGTCTGGCTTGGGTTTGGAGAGTACCTGCGGGTTAGATAAATAATTTTTCAACTCTCCAAAGGCTTTTTCATGCGCTTCCGTCCATTCAAATTACTTGTTCTTCTTCAGGATGTCGTAGAACAACTTGTCTCTATCCGAGGATCGCGATATGAATCGGTTCAGCGCAGCTACTCATCCTGTTAACTTCTGGACGTCTTTGACGCACTTTGGTGATTGCAGCTCCATTATGGCTTTGATCTGTTCGGGACTCGCCTTGATTCCTCTCTGCGTCACTATGTATCCAAGGAATTTCCCTGACGTCACTCCGAAAGAGCACTTGGTTGGATTCAATTTCATCTTGTAGCTCCGCAGGATCTGGAACGCGTCTTTCAGGTGAGTAATATGGTCCTCCGCCTTCAATGACTTGACTAGCATGTCGTCGATGTACACCTCCATTGTATCCCCCAGTTTTTCCTGAAACATCTTATTAACCAATCTCTGATAAGTAGCACCTGCGTTTTTTTACCCGAAGGACATAACTTTGTAACAATAAGTTCCCTGATTGGTTACGAATGCGGTTTTTTCCTGATCGTCAAGGTGCATCATTATCTGATGATATCCACTAAATGCATCCATGAAAGTCAAAAGCTCATGCCCTGCCGTCGCATCCACCATTGCATCAATATGAGGCAAAGGGAACGAGTCTTTGGGGCATGCTTTGTTTAAATCGGTAAAGTCTACGCAGACACGCCATTTACCGTTTTGCTTTTTTACGACAACCACGTTCGCAAGCCAATCAGGATATTTCACTTCTCTAATTTTTCCAGATTCAAGTAAGGATTTTACCTCATCGTTGATTACCTGATTTCGTTCGGGTGCGAACTTGCGCCTCTTCTGTTTCACTGGTGGCACCTTCTTATTGACATTTAAGGCGTGAGTAATCACGTCGGGATCAATGCCCACCATATCCTCGTTTGACCAGGCGAAACAATCACTGTAGGACCGTAGAAATTCCACCATTTGCTCACGTAAAGTTGGCTCCATGTCTGCTCCTATTTTGACTTTCTTGGATGGTTCTAGTGGATCAAGAGCCACTTCTTCGAGCTCTGGCGTCTCCGGCTTTACATAGTAGGTGGTTGTTCTATAGTCCTTTAATTGCTAATCTGACGACTTCTTCCCCGCTTCAAGCTGTAAGTTCTTGGAAGTCGTTGCTTTCATTATTATGGAATAGCACTCCCTTGCTAATTTCTGTTCTCCTTTAATTTCTTGAACTCCCCATGGTATTGAGGGTTCGGACTACCTCGGTTGCATCCACGCAGAAGTTGTAGTGGGAGAGTTTCGGAGGTAGTATGGGGTTTTCATATCTTTCACCCTGTCTGGCTATCGTTGCATTGACGGTTGTCTTGGTATGAGGTGCAGTAGGGTACGGAGTGTATTTTGGTTCTCGCCTTCCCTGTTTCCGGTCCAGCCGGTGAGGGCTGATTGCTTTTCCGACAAAGAGGTCATCTTCCTCTAGTCGAACATGGGTTGCATCCACGCGGAAGTTGTAGTGGGAGAGTTTCGGAGGTAGTCTGGGGTTTTCATATCTTTCACCATGTCTGGCTATCGTTGCATTGACGGTTGTCTTGGTATGAGGTGCAGTAGGGTACGAAGTGTATTTTGGTTCTCGCCTTCCCTGTTTCCGGTCCAGCCGGTGAGGGCTGATTGCTTTTTCGACAAAGAGGTCATCTTCCTCTAATCGAACATGGGCTAACACTTTTACCTGCACTTCATCAAAATTTGAACAAGGATATTTAGTTAATTCACGATATAACTCGGGATTACAAACCGATATGCCTCTTCGGAATGCCTCCACAGCTGTAGCGGCATCATATCCTTCAATGGTCACCAATTCCTCGTTATAACGGTTGAGGAAAGCTTTCAAAGATTCACCCGGTTTCTAGATCAAGCGGTACAAATCACTTGATCGTTTCTTAGCATGTCGGCTGCTTGCAAATCTGATCTTGAACTTGTCAATTAACTCGGGGAAAGATGAAATACTCCCAAGAGGTAAGTGTGAATGCCAATTGAGTGCGGGTCCGGATAACGTGTTCCCGAACCAACGACACATAACAATCTCCTTCATGTCAAAAGGGACTGTGCTAATATTCATAGCCTGTTTGAATGCGGCTATATGCTGATCGGGATCCGTTATCCCTTCGTACTTAGGTACATCAGGAACGTGATACTTTCGGGAGATATCAACTCTCGCGATAGCGGGTACGAAGGGAGAATCGGTATAACCATCTCTCCTTTCCATCGCTATCGGTTGAGGTGCCCCTGGAACCTGAGTAATTCGATCCTCTAGGGCTCTAAGGCGTTCCCGCAATTGGGAAACCTCAGTATCTTCCCGTATTGCCCTTAAAGAATTACCATTTACCTGATACCCGGTTACTGGTCGGACGACATCAGGTGTCACGAGACTTGGATCGTCCATATCTAATCGTCTAGCGACTCCTTCCACCACATCGGTTCCCCGGGGACGGGTTGGAGCCGATTTTACCTGAGATCGAAGCAAATTACGCTCATTAGTTAAAGTTTCAATTTGCTTCTCGTATACCTCGGTGAACTTGGCATTGGCCTCTTTCTGGCTCTCTAGGTCCTTCTGAAGAGCGATCATTGTTGCTCGAAGTTCCATGATGACGTCGGCATCGCCTCCTCCAACTCCTCGTTGCTCGGAAGTACCTGGGTCGCCATTGGTGTTTCCAGAACCTTGCTCAACTCCGTCCACATTCCCGACACCGTTGACGTTCCCGGCACCGTCAACATTCCCGACGTCGTGGTTGTTGGTTTCCTCATTGCCCTCCTGATTGTCGAGATCCCCTACGTGGCTGTAAGTAGTTTGGATTCCGTCCATTTGACAGATTCCGTAGCTGTTTTAGCGTAACTTCTTTTTGGCTAGGGCCCCACGGTGGGCGCCAATTGTTTTGGGCAGGATAATCGCACTAACGCGTTACCTGCTATAATGTGGGAAATCCTAACCAAACAGAACTTGTAACGCGTTATAAGTAACAATCAAGTAATAAAGCAAGATAAAAGGCAAGAAAAGCTACAGAATAATAAGGTCAATATTATGATCGAGATTAAGGATCTTCTATCAGTACAAATGGATGCTCGGAACAAAGTAGAATGGCTAGAAAAAGACTCGAGTTTTCGTGAGTGATCTTCAGTATCAGTGTCCTCCCCTGCTGTCCTTGCTTCGTGTCTATTTATACCCCTCTTCCCTATTTTGACCGTTGGTTGAAACGTTTGGCCCATCCCAGAGATCTCGCCCCCGTCGTTAATGGAATAGCCGTTGGTGTCGATCATGGGTCCGAGATCTTCCCCCCGCATTGACTGCTCCATCATCGTCTACTTCTATCGATTTACTCGGATCAGTTATTCTGGGCTTGTGACATCCTTTCTTGGGCCAAGTTTCGGAGGGCCCAACAGTAACATTAAAGAATTTTAAATGCAAAAAAATTGAAATTTAGCCATATTTTTTATTTATTTATACAAAGTCACCATATGTTTAGGCTATTAAAAAACTGCCTATTTTTTAAGAAAATTGCCTAATTTTATAATTTATTAGAAAAATTGTAAAAAAGCTATTATTTATTCATAATTCATAACATCATATATTATTATTTTAAATATCATTGCATTTATACTCTTATAAAAACACCTTCTTTTTCAAATTTATATTATTGGAAAAAGCACCAAATTTTTAGCTAACAAAAGAACATGCAATTTTCAGAGTTTGATTTAAATGAAACAAACTCTTATCCTAAAACGTGAAACGAGTGCACTTTTCTTAGTTCGTAGTGCACTTTTCATACAAAAGTGCATTGCAAAATACAAAAAGTGCAATCCGAAAAAATGCACTACAAAAAGTGCAAAAGTGCACTGCAAAGTACGAAAAGTGCAAATCCGAAAAAGTGTATTCTGAAATAAAAAAAAGTGCACTACGAACTAGAAAAGGTGCATTTGTTTCAAGATAAGAGTTCGTTTCAAGATAAGACTTCGTTTCATTTGAACCAAACTCGCAATTTTGAAGAGAACAAATGTTAACATTTTAAGAGCGAATATTTTTTTTGAAGAAAGTGGTATAAAAATGGTGTTATTTTAAAAAGAATATAATTTAGATTTTTTTTACAAAATTATAATATATATTGTCATAAAAAATGTGTAAAAAAGAGAAGTGTTTTACAAAATATCCTTAAAAAGTTATAAAGTTAGGTGATTTTTATTAAAAATTTAAAAAATTTAATATAAAAATGCCATACATAAGGTAATTTTATGTATCTAAGTAAAAGTATCAAT
Source organism: Fallopia convolvulus (assembly GCA_964016875.1). NCBI lineage: Eukaryota > Viridiplantae > Streptophyta > Magnoliopsida > Caryophyllales > Polygonaceae > Fallopia > Fallopia convolvulus. The sequence continues at coordinate 53,409,201 of OZ024721.1, forward strand.
TAATAAATATTTTTGTTCTTTTTAATACTTTAAGGTTACTAATTGGTATTTATGAAACTTCATGGTCAACATGCATGCTAGTGGCAGATCTTTTTTTTGAAGGTGGGGGGAGAGGGGGAGGGGAGGGAGGTGCCACTTATGACGTAGATAATCTCATAATCTCAAAAGGATTTGAACTCAAAAGCAGTCCATCAAGAGGTAAATATTGTTACTTCTAATTTATGTTTAAGTGATTAAAGTGCATGTTTTTTATAAGGAAAGAAATTAGGGGTCCTACACTAATAGGAAGTGAGCCACTCTAGAGCAACCTTACGAATAAAGTCCTTAAGCTAAGCCTAAATCAACTTCAATCGGGATGGAAGAAACATGTCAAAATGAGTCGGCTAGGAAGTTCGCAATAGAATTGACTTCGCGAAAGACGTGGGAGATGCTCCAGCTCTGAAAATAGGTCAACTAGCAAAGAATGTTCGACCGAATCAATTCAATCTTCCAAGGCAACTCCAGTTGTTGAAACCCGAAATAAACAAGCTCTAGGATCCAAAGGTCAAAGTGATCAGAGTTCGGATTTATAGATTTTGATTATTCACGCCCTCTTTTAGGAAATGCGCTTGGATTGTTCTTTTGCGACCTAAGGTCTTTTTTTTTTATCAACCTTGCCTTAATTATAGCGCGATCTCTACGAATGTTTACACACGTCAATTTGTGTTAGCAAGATAAGTCTTGAGCTAGAGGCGTTTTTCGACCCCTTCAGTCTTCGCCATCTTCCTCTATTTATAGACGTTTGAGGAGAGCGATTTCCATGTAGCTCCGATGTGGGATGAGCGATTTCTCCCTATTTGATTGGCCGAGGAGGGGGTAGTCTTTGATTGGTCGAGGAAGAGGCAACCTTTGATTGGTCGGGGAGGCGATTATGTTGTTTTTGGATCTTTCGATGTGGGACGCAGTTTCGCGCTAATTAGCCTTTTTTTTCTCATTGGAGTGAGCGCGATGTTTGGTCTTGCGACCCTTCTCGTCAGGATTATAGACTAGCTGTCTTCCCTCATCGTTGAATGTGCTTGATGTTTGGCCTTGCGACCCTTCTCACAGTATCACCTACTAGCTGCATTCCCACGTCGTTGAATGTGCGCGATGTTTAGCCTTGCGACACTTTTCAAGATTTTTTGATGTGTGTAGGAAACTCCCCGGGACCTACCTTCGAGGTCTTTTCCCTACGAGGCCCATTCGAGCGTCTGAGTCATCTATCTCGGGTTGGCATTGGCTTATTTTGTTTGTTTACGCATGGTTAAATCCACACACCATCACAACCCCATGACTTGTTGTTCATTTTCGAGAACCACAAGGCATAAATGCGTGGTCTTCCTTTTTTAGTGTAACACGCGATGTTTGCCCTCAGAGAGAGTGCGATGTTTTGGCGCTGCTTGCGAGGAAGTTCGGGGGGTTCGATCTTGGTAGTTGACTCTTTGCGCCCTGCTTTGGGAGTCTTCGACCTTTGTCGTTAGCTTGTTATAGGCTTTCGGATTTGTCTTAATGGGCTTTGGTTACCAAGCCCAAAAAGGTATGTGGAGAGTCACCCCAATTCCTCTTGCCTATAAATACTTTTCGCTATGTGGTGGTGCCTCTGACAATATTGAAACCAAACACTTTTCTCAACAAACTTTGACATTGGAATAAAAAATCTAAAGTTATACATTACTAATAAGATTTTGACCCAGGATAAAACAAAAATAGTGAACGAGGACAAACTTTCACTCTCAATAACAACACAACTACCAAGGAGGAGCATTACTTCGGTTTTCATGTATTGAATGCCCCTCCTATGTGGATTATTCTTTTATTACTTGATGATGTAAGGAGCAGGGCCGGCTATCCCTCATGTGATGTCTACTTAATCCATTTTATTTTTATTAATAAAATTCCCTTTAAGGAGCCAGAGGGTACTATATATCTATATATATAAATCTCCTTCTACCAATAAAAAAATACCATGGAAGAAGAAGAAATTGACATGGAAAAAACCTCAAACCAGGCTTCCACAAAATAAAATTTGATGGCTCAACCAAACTTAATAGGATCGTCTATTGGGTTCATTATTAGAAATGACCTGGGTGAATGTTTTAAGATGCAATCCGGAAAATGTGGTTTGAACCTGATTTTGATCACTGAAACAATTGCTCTCGATCAAGAAGAGCATTTCTTCAGCCATAGAACTTGGATTAACTTACTTAGAGATTGAAGGAGATAACCTATGTCTCATCCAAGTTGCTAAAAGTGAAGAAACGTGCCCTTTGGAGATGGATATGCTTGTAGCAGTCATTCTCATAGATTTACAATCTTTTACTTGTATTCGACTTCGGCATGTGTTCCGAAAAATTAATTGTGTGGCAGACTGTTCGGTCAAGTTGTGTTGTATTAAGATGAAAGCCAAGCCATGAAAGGCGGCACAAAAGCTCTCAAAAGGAGAGAAAGGGAGAAGATTGTTCTCTGAATTCATTGATAGGGTTTGTTTACAAGCATATATACCCAGCAAGGGGACCAATGCCACGCAGGCTACAAGACAAAAAGGACAACAAGGTGGGTGCACCGGTGGTGCTCTGTTGGTGGTGTCTGCACGCAGGCAGCTTGCAATAAAAAAAGAAGACAAAAGGTAGTTAAGGGGTAAAAGAGGAAATCGTGCAAATCTACTATATATATAAAAGTAATAAGGTTTGGAGTCTTCTCATTGCGCCACCTAGGATTACGCCACATGGCGATCCTACATTAAGCCACCTCATATTTTTACACGTGTCATTTTCTTATAATTTAGACGTCATTTTAAATATTCCATGTCATAGTCTACATGTCAAAAAATATTTTAATTCCCATATAATCTTTTATATTGGATTTGAATTAGAAACAACTATGTTTTTTTTGGAAATTTAGTTATACATTTCGGAAAATTTACACGTAAAAATATTTTCAACATATTTTCATAATCCTAACAACTCTCCAATATAATCTACCAAAAAAACTCCAATAAATATATAAGGAAATCTTATCTTATACTCCAAAATTAATATTATATGATCATTGATTCATATGATATGAGAATATCTACTTACATAGCGATTATGATTTATAATTATGATTGTTCGATTATAATTCTTCATTATGATTTTATTGCAATCTGTGTACAAATCAATTCCAATTTGGTTAGTTCATATTTTTCTTTCACATTATAATTTTTAGATAGGATCGAATCTTTTTGTTAATAAATCTTTAATATCCAATTAAAATTATGATTTATCATGAAATTTTCATTTATGATTTATTTGACAATTTATATGCATATAAAGCCAGTTTAAGATTATGATCTTTTGGTTATATTTTTCCATTATGTTTTAATTATTATTTAAATATGAATCTGGTTATAATTTCCCATTATGTATTTTTTTGGTAATTTACATATAAATCAAGACAACTTTTTTTTTTACCAAATCTTAATTTTTTTATTTTTTAATTTATAGAACTATATATCAAACTATTCTATCTATCTATTACTAATAACTAAAGCGGTAACAATTTTTGCCACCACGTTATGCCCTTTATTAAAATAATATTTTTTAATAGTTAATTATGCAAAAAAAATTATCTCCAAATAAAGATAAAGATAACATAGTATTTATAAAATTGATCCCCAAATAAACATAAAGATAAAATAATAGTAGTAGATTTTGACATATATAGATAAAAAGAACATTATATTTATTATATTTGTAAAAGATAAATTAAAATAAAGATAAGAAAGAATATGTACACATGATCACATATATATATTTGAAATAAAAATAGCCATATAAATGATAATATTTGAGAAATAAAGATTATGTATAATTTTAAATAATTAATATTTTTAAATAAAGATCAAATATATCTACCACCATATTATGTCACATCACATTATATTAAAATACATATTTAAAATAGTAATATTAAACTAGATATGTCACTATTATATGTAAACTAAATATATATAAAAATTACCTATTTAAAATACCTTATCTTATTATATGTAAACTAAATATATATAAGAAAATATTTATATCTTATCATTTATGCTAATAATAATGAAATATTTGTTTTTTTTTTGTTTTATTACTTATCTTCTATCTAGAGATGACACAAATACAATTAGACAACCAAATATATTAATATTATTACCAAAAATATATATATCAATTTTTACTTCATTTTTATGTAATTTTTTTATTCTTATAAGATAAGACCATAAAAATATTATTTTAATTGATTTCTTCATAATTTTTAAAATTTTTATATGTCTTCTTTCTTATCATAAGAATATAAAATTTATGATTTTTTTCTAATAAAGCTATTTAATTGCGAAATTTATAATATAGTAATTTTTTAATAGAAAAGGTTAAATAATTAGTTCTATCCTAAAATTTAAACATCTCTCAAATAGTAAATTTATATTCGAAAAAGAATTTTGAGTAATACTTATAGATGAGGATGTAACCAATTTTCTCAAATTTAATTTCTTAACTTCCTTTATTTTACTAAATTAAAAAATGTGCATTTTTTGTACTTTTAAAAAAAAATTATTTATCTTCTGTAATAGAATAAAAATATAAAATTAATTAATTCAATTTATCGTTTTTTTAATAGAGCTCTTTAATTACAAAAAATACATTATAAAACCTTTTTAATATAAAAGGTTAAATAATTTGATTTATCCTTAAGTTTTAACATTTCTGAAATATTATGTTTTATAGTCGACAAAAGAAATTTGAGTAATTTTTACAGATGATGACATATTTAGCTTTTTTTAATATACTAAATCCAATGATTTATCTTCATTTTCAATACAAATAACTAAATTTCATTCATCTATAACTATATATTAAAGTTGAACCTTTTAAAACCACTAAAATAATTTTGCTCCCACCTCATATTTAAAAAAATATATTTTTATTCATATTTTTCCAATTTTTTCTATTAATTTCTTTTTATCTATTTAAATCTATCGTTAACAACTTAACACCAAATCATCGTAAAATCTTTAAAATAAAAAATAATGATATCTTTTGGAAAATTTCTTATAAAAATGGTTAAAAACAAACTTAAAATATTAAAAAATAAGGATAAATATCTTTTATCTTTTAGCATGATATTTTTTACGAGTTTCATTATAGATATATGTTGATTTTATTTTACAACAAAAAATTAATGTTAATTTCTTTATAAACATTGTTGATTGTTTATAATAAAAAATACAGATAATATAGTATTCAATATTTAATAATATTTAGTATTTTAGAAATATTAAAATATTTAATAGTCTACAAGTTTACGTAAATGAAAAATAATTAAAAATATAGATAATATAATATTTAATCTTATGTAATATTTAGTTTATTTAGCCACTACAATAATTTTGACACCACCATAATTTAAATTAATTATATTCTACCTATTTTTCATAAATAATTCCTCTTTTTCTTTCATAATAAATTATATCTTATTTATTAAAATAATTTTTAAATTTTATCTATTCCATATTTTAAAATTATATATCGTTTGTTATTTATTTTATTCGTATTTTATCTCTTTTTTAAATAAAACCTATTTTTTAAAATATTTTTAAGGAAAATGAAAATTGTAAATTATTTTATCTAAATAATCTATCTTTATTCTTAAACTTAAAATTAATAAATTAAATTTAATATGTTTTATTTTATTCCAAAAAAAAAATTTAAACTTGATACGGGCAATAAATTACTTACATTAAATTTTATATTCTATTTTTCTTTATAAATATTATATTTATAATATCTTTAAAAAATATTGTGTCGTAGTCGTGCATGCACGACGGGTACAACTAGTGGAAATTAATTCCAAACAAGTTGGCACACTCATTCCACCCCTTAAATTGATTTGAAGATGGAGAACCTTGCAATTATCATCCATAAAAATGCTCTAAAAAATACTTTCCAACCGTTGTTGATACTAGCCTAATTTTTTTTTTTTTTAAAAAACTTTTTTTGAACGGAAGCAGCAGCAGTAGTAAAGTTTACTGAAAGTTTTGCACGGGAAGGAGGGAAAACCTGAAAAGTGAAAATGACAGTAAACCCCGACCGCTGGATGTTGTATATGATCATCTCTCAACATGCTCCCTCGCTGAATTATTAGCTCAGTCTACTGTTTGTTTTTTACAAATCACCTTTTCCCACCTTGAATTGGCCTGGTAAAATTGCAGTAGAACTTTTTCTTACCTAACAAGAGAAGAATGTTCAATATGGGAAGATATAAGGTTTGGAGTCTTTCGCTCTTGACTTCTTGTACCTGTGATATATATGTAATTTGAATCTTGTTTTAGACTTTTAGTTGCATAATAAGATACTGATCGATATGAGTTTTAGGTTGAAAGCAACGTGTGTTGAGTTATACCGTATATAATTAAAGTACATTAAGTTTTTTTTATAGGATATATAGCTAGACTTATTATTATGTAGACTTAGCCTTTTCACTTAAATAAATTAAACTAAGTATGTTCATGTAAAAATAAATAATAAACCCCATAAAATTTATTGGGTTAACCAAACTAGCTAGCAATTTTTTTTGATCGAATGTGTGATCACGGGACCAAGGTTAGTGCTCTTGTAGACAACGAGGCATCGGACATCTTCGTGTCCGAGGCAATGGAGAAGAATTTGGGGCTTGATGGGATGAAGAGCTAGCAACAAGTGGATCAAGACGGTGAACTCCAAGGAGGTACCGACGCACAGGGTTGCTCAAGGAGTGGAGGTACGCTTGGAAGAATGGATCAGGAAGGTCCAATTGAGGTAATTTCGCTTGACGACTACAACTTAGTCATCGATTTGGCCTTCCATGATCACATCAATGCACTCCTTGTCCCTTTTGCAAATTGTCTATGCATCTTGGATCCACGCTGTCAATACATCGTGCCAGTCTATCGAGAGAAGGGTCCAAATTTGAGGGAAAGACTGGAGGAGCCAACGTTCCTTGCAACTCTCAAGCTTGAGGATCCATCCAAGGAGGACGGTCTTTCACCACAGGGGGTGGGCGAGGTGTTGGACGAATTCAGGGACGTGATTCCACCTGAGCTTCCCAAGAAACTCTCACCGATGAGGGAGGCCGATCAACCACTAAATCGAGTTGGTGGCTGATGCTCAACCACCATCCCGCACACCCTACCGAATGTCTCCACCGGAGTTAAAAGGAGCTAAAGAGACAACTAAAGGAGCTATTGGAGTCGGGTTACATCCGGCCCTCAAAGGCACCATATGGTGCACCCGTGTGGTTCTAGAGGAATCATGACAGGAGTATGAGGATGTGCATCAACTACCAGGCGCTCAACAAGCTCACCGAGCGGCGCTACAAGGTGTGGGAGAAATAGATGACTGCCATCGTTCGTTGCTCACGGACATGGCGTCATTATCTCATAGGGTCACAGTTCGTGTTCAAGACCGACAACATCGCCACGAGCTACTTCTAGAGCTAGAAGAAGCTAACACCCAAGCAAATACAAATCTTCTTTCCCACCAAGTCTCTTAGCTATATTTTCTTTTGCTTATTCCCTAGCTTTCTAGTTACATCCTTCGGGTCTAGGCTTGAACTAGCTATTTGAGTAAGGGTCGATCTAGCTAAGAGCCTAAGAGTCACACGGTTTTGATCGAAAGTCTTGCACATGCTATATAAAACATTTGCACACATAAGACAAAATATTTGAACAAAAAGTAAATTGTATTTGCACGTATACGGTGTAAAATATTGTACACGCAATATTAAAGCTTCGTCCGCATGATATAAAACTTGTTGTCAAATGTTTTGTATTATATTTTAAAAAATACGCATTTTCCACATAAAATTAACCAATACTTTTTTTTTTCCTAAAAAAATCATTTTAATGAACGCATAAATCAAACTGTTAATTTTTCAAATCATCTGGATTGGTTGGTGTAGGGTCGCCCGAACCTTACCCATAGAAGAATGTAGATCGAAAGGAAAAAAAGTAAAATAAATGGTGTAGGGTGGGCGTGAACTCGTAATAAGAGAAGAGGGAGTTGACAGCGTAACAGTGTACATCACGTTGGGAACGTTTGTGGTTGCGGGCGAGGGAGAAACCTTAGCCGTCTGATATTTTCTACTCTAACCATACATGGCCATGGCCGGATAAGGGGACCGTATATATTTCATATTTATAATAAAATTATAGTCCGTATCTTTTAAGTAGCAAATGTTCTTAATGAACTTAAATACTAGTCCAATACCGTACCACAAAATACTTATAATTTTTTTTTGGTCAAGCACAAAATACTTATATAAATCCTCTAAGCAAGGCATTTAAAAAATTTATTTTTTTGGTGGAAATTTAAAAAATTTATTAACATATGGATATATTGATTTATCCTAATTCCCTTAAAAAATAGGGTTCTGCAAATTTTGGTCCAGATCGGATGAAATGTCTCTTGGTCCAAAAAAAATTGGAAGTCGATATGCGGTTCAATCGAAATAAGATCCAATCCCGGTACATGCCGAATTTTTTATTTTTATTTAAGGAAAATTTAATTTAATTTAATTTTGGCCCAAATTTTCTCTAGGTTGTTGTTTCATCGTCATCGTCGTTTTTGTTGTTTTTCTAGGCTATTGTTCTTGTTCTTGAGTTTGTCGGATGCACCCCTCCCTCTGATGTGTTAGGGTAGGAGTGCCCCATCTTGACCCCCAGATTTCGATGCTGCGTAACTATATTAGTTTAATATTGTTATTGTTGTGAAATATGTATAATTAAATAATATTAGTTAATATATTTCATATTTATTTGATACAATATATATATTTTATAAGAATATAACTTTTTATAGTCAATATATACTATTTTATCTAAAATAATATTTAAAAAATAGTCTGGTCCTCGGTTAATTTTTTTTGGAAAATCGGTCCCAGTACCGTTTTTGGATTGATACCCACCCCAAACAAAAAATGTTCTCATATGTGATTAATTTGTTTAATTTTCGCATTAAAAGATCTTCGTTTATTTTAGCTTATCATAATCATTTATCCACTTAACGTTGTTGTCATTAATTAAGTTTTTTTTAATCTTGCCTTTGGCTCACCCGATTCGATTGGTCAATACCGCTCTACTTCCGAATCGGATATTACATGAACTTATTTTAGAAGAGACCCTCCTAATCATCATTACTATATACTAAAGTGGAGGTTAAAATAATATAAAATAACACATGTTGATTAAATTTAATTAGATTATTTTTATTAGTTGAAATCTTATTATAAACCTATTAGGATAGAATTATCTTAGGATGATTTATTCCTTTTATGTATTTTATATGTAATTATCTTTTATATATCCTTGGAGCCCAAGCTAGGGAATTCATATATATTGTAAACTTCTTGTCAATGAGAAATCAGAGGAGATTCTCCAAAATTACTTGCGTCTCTGATTTCTACATGGCATCAGAGCCAAAACCTAAAACACATAACCTACCCTAGTATTCTCTCCTCCACGCTGTTAAGCCAAATTTTTTTTGACTGATTTTTTTTCTGTTCTAAGTTACTTGAACAGACCTTCCGATGAACTCCACTGGATCGAACTCCACCGACGGACACTCTCCTGCCTCTTCTCCTACTCTTGCTAATGCTGTTACAACTGGTTCAACTCCACCGCCTTTTGCTCCGTCATTTACAACCGCAGATCGCCAGTCGCTGGCGCCGACTCTCTCCGATACTAATTGGCAGCAAGTCCTTGACTTGTTTCAACAGTTTCGAGGGTCCGAAGCTGATAAGTTGATGGGAAAGCTTTCGGGGGAATGGATATTGGACTCCGACGCCTCCTACCATATGACAGGCCATGAAGAGTTTCTTACTGATTTACATCAGATTTCTCCTTCTACAATTTTATTACCTGATAACTCTACCTCTATTGCTACTATGGCTGGAACCGTTCATTTTAATTCAGCCCTTAAAATTGAGAATGTGCTTCTGGTTCCTAAGTTTCATTGCAACTTGATATCCTTAGGCACGTTGATTTCTGATTTACGTCTGCTTGTAACTATGACTGATAAGTTGTGTGTGCTTCAGGATCGCATTTCGAGGACGGTGATTGGGGTCGGTGAAGCAAGGAAGGGGGTCTACTGGCTATGCTCGGATCGCAGACTCGGGTTTGCTGCTGCTACTTTGGTCTCGTCTGATCTCATGCATCGTCGACTTGGTCATCCTGCATATCAGTCTATCTTACATTTGCCTTGTGTTACATCTATTAAGCATACTTCAGTTGAACCATGTTCTGTTTGTCTTCAGTCTAAACAAACACGTGATTTTTTGCTTTAAGTTCTAATAAAGCAGATGACCTCTTTGCTCTTATACATGCAGATGTTTGGGGACCCTATAGTGTTTCTTCTACTTGTGGGGCTGCCTATTTTCTGACTTTGGTTGATGATTACTCACGTTGTGTGTGGGTCTATTTGATGAAATATAAAACTGAGGTGCCTCGGTTAATACAAAATTTTGTTGCCTATGCTCAAACTCAGTTTCAAAAACAAGTCAAACGGTTTCGAGCGGATAATGGTACCGAATTTTTACCATTAAAACTGTTCTTTGCTTCTAAGGGCATTATTTTTGAGACCACTTGTGTTGCCACCCCGCAACAAAATGGTCGAGTTGAACGAAAACATAGACACTTGTTGAATGTTGCTCGGGCTTTACGCTTTCAAGCTTCCTTACCTTTGAAATTCTGGGGTGAATGTGTCTTAACAACAACTTATCTTATCAATCGCACACCTTCTAAGATTTTGCATTCCAAAACTCCTTATGAAATGTTGTTTGGAACGTCTCCATCTTATGATCATATGCGTGTTTTTGGATGTCTATGCTATGCTGCTAAGTTGCCTAAACCGATGGATAAATTTGCATCTCGTACTAGAAAATGCATTTTCTTGGGTTATCCGTTTGGCAAAAAGGCTTGGCGCTTATTTGATCTTGAAAGTGAGACTTACTTTGAATCTCGTGATGTTGTGTTTGATGAGTCTGTTTTCCCTTATGCATCTGAGCCTATTACTGAGCCCTCTGCTGCACGTGAAACTGAACCTGTTCATCCATCTGTTTTTGACATTTTGCCTGATTCGTCTACTGTCATGCCATCTGATGGCAGGAGGAGTTTACACTCGTCTCTTGATTCTGTACAGCCGTCGGCATCTTCTACCTCTGTGTTTGAACCGCCCACGACTCGTCGAAGTACACGGCCTCGGCAGCCTTCTACACGACTACGTGGCTTTATTTGTCATACAACTCAAGCTAAAGACCCCCCCCCCTTGGCTACTTCTATCACCACTCCAGCATCGTCCTCAGGTACTCCTTACTCTATAGCTAATTATGTTACTTGCAAGAATTTTTCTAAAGCACATTCTCAGTTCTTGGCAGCTGTCACTGCTTCTAGTGAGCCGAGGTCCTATAACGAAGCCGCTCGCCAGCCAGAATGGCGGGCTGCTATGTCAGCCGAGTTGGCCGCTTTAGAGAAGAACGACACGTGGACATTTGAAACATTGCCTGATGGAAAGAAGCCCATCGGTTGTAAATGGGTCTTTCGCATTAAGTATAAGTCTGATGGCACTATTGAGCGACATAAAGCTCGGTTAGTTGTTCTTGGTAATAAGCAGGTTGAAGGAGTTGATTTCACTGAGACTTTTGCTCCCGTTGCTAAAATGACCTCTGTGCGAGCTTTCTTGTCTGTTGCTGCTATTCGTGGATGGTCTCTTCATCAAATGGATGTTCACAATGCTTTTCTGCATGGCGATCTTGATGAAGAGGTCTATATGAAACCGCCCCCTGGATTTTCAATACCTTCTGGCAAAGTATGTCGACTTCGAAAATCTCTCTATGGTCTTCGACAGGCTCCTCGAAACTGGTTTGCTAAACTTGCTTCCGCTCTTATTAAGTTTGGTTTCAAGCAGTCTTATGCCGATTACTCACTATTCTCTCTGATTCGACATGACACTACTTTGCATGTTTTAGTCTATGTCGACGACTTGATCGTTGCAGGCAATAATTCGGCTGAGATTTCTCGAGTAAAGTCTTATTTGAGCTCATGCTTTCATATGAAAGATCTTGGAAGTTTGAAATACTTTCTTGGTCTTGAAGTGGCTCATGGCAAGAGGGTATTTATCTCTCTCAGCGCAAATATGCGCTTGAGATCTTATCCGAGGCTGGTCTTCTTGGAGCAAAACCCGCCAGCTTTCCGCTTCCGCAGAATCATTCTCTTAGTACTGTGTCGGGTCCCGATTATGCTCATCCTGATCGTTATCGTCGGCTGATCGGCCGTTTGATTTACCTGACGATTACTCGTCCCGAGTTATCTTATTCCATTCATATTTTGTCCCAGTTTATGCAGGCTCCTAAGGAAGACCACTGGCAAGCTGCTCTACGTGTTCTTCATTACATTAAAGGGCATCCAAGTCAGGGACTTGTTCTCTCTCGTAATAGCCCTTTATAGTTGACTGCATATTGTGATTCTGATTGGGCTGCCTGCCCTCTTACGCGGCGTTCTTTGACTGGCTACTTTTTCCTGCTGGGTGATTCTCCTGTTTCTTGGAAGACCAAGAAACAACAGACTGTCTCTCGTTCTTCAACTGAGGCCGAGTATCGAACAATGGCTTATGCTGCTTGTGAGCTTCTCTGGCTCAAATCCTTTTTACGTGACCTCGGATATCTTCATACCTCTCCTATGAAATTGATTTGTGACAGTCAAGCAGCTCTTCATATAGCTGCCAACTCGGTCTTTCATGAGCGAACCAAGCAAATTGAGATTGACTGCCATTTTGTTCGAGATTTGATTCAGTCAGGCTGTATTCAAACATCCTATGTTCGGTCTAGTGATCAATTAGCTGATTTGTTCACTAAGGCTTTGGGCAAACAACCTTTCCTGTACTTGCTGTCCAAGTTGGGCATTCGAGATCTACATGCTCCAACTTGAGGGGGAGTATTAGGATAGAATTATCTTAGGATGATTTATTCCTTTTATGTATTTTATATGTAATTATCTTTTGTATATCCTTGGAGCCCAAGCTAGGGAATTCATATATATTGTAAACTTCTTGTCAATGAGAAATCAGAGGAGATTCTCCAAAATTACTTGCGTCTCTGATTTCTACAAAACCCCATTAGATGTTAAACAAATAAATTATTATAAAACTATTTTAAAATTTTGATTTTTATTAGTGTTAGCTCCGATATCTTGTATGGAATTTTGTGATATTATTATTTATATTTATTTGTTAAATTTAAAAAAAAAACTAGTAACATTAAATTTAGTAACATTAAATTTCTAAATCTTACTAGGAGGGCATATAAACAGTTATAATATATTATACGTACTACGTAGTACGTAAATTAATATAATATAGTACGTAGATTGAAATTTGTAATCATATATCACTATCATGGTTCTCTTATTCTTTTTTGTTTAAACACGACAGGTCATCCTTTGTTAGCATTGTTGGGAAAGCGTTGTGCAACGAATTCTTAGAATTAAAGTATATGTTAATCACCGTAATTTGTATGTGTACTACAACTAAAAGTAGCAGTACGTTGATTCCACCAGATTTGATTAATTTGACGATACAATATTTCTTAACAAAAAGCCAAATTTTGTGGGCATGTGATACATGTGAACTTTCTTTATCTTTCTCTTTCACCAGAAGATATGGATGACTTGTAACATAACCAAACGCTTTCTTGTAAGATTATTAATCCTTCGTAACCATAACATAATTGAGTACCATCACCAAAACTAACACTATACCAAATCTTATCATGATGGAACTTATTAAAAAAAAACTGAAACAGTCAAACTTAATTAGTTTAATTAAACCGGTCTATTGTAAAATTGTGAAAGTCATGAATCTATCAAATTTGAGTGTTGTCTAGTTGTATGAATTATTGTTGATAGTCTTTTCCGATTTCAGGTATCTTTAGATTGGACTAACTTTTTTTAATAAAGAAACAAATTAGAAGGGCCTTCACTACCCAGTGTCGGTTGTAACATATTAGGGGCTTTGGATACAAAAATAATAAAGGACCCCTTTTTATACTACGGAGTATGTTTTACAATTCGTAGCTAATGAACCATTAATCTCCCTTTACATTCATTACATCGAATCCCAACTTATTTAATACGGGTCGGTCATATAACCATTCAAAAATCTTCTTCAACGGCCTTTAGTCAAGCATTCAGGGATTGATCGAATTCCCCCTAGAAACCATCGCTTCGTCTTCCGCCATGGTAAACGGGTAGCGCAACGTAGGCAACGGGCGTGAGGACTTAGTTGCTTCGAGGGAGATGCGATTGGAAATCCAGGCCCAACAATTCCCCCAAAACTCTTATGCGCCCTTCCGTTGCTTAGATTTTGAATTTGAAAATATGAAGGGCAAAGATGGATTTTAGCATTCCAGCGTGATTTGACTAATTAAGCAGAGCCATTATGGCATTTGTTACCAAGAAGAGAAGGGACGACGTGGCAATCTCTCGTTTGCCTAAGGTTTTTTTTGATCTTTAGCACCTATCCCATTCTTCGCGCTTTAAAACCCCAAGACTTCTTCTTCCATCTCCACACTTCTACTCAAGTAAAATTTTGGAAATGATACCTTTATTAGGTACAACCCTTTCGTCTTCCCTCTCTCTGAATCTTCTTTTTTCCAATCCCCCTTTTCCCGATCGCCTTATCTCTCACGATGAATCGTACTTCAGAAAAAGCTCTTTTTGGAAGAAGAACTCTTTCGCCAACTTCACCACACTGGCATCTTGGTTGGTGCTAATTCTACCGGTTGCTCCCTAAGGAGAAGGGACATGGACGACATCCTGATGTCTAGTGGTCTTCCAAAGGGAACCTCCGCAGTACTCCCCTCCACCGAGCGTGCCGATTAGGTTTGTTTGGGGTGGGTTGCCTTTTTCGATTCTCCCTTTAGATTTGGTTGCTTCTTTCCCTTTACGTCGATCACCCTTGAGCTCTTTCAAACATTCGAATTCGTTCTAGCGCAACTGATGTTGACAACATGGCAAATCCTTCACTAGGTGAGCATGCTGATGGAGAAGAATGCTCGGGCAAAGAGAACTAGCACAACTGAAGTTGCTGCTACAGAGGAAGGATTTGAGTAGAAAAGAGTGCTCGAGAGGTGCTGGAATTGCAAGCGTGCGTGTCCGAGCTATTGACACCATCGTCAATATGGATGTTGAAGAGCTTGGCATATACTATGCTTTCCGCACCCAGCTAGGCATGATGAAGGAGCACTCTAGTGGAGAGCACATCAAATGGGATCTACAAGCTTCTTTGTTTTGTATGGGGGATGCACATGTTGTCGCCCTTGTAATTAACTATGACTTCATTTTGACTTCATTTTGTGCGGGGGATTCACCGTACATGCTTCTTATGCCTTTTTACATGCATCTATGCAAAATATATCCCATGTGCGTTGTAGGTGTCACTTGTTGCGTTGCCAATTGGCAATGTCTTGCATCCGTTGAGCTGCCAAAAGGCAACAACTTACATTCACTGTGGTAACTTACTTACAGTGCGTTGCCAATAGGCATTGGCTTATGATCATGGTGCCCTTACTAACAAACGCCACTGATGTTCCCGTTTCTAGGAACGATGGATGGCCTCTATTCATGTTCTATACTGGAGCAAGCCTTGTAGAGGGCACTCACTTATCATCATACGTTGGATGCCTTCTTTCCACGCACTAGTTTGGGATCGCAAACCCACTTTATGCCAAAGGCCCTCTGTCCATGTGCTTCTATGTTTGATGCCCTCCGTCCATGTAGGATCTCAAGGTCATGAGCCCTACATATCGTTAATTAACATTTTTCATTTTTATCATGCTTCATGAAAATGCAAGCAAATATGTTCTTTTCGTATGAGAAAATAAACCAAGTGCCTACAAGTGTCTTTATTTATTAAATATCACGGTTGGCCGAAACTCTTCAAGTATCTAATTCAACAAGTTGTCAAAAAACATTAACATAACAACGATCATGCTTACAAAAAGTTCTTAAAACGTACTTAGAGTGACTCTACGTAATGGTAAAATGTGTTACTACATGCACGAGCAGCTAGAAATGGTAGAGCATCAAATGCATAACATTCTTCCATCTACGTGGGATGCATCACCACTAAACGCCTCTAATCGATAAGCTTCATTCTTCATGACTTCAATAATCTTATAAGGCCCTCCCATGTGGGTGACATCTTGCTAGAATTAGGCTCAACTATGTTCGGGAACATGCGATGCAACACCTAGTTGCCAACCTTGAAAGCTCTAGCTCACACATTCTTGTTATAGCCACAGGTAACCTGCTGTTGGTATCATACTAAACGCGCTAGCACTACCTCTAAGAGCTCATCAATCATATATAGATTATAGCCTAGCTCTTGTTAATTCTAGTCAAATGTGAGCATACTCCTCATGGCTATTGGAACAGAGATCTCCGTTGTGATCATTTCTTCAAACCATATACCAACGAGAAAGGTGACTGCCTTGTGGACCACTTTGGGGTGGTACGATCGGACTAAAGGACAAATAAAAACTCATTTGCCTAACCTTGTGGAACGTTTGACTGGGGGTAACACGATGTAGACATGACTAAATTAATCCCCAAGCATGGTAGAACTCACAGGTCCTCGCACTAATAAAACCATGGTCACAAACAATCTCGGAAAGAACTCCAAAGTAGCTCAGGATATTGTGCTTGATGAAGGACACCACTTTTCCTTGATCTCTAAAAATGCATCTGCATTTGTCCATTTGGAGAAATAATTTTCCATAGCAAAAAAGGATATGTGCTAGCCAGAAGTGGGTGGCAACTTGCCTAAAATACCCATCCCTTAGTGCATGAAGGGCCAAGAGGAGAGTGTCGGATGTAGCAACTTGGGTGGTTGATCAGGAACAACAACATGCAATTGGCATCCATCTTAGTACTTAGCATACTCCATTGCGTCTTTATTCACCTCTGGTGGATGTAAAAATGAGCAGCTTTTAGTTTAAGCATGTGCTTTAACTTTAACCTCTTGGAGTGTACCTCGCAACAACCAATTCAAGTAGCATTGCATCCAGCACCTAATATCCATTGAAGATTCTAAACTAGAAGGTGCATCACAAGCAACCAAGATGGACTCGCTAGCGGTCGACGCTAGAGGAAAATAGGACAATCACAAGACCGCAAGATGAAAGATGTGCACTAGTAAGATGATCGTGAATTCACTGGAGCTCACGGATGACCCCAAATTAGCAAGAGCATCAACCCACATGTTCTTCTCGTTTGAAACTTGCTAAATAGAGAAAGGATTAAAATCTTCAATCATGGAACTCACCACATCAGCATACATTGTCACCCGAGAATCTCTCGTTGTGTATATCCCTTGAACTTGACTGACAATAAGGAGTGAATCACATACCACCTCCAACTCTTGTACACCTAGGTGTTTATCTAGAAGAATGCTAAAAATAAGCACTTCGTACTCAACCTTATTGTTGGTGGCTTCAAAAGCACATTGAACTGTTTAGGCTATATGATCCCCTATGGCAATTTTAGCACAATGCCCAAATTTGTCTTATAGACATTATATACCCTATTAGAATGTAGTTGCCAAGCGTCGCTACCAAAGGGTTCAACATGGCAACAAATCTACTTCAGTGGCACCTTGCTCGACAATCGGGCTGAAATCTACCACAAAATCGGCCAAAGCTTGAGACTTGATAGTTGTACGGGGCTCGAATTGGATATCGAACCCACTAAGATGAATAGTCACTTTAACATATGGCCCGTGAACTCTCGTCTACTCATGATGGCCTTTATCGGATTGAGGTGCTACTCATGTTAACAAAAGCTCTTCATTGGCAAGGTTCAAGTGATGACAAATAACTCTAAAGTTAAGCATGCAAGAGTGAGAGTAGTGCCAAGATGTGACTTCCTTGGAAGTCCTCGGGTTGACATGTGATAGCAAATCTAAGGCCTCAAGTATTACAAATGGTATTAGAATTGACTCTGGGTTACGAGTTTAGGCCTTGGGCCTTGAAGAGGACGTCAAGTGTTTAAATGAGGGAACCTTAACATCCCGATTGTTTATCGGGGATTGAAGTGCTACTCATATCAATAAGAGCTCTTCCATTTTAAGGTTCGAGTGAGGACAAATAACTCTAAAGTTAAGCGTGTAAGGGAGAGAGTAGTAACAAGATGGATGAACTCTTGGAAAGTACTCGGGTTGGCATGAAATGGCACTTCTAAGGCCTTGGACCTTACATCGATCATCAATGTAGTTAAAAGTTTTTAAACTCTTGAAAAATCCTAAAACAAATAAGCCATACATTTATCTCTCTTATGCCTAAATGTTATATTCCACGCTCAGCAAATCATTACAAACCTATAAGCCTTCGCTTATTTGTGTACAAATTATCTACAAAATCTTAGCTGAAAGAATGAAATCATCCTAAATAAACTTGTTCACTCTCTACAAGGTTTCTTTGTCGCAAATAGAATAATACAAGACATTATCCTAATAGCCCATGTAATATTCCATTTTTCTATACAAAAAGAGGCAAGAAGGATGAATTGCAATCGAACTTGACAAGAAAAAAGCATATGATCGTATAAATGGAATTTCTTTTAAGAATATATTACGACGATACATTTCTCAATACTCGTCGACAATGGCCCAATTGAACTTTTTAAACTTGGATGTGGACAACAAGGAGATCCGATATTCCTCTATCTCTGTATACTTTGTACAAAAATCCTAACTCATAAAATCTAATTTGAATGTAATAGCAAACAGAACCATATAGGTTTCAAACTTTCTCAAAATGGAACACCTATCTCATTCTTGGTATTTGCAAACGATATTATGATATTTGCAAAAGAAAACCAAACTTCATGTTAAGAAGTAAAAAATGCCTTTGAAGAATATTGTGTTTTTTCATGTCGTAAGGTAAATTATCATAAATCATCTTTTCAAGTTACAAAAAATAATCATGAACTCTTAAAAATCATCTTAGAAAACAAACTTATCATCACACACATAAATGCATTAGAGAAATATATAAGGTTATCCAAATATAAATGGAAAAGTTAATAAAGAAACGTTCCATGATATAATCCTAAATTTAAGAAACCAACTAACAAAATGGAATGCTAACTCCCTTTCTTAAGTGGGTAGATCTACTTTAATCAAATCTAACCTGGTCTCCAAGCCAAACTTTATCATGAAAATCCTTATGCTTCTGACTGATATCCACAAGGAACTACACATAGCAATCATAACTTTTCTAGAAACCAACTAACACAATAACCTAAATTTAAGAAACCAACTAATAAAATGTACCTCCGGGCTACCGATGGTAGTCCAAATGCATGATCAATGTCCTATCTTCAAACAATTTACAAGATTCTATATAGTTTATCTTAACAAACAACTTTGGAACGCCTAATTGAAGAACCATTTGGAATCTATGGAAATTTGGCCAAAGTTCAACAATTAAGGTTGAGTTGAACAACATTCTTAAAGGAACATATATTCATAAAATAAAATTACCAAAAGAATACCAAATATGCCACCACCCCAACTGAAATCGGATTCCCTTTGGAGATGACATTGGTGCTATGCTTGGTCTAATTTAACTTTGGAGCAACCATCACATACCAAATTGAGAAGCAATAGTTCACATATCATTAGGTACAACAAAAAAACAAGATTTAATAGCCAAAAAATGAATTGACTAAATGTTTTCACTTGTGGAATAATGGTCTCAACATGATTAACACCATCAAAGACAAGTGAGTTATTGTGAATCGAGTGTGTACAGTCCAACCAACATTTAAAACTTGGATATTGGTATGAATCGTGTGAGAAGACTTTTCTAAACTAATAATTCAACCCTTATACTTGTGCTTTAGGGTTGCAGAAATTCCACTTTGAGATAAGACAAACGACAGTCTTGTTTCATGGATTGAAACAAAGATATACATAAAGAGGATTTGTATTTTCTTCCAATGATTTTAATCAAAGAAGAGATTGCTCTCTAATTCATTAGGCGACATACAAACAACCTCATTATACCCTTATGTAGAAGTAAGGTTCATAAGTTGTAACACATCAAAAAAGTGCCAAAATTAACTACCGAGAGGACGAACAAGTTGTGCAATGAAAATGCATGTCATTTGCTAGTCTCAGCCAATGAAATGGATAGTAGAGACTTACGAATAAAATGTGCATTTCAATGCACAACTCGGAAATGAATTTACAGAGGCATGCACAAACGTTGCGCTTCATTATTGGTTACCCAAATCCAATCTTGAATGCAACATTTTAAGTTGCATGTTGTCCTAATTCCCAAATTATAACATAAATAGTCTTTGATTCAAGCCGACTTATACAAGTATTCCCTCCATACCTGATGTGACTATGCTAAAGCCTAGCAAGAGCCGCCAGTTGAGCCGCTTCTTTCACCAGAATTCTACCGGAATTCCACCGGATTTTTTCGCCGGATTCAATCGGCTTACCCTTCTCTCTTCCTTTCTTTTTCGTGGCTTTCCAGTATGCCGGGAAAGGATGATAATCTCAAACCCAATTCCCCCTACTACCTTCATCCTTCGGACCATCCCGGAATGAAAATTTGCCCGGTGGTTCTCAAAGGAGATAATTATCAAGAATGGGAGTTGTGTATCCGTAATGCATTCCGAGCAAAGCGGAAGATCGGTTTCATTGATGGAACAATTATGAGACCGGATGATGTCACTGAGATGGAGGATTGGTGGAGCGTCAACTCCATGCTTATCGGATGGATAATCCAAACCATCGAAGAATCGGTGCGGTCTACAATCACTTATTTTGAATCCGCCAAGGACCTATGGGAAGACTTGAGGCAGCGGTTCTCCGTTGGGAACGGTCCGAGAGTGCATCAGTTGCGCTCGGACTTGGCTCGCTGTGTTCAGGGCGGCAGGAGCGTGGCTGATTACTTTGGCTCCTTGAAAAAAAATTTGGGATGAACTTTCCAATCATCAAAGCTCTCGAAGTTGCAATTGTGGCAAGTGCGAATGTAAGTGGGCCGAAGATCTCACGAGAGAACGCGAAGAGGAGCATATCCATCAGTTTCTCATGGGTCTCGATGATGTCTTTGCCACTGTTCGATCGCACATACTTGCTCAAGAACCCCTGCAGAAACTAAGCCGGGTCTATGCGGTGGTGATCAATGATGAGCGCCAGCGAATTGTTACAACTGGCCGTGAAACACACACCGAGGGCGGGGCGTTTGCTGCACAAGCCAGCAGGGGCGCACCTAGATCTGGATCTGATCGGCGTGTTGAGACGGGCGATCGCGAGGCTACTGGGCGCGAGTCAGGCGCGGGTTGTGGTGATAGCCGGCGGCAAGGAGATCGGCCGCTGTGCAGCCACTGCAATCAAATAGGGCATGAGGCCCGTACTTGCTTCATGATAGTTGGCTTCCCCAATTGGTGGTCTGATGAGAAGATCGCCCAGTACAAAGCCCGCCTGGCTGCTGGTGTGAACGTGACTGCAGGCAACGACCGCGGGAAGAACAGGAACAGCGGCGGACGAGGATGTGCTAATGTCGCGCAGAACAGTGAGGCGTCAACTTCAGGATTTGCTGGGAATTTAACTTTGGCTGATCGAGCAGGTACGGGGCTCTCGGAGTCCCAATTTCAGCATTTAATGCATTTAATTCAGCCTTCTTCCGGTACGTCCAATAATATCCCGGGTATGTTTTCTCATTGGATTTTGGATACCGGAGCTTCGTTTCATATGACGGGTGATTCTTCATTACTTACTGATTTGAAGACGGTCGAAAATTCGACTATTTTATTGCCTAATGGAATGTCTACTACCGCTTGTCGTGCTGGCATTGTTCGCCTTAGCAACAGATTGATTCTCAATGATGTGTTATTTGTGCCTCAGTTGACTTGCAACTTGATTTCTTGTGCTCAATTATTACGCCATCAAAATTGTATTGTGACAGTAATTGATAAGCTATGCATTTTACAGGATCGCACTACGATGACCTTGATTGGAGCGGGTGAGGAGCGAAATGGAGTCTACTGGCTACGTGTGGCAATTACGACAGCCCTTGCTTCACGGATTGAAGCCGACTCTGCAGCCCTTTGGCATTCCCGTATTGGTCATCCTTCCCTTTCTGTACTTCAGCAGTTACATAATGTTAAAATAAATGGTCACTTAGACCCTTGTGATAGTTGTCATAGGGCTAAGCAAACTAGGTCTACTTTTCCTATTAGTCAATCGAATGCTTTGAATTGTTTTGATCTTGTTCATTGTGATGTTTGGGGTCCCTATAGAACTCCTACTGTTACAGGAGCTCGTTATTTTTTGACTTTAGTTGATGATTTTTCTAGAGGAGTTTGGATTCATCTTATGGTTAATAAAAGCGAAGTTGCTTCTTTGATTGCCAATTTTTGTGCCCTAACTGTTCGGCAATTTGGTAGACAAGTTAAGAGTTTTCGTAGTGATAACCGAACAGAATTTACTTGCATGCGTTCTTTCTTTAATCAAAATGGAATTGAGTTTCAAACTTCTTGTGTTGGAACTCCTCAACAAAATGGTCGGGTTGAAAGAAAACATAGACATATTTTGAATGTTGCTAGAGCTCTCCGTTTTCATGCTCACTTGCCTTTAGAATTTTGGGGTGATTGCATTTCAACTGCAGCTTATTTGATTAATCGTACTCCTACTCCTCTACTTCAAAACAAAACACCTTTTGAGATTTTACATGGTCGTTCACCTTCTTATAATCGATTAAAGGTTTTTGGTTGTCTTTGTTTTGCATCAACTGTACCTCGTCAAACTGATAAATTTGCTTCTAGAGCTAGGAAATGCATTTTTGTTGGCTATCCTAAAGGTCAAAAAGGTTGGAAAGTTTACGATCTAGAAACAAATGAACGTTTTGTATCTGCTGATGTCATTTTCTATGAAACACATTTTTCTTTTCAAGCCTTTTCAGCTTCTGATGCACTTTCTAGTGCTGACCCACATCCGTCCATTTTCGACACTATCCCAGACCATGTTTCCTTATCGCAGACGGACGATAGGGGGAGTGGGGTTCAATCTCCTTCTATTTCCGTTCAAGAACCAAACCCTATCTCTACAAATGCCCCACCGCAGATAGCTGACAGGGGGAGTGGGGTTCAATCTCTTCCTGTCTCTATTCAAGTCTCTTCTGATCCAAGCTCCTCACAAGCCCCCACGCAAACAGCTGACCAGGGGAGTGGGGTTCAATCTCCTCCGGTCGCTGTTCAAGAAATACCCCGTCGTTCTACCCGAGATCGGACTTCTTCTGTGAAGTTAAAAGGCTACATTTGTAACACTGTGCGTGGCCATGTAGCTTCATCGTCTCCTTCACCTCAACCGTCTCGGTTATCAGGTACATCCTATCCTATAGCTAATTATGTTAACTGTTCACGTTTTTCGTCTGCCCATGTTGCTTTTATTGTTGTTGTTCAGTCTGTTCCAGAGCCTACTACTTTTGCTGCTGCTGCTTCTGATCCTCTTTGGAAGGCTGCAATGCAAGCAGAGATTGACGCTTTAAAGTGTAATGGGACTTGGACGCTTTCTGATCTTCCTGTAGGGAAGAAAACCATTGGTTGTAAGTGGGTTTATCGGGTCAAGTACAAATCTGATGGTTCTGTTGAGAGATACAAGGTCAGATTAGTCGTACTTGGTAATAATCAGCAGGCTGGTATTGATTACAAGGAGACTTTTTCTCCTGTTGCTAAGATGGTTTCAGTTCGTGTTTTTCTTGTTGTTGCGGTTGCTCGTAATTGGGAGTTACATCAGATGGATGTACATAATGCTTTCCTTCATGGCAATCTGCATGAGGAAGTATATATGCGTCCTCCTCCTGGATTTTCAAGCCCTTCTCGCAAGGTCTGTCGCCTGAATCGTTCTTTGTATGGTCTTCGTCAAGCACCTCGGAACTGGTTTGCCAAGCTAGCTTCGGCTTTACGCAGGTTCGGCTTTATTCAGTCTCGTGCCGATTATTCCTTATTTTTATACTCTCGTGCTGGGATTTGTCTACATGTTTTGGTTTATGTTGACGATCTTATTATTGTCGGAAATGATTCTGCTGCCAATGCTAAGTTTAAGGGACAGTTGAGTTCTTGCTTTCATATGAAAGATCTTGGCCTGCTCAAGTATTTTCTTGGTATTGAGATTGCTCGTTCTACTGATGGTCTGTTTCTGTCTCAGCGGAAATACACTCTTGATATCTTATCTGAGGCTGGTCTGCTTGCCAGTAAACCGTGTGAGTTTCCGATGGAACAAAATCACAAACTTGCTTTGTCATCTGGGCCTTTATTTGAGGAAACTGATCGATATCGACGCTTGATAGGCCGTCTGATTTATCTCACTATCACTCGTCCTGAAATCTGCTTTGTTGTTCATACTCTTGCTCAGTTCATGCAAGAGCCTACTGTTGACCATTGGGATGCTGTTGTTCGCGTTCTTCGATATCTTAAGAGTCATCCAGGGCAGGGTGTCTTCCTATCTTCCAGCAGCAGTCTAGATCTTACAGCTTATTGTGATTCAGATTATGCGACGTGTCCTCTGACTCGTCGGTCTGTTACGGGCTACTTTGTTCAACTTGGCTCTTCTCCGGTTTCTTGGAAAACTAAGAAACAACACACAGTCTCCAGGTCATCTGCTGAAGCTGAATATCGTGCCATGGCTAGCGCTTGCTGTGAGCTTTTATGGTTAAAAGAGTTGCTTCGTTCTCTTGGCATCTCTCATACCACTCCTATGCGCTTGTTTTGTGACAGTCAAGCCGCTATTCATATTGCCGCTAATCCGGTTTTCCATGATCGGACTAAGCACATTGAGGTTGATTGTCATTTTATTCGGGATCTTCTTCTAGCTGGTACTATTAGCACGTCTCATGTTCGCACTCATTCTCAGCCAACTGATATCCTCACTAAAGCCCTTGGTTCACAACAGTTTCATCATCTTTTGGGCAAGTTGGGCATTCGGGATCCCCATGCTCCAACTTGAGGGGGAGTATTAGAGTATATTAGTGAATATTGTATATTAGGTTAATATATGTGTAGTTTATATGTTGCCTTACTTAGCTTGTTAATATGCTTGTATATAAACTCTTTTTCCCTTAATGAGAAGATCAGACTTTCACGTCACAATAATCTTTATGGTCGTGAGATAGTGAGTCGTTCGTGTCTTGTTAGAAGGTCACGACTTGTGTGGTCCATTGCTTGGCTTGTGAGAGTGTTTTATGACATTTGGAAATTTTGGGTCTATTTTGTTATTTTTTAAACTTTTTCTAAGGCAAATGTCAACTATGCCCTTTGGTCTTTCTTTATAAGCCACTAGGGCTCTAGCTTCCTGGTTAGACAAGATTTAATGAAAACCATTCCAAACCCTTGTCTCCCCCTTTGAATTTCTGGTGTTATTTGTTTGAATCAATGCAAATTCAGTTTCTTTTTATTAGATCGTGAGTAATATCGATCAAAGATCGAAGATCCTTCCTTGGTGAGTCATATCCAAGAACGGATCTTCCTAGTTCGAGTGGATCAAAGGTGAGTCATATCCTTTGCTTGTTCTCGTCCATATCCAGCTCTCAACCATCAAATTCCATCACATTTCATCCTCAAAATCACCTTCTCATCCTCCATCAAACTCGGATCCATAACCCCCTGCAAAAACTCCATCAACACAAGTCGAAATCCCATCCCGGCTGGTGGATTCTGCCACACCTCAGTAAAAGAGCCATAACATTCGAACCGCAAAAGATTTTGATCTAAAATTTGGAGGGATTAAAGAAGACTCGTAGATCTAAATATGAGATTTGTAATCACCCAATTCTGAGTTGAAATGAGGGAGATCTTCTCTTGTTATTTCACACGAAGTTCAACCTCCGAGTTCCACTATCTTGAAGATCTTGCTCGGGTCATCCTCGGATTGCCTTGCACCGCTTATAGCATCAAGATCCTTCATCACGTGGTATTAGAGCTACGCAAGGTACTCCTTATTTTGACCTTTGATTGAGCAATCTAGGGTTGCAAGTGCTCATAGGATCCACCCTTGTTACCATTTTCGAAATCTCTTGCGAATTGCCCTAGAATTGTGGTTGTCTTTGTTGTGTGTTGTTGTTGTGTTGGCTGAGTGGTGCACGACCATTTATGAATTCAGCCAAGGATTTTTGTCTAAAGGTTGAAGAAGATATCTCAAGGGTTTTCCAATTCAATTCTCAAACCGAAAAGCCTCAAAACCCGCTTTGAAACAACCTTTCATTTCCGTTGTCTTAAGTGGTGTCTTGTGTGGGTTGTGTCCAAATCTGAACCAGCCTCAAACCATCCACGTCCCTTCCCATTTTCCGTGCACATGTATTTCATTTGGACTCGTATAGGCTTAGTTTAAGATACGATAACGACATTGGGTTGTTAAACTTCAAAAAGAACTTGCTTGTCACTTGCTGTGTGAATTTGTGGTGGTTTTCCATCTTCTTAAAACAGATCAGAATTGAGCCTTAAAAGAAAAAGTCGGAATCGGAAAGAAAGAGAATTGGTGCTAGAAAAACTCGGACCTTGTGAAAGTGAAAGAGAGGTCGGGCATAGAAGAAGTCGGACCCCGTGAGAAAGAGAATCCGAGCAAGGCCAATATTTGTTTAAAATTGTTGTTTTGTAAAACACTTGGTGCCTAGTAGCTTCTTGTCCTATAAGTCCTTGTTGAGTTTGGGTGCTTGTGTGTGCATTGGATTGTGTGTTCTTTGCCTAGCCATACTGTTAGAAAGCGATGCTTTGATTTTGATGGTTCCAAACTTGAAGGAAGTTGACAACATGGATTCTTCTATTAAGTTGTGGACATGTGAGAAGTCTTGAACATGTGAACTAAGACGAAATAGAAGAGTTGGTAGAATATGAGCTCAAGACTTTGATAGGTCGTCAACTTAAGCAAGTGAGGTGGCCAACTTCAAAGTTGCGAAACAGGTCACCAGCGTGAGTCACGTCCCCAACCTATGCAAGTTAGGTGGTCAACCTCGAGTCTATGAAACAGGTCGCCAACGTGTTCTAGGTCGCCAACGTGGGCAGGTCGTTGACGTGAGCCAGGTCCCCGACCTGACAGGAAGGCACACTGAAAACGCGTGAGAAGATTGCGTGAGATATCAGATCAGTTCGGTTAAGGAAAGAATCTTCCCAAAACAAGAAAGGATGTGGATCTTGCTTAAGCCCTAAGGAGTTTGTTTATTGTAATTTTTATTTTATCCTTAGGAAGATTTGTAAGGATTAGATTTATATTATCTTCCTTAATTAATAAAGGACGTAATATATCTCTAAACCCTAGTGTGCTAGCCTATATAATTCGTGGTTATTAGGTTTGAAAAAGTGTGAGCTGATATTGCATATTAAGAGAGGAAAAACCACGAGCTCATACTCCATATTTGTGAAAGAGATAAGATACAGTGACTCGTTCGTGGGATTCGATCAAGTGGTGAGTTCAGAGAGACGTAGGCTTGTTAGACGAGTTGAGGGTTGTGGTTACTCGGTTCACAACGAGTTCTAGAGTGCTTGGGAAGTAGGTCTAGATCCAGGGTGTTCTTGTAAACAATCCAAAAGATCAATAAAGCAAACTACGGCTTTTAATCTTTCCAAGCGAGAACTTGGAAGGGAGTGATTTTCACTCTTGATTGATAGAGTTCATCAATCAAGTGTTTCCACTATAAAATATTGGTGTGTCAAGTAAGTCTTTTCTGTTAAATTAAATTTCTGTTGCGTATACACTCAGGTTGGTGACTTTGTCTAAGTCCAAAACCTTGACCAGGTTGGCGACGTTGGCTAGGTCAACGACCTAGAAGTACTAACGATCCTACACATACCTAACTCTTTCATTTGACCTTGCACTTGTATTCCATTTCTCTTTCTTGGTTGGTTTAGGAGGAACTTGTGTTTTGGCATTACTTGTGATTTGTGGGATAATCTTGTTTGTTGAGTGTATGCAAGATGTCAAGAACAAGTACATATTATGAGGACTTCATATTTAAAAGGTCTTATATGCCATATTTTGACGGCCGATCAGATGCTAATGCTTGCTTAGCTTGGATCTCCAAGTCGATCACTTTTTTTACTACAATGGCGGCTATCTTGAAGATATGAAAGTTAGTTATGCCACTAAACACTTTATCCATGGGGCTCGTAATTGATGGTATGATCACAAGGAGAGAAGGAGGCGTAAAGGATACCATCCCATTAGTACGTGGCAAGAGCTCAAACAAGCACTCATGGAGAGATATGTACCACAAGTGTATGTTGAGGCTTATCCTTTTTATCCTTCATATTCTACTTGCGCCACTAATATTGTAGGAAATGGAGCATGGGATTTTCATCATCAAGCTTGGGATTTTCATCATCAAGACCAAGCTTCCACGAGGGGCGCCAATGTCATGCCTTGGTATCCAACACCTAGAGGACAAGCCACATTTGAAGAACCACCTTATTGTCCTTCAATGAGTGTGGAGCCACAAAGAGTCCAAGAGAGAGATAAAGAGCATTCATCTTGCTTGGTTCCACCACATCAAGTCTTTGAACCTTCACCTAAGGTGGATGTTTCAAAGCCAATCGAGGAGCCTCTCATCCAAGAAGTTGTGGCTAACCTTACCTCCAAATTCATGGACGAAGCTACTTCAAAAGTGCCACTTCATGAGCCTCCAACACAAATTGAAGAGAAGGTTGATTCCAAGGAAAAAGTGGAGGAAGTTGTGGAATTATCTCCTAAAATCAAGCTTCATCCTACCATCACTCCTAGCTCCATCCATTCTTTGGCTACCCCATGGATGGATGCTTTCCCTATGGTTCCCTCCAATTTGCGCTTCCTATGTCATGAGGAGAATCCCACCAAGAAAGAAGAGAAAGGGAAGACTATTCTACTCGCCAAACCAAAGGAAGTTTTCCACCCCATCAAGGGGAGTAATGTTTGCTTTTTTACTTCTATTCCATAAATCTTTGTTTTCTAGTTAAGAGTTGGGTGATCTTCCCTCATCCATATCTCATCTTTTGCAGGAATGTGAAACCTTCTTCTCGGATCAATCTGCGCCACCTTGGAAAAAATGGTGTAACTTTCAACTCAATGGTCTAATGCTGTTTAAATTTGGAGGACATAAAGTAGACTTCTTAAGCTCAAACTGGGACTTAGATTCATTCAATTTGGAGTTTGGAGCTCAGAGAATGACCTTGAACAAGTGCGAGTTAAAAATTGTCCCCAACATCACGGAGGAGATCGCATTGATGAGACGTGTCTACTTTAACGCTTTCATGATAGATTTACCACTAAGCTATGGTTGTGATGAGATTTTCACTTGGAAGTGCACTCGGATTCGAGGACGAATCCTTTTTGAAGGGAGGGAGGATGATGTGACTATGCTAAGGCCATCACATCGTGAGATAGTGAGTCGTTCGTGTCTTGTTAGAAGGCCACGACTTGTGTGATTCATTGCTTGGCTTGTGTGAGTGTTTTATGACATTTGGAAATTTTGGGTCTATTTTGTTATTTGTTAAACTTTTTCTAAGGCAAATTTCAGCTATGCCCTTAGGTCTTTCTTTATAAGCCACTAGGGCTCTAGCTTCCTGGTTAAACAAGATTTAATGAAAACCATTCCAAACCCTTGTCTCCCCCTTTGAATTTCTTGTGTTATTTGTTTGAATCAATGCAAATTCAGTTTGTTTTGATTATATCATGAGTAATATCAATCAAAGATCGAAGATCCTTCCTTGGTGATTCATATCCAAGAACGGATCTTCGTAGTTCGAGTGGATCAAAGGTGAGTCATATCCTTTGCTTGTGCTCGTCCATATCCAGCCCTCAACCATCAAATTCCATCACCTTTCATCCTCAAAATCACCATCTCATCCTCCATCAAACTCGGATCCATAACCCCCTGCAAAAACTCCATCAACACAAGTCGAAATCCAATCCCCGTGGATTCTGCCACACCTCAGTAAAAGAGCCATAACATTTGAACCACAAATGATTTTGAACTAAAATTTGGAGGGATTAAAGAAGACTCATAGATCTAACTCTAGGATTTGGAATCACCCAATTTTGAGTCTAGACGAGTGAGATCTGCTCTTTTTATTGCACACAAAGTTCAACCTCCGAGTTCCACTATCTCTTGAAGATTTTGCTCGGGTCTTCCTCGGATTGCCTTGCACCGCTTACAACATCAAGATCCTTCATCAATACCTCTAAGCTTGTATTTTAGCCAATAGTCTTGTACGAACTCTGATCATATTAAATGGTTGATGACACTAAATTCACCAACATTCCTTCCACATTTAGTGCAATCTTTTATTCACAAAATTTTTAAAACAAACATTCAAACTACACTCATGTGTAAATGAAAATGTCTCAAAGGTTGAATTTTCTTCTTAGTGCAACTGCACATTCCCAATACTCGAGAATTAGGGTTAGGGACGATCGTAGTCTGGTTTGAATTAGGGAATCAAACTGAACCTAGTGAAAACTAAATTGAACCAAACTAAAACTAACGATTTAGTCTCCCACGATTTAGGTTCCAATTTGTGGGTTTAGGAACCGATGAAACAACTATTTCGAACTGGAGAGAACCTTCAATTTCTAGTTTTAGTTATTTTTGAAAGTTTTAAAATAAGGGGTAAACCACCTGAGTTGGAGGATCACCCTTAGTTTTCACCATGGAACCAACTTTTTTTTAATTTTTATCAAAAAATCCTAAACCAAAACTGAAAATGTCGGTTTGGAGTTTACCCTTTTTTAGTTCCGATTTTGTGAAACGGGTAAGTAAAACCTTGTGAACACTAATTAGGGTATCTTGTGAATTGAACACTTTAACCATTTGAATGCATGAAGATAATCACACATGAGTTTCCATACTATTACAAGTCAAGTGTCGTTATTCATTCATGAGTGCATATAAAGCCAATAGCGAGTATCTTGAAGTGGTTACACTCATGCAGTGGCGGAGCTACAACATGCCCAGAGGGTGCTGTAGCTCCCACTGGAATTTAAAAAAAAAAATTGTGTGGTTTGACTGGTTCCTCCCTAGGGTTGTTTATCAGTTGAATGAACATGAGACTTCTTAGGGTTGTTTATCAGTTGAAGAGCCATTTTGATTTTGCATGTTTTCAAAAGTAGGAATCTACCATTTAATAGGGGTAATTTTGGGAATTTTTTTCGGTTATCCATTGTGAAACGGATGGAGTATCTAGAGGTTTTGTATTTTGGTTGAATGATTTCAACCAGACCCAGAACCTAAGAGCACCTACATTCAGAGTCTCTCATTAAGTCCCTACCAAATTAAAAATAAAAGAAAATACAAATAAAAATATATTTTATAAGAGGAGTCCCTCATAGTCCCTCAAAATCCTTCATTTGAGGGCGACTCTCAGGGACGGTCCTTCAAATGAAATATTAATAATTTGTTAATGAGAGACTCAAATGGATCTCTCCCAATATAAGACTCAAATGGTTAGAGGATAAAAACCCAAGATTTATAAAATCCCAAGAAGTACATCTAAATATATGTGTTTGGCTGGAAAACAATTAAGCAAAAACATAGAAATTTAAAATCACATGCAGGATTTACAATTCCTCCATTTTGGAGGAATTACAATTACCATGAAGGGGGTGGGTAAGATCTACTTTCACCCTTTTTATTCTAATTTTTTTTCTTTTAAATTTTTTTATTACAAAATCTCTAATTTACTCATAAATTAATTAATTATATTTTATTGACAAGGGCTATAATAGTAACTTCATATAAATTCCCATGATTTCTCAAATCAGACCAAACAAAATACATACAGTATATATCTAATTCTTACATAATTAAGTTTAACCAAAAAGATTTTTATAAATCTCATGAAATAAAATTCATGTGAATTAACTTCCGGTGATTTTAATTTCCTTGGAAATACACTTCCTATGTTTAACTAAAGGAACACTTATATAGGTGTAGGGGTCAAGTCGATATTTTACCAAGGCAATTGTGGAATTTATAGCACATTAAAAACTTGTCAAAACTAATTCGCGAGAGAATCTGCATGTCATGCACTTTTCTCTAAACTCTCTATAGATGAAATGGAAAGCAAATCCTTGCGGATAAGTTGTTCATTTTAGTGCGTATCCTTGCGCACATGCTATACGTTTTTAATGCACAATCCGCAACTGAAATTAGAGTGGCGTGCACATATTGTGTGATTCACTCTTGTTTACCTAAATCCAAGCCCGCATTTAACAATTTGAGTTGCATACCCTTCTAATTCGCAAAGTGTGATGTTGAGAATATGCTCTATTCCACGTCAGAAATTCAAATAGAACCAACTTAAAATGAGAAATTCAAATAGAACCAACTTAAAATGAGGACCACCCTTGTGGTAAGGACTAGCCTTAAAATGAGGACTAATCTCAACCATTGAATTTACTTCTTTACTATTTATTGAATGGTCAAGATTTGTTCAAATTATTATTTTTTAATTTTTTTAATTTTTTAATTTTTTAATTTTT
This sequence comes from Fallopia convolvulus, assembly GCA_964016875.1. Lineage (NCBI taxonomy): Eukaryota > Viridiplantae > Streptophyta > Magnoliopsida > Caryophyllales > Polygonaceae > Fallopia > Fallopia convolvulus. Next base: position 53,441,786 of record OZ024721.1, read on the forward strand.
TTAATTTTTTTAATTTTTAATTTTTTATTTATTTTTTAGGTTTGTGAAAATCAAATTTTATAAAAAATGAACTCAAAGCACATAAAAATTGAACTTATCATAGATTAAAAATGAACTCACAGAGTATGAAAATTGAACTCATACAATATAGAAAATTGAACTTCTAGTGTATAAAAATGAACTCATAGTATATAAAAATTGAACTGTCATGTTTATCGTTTTTAAAGTTTTTTTTAAAAAAAAGAACATAATTTTTAAAAAAGGAAAAAATCGAAAAAAATAAATAAAAATATTTTAAAAAATAAATAATTTTTTTAGTTAGCTGAAAATCGAATTATATGAAAAATGAACTCAAAGCACATAAAAATTGAACTTATCATACATAAAAAAATGAACTCGTAGAAAATAAAAATTGAACACCTAACATAAAAAATTGAACTTCTAGTGTATAAAAATGAACTTGTAGTATATAATAATTGAACTGTCATATCTAAATATTTTAATGCTTTTTTTAAATAAGAAAATTATTTTAAAAAGGTAAAAAAATAAAAAATAAAAATAAAATTTTTTGAAAAAAATCATTTATTTTTTAAATATTTTTTTAGTTATGTGAAAATCGAATTATTTGAAAAATGAACTCAAAGCACATAAAAATTGAACTTATCATCGATTGAAAAATGAACTCGTAGAATATTAAAAATTGAACTCATACAATATAAAAAATTGAACTCTTAACATAAAAAATTGAACTTCTAGTGTATAAAAATGAACACGTAGTATACAAAAATTGAACTGCCACATTTAGCATTTTTAAAGTTTTTTTAAACAAAGAACAAAATATACAAAAAAAAAAAAAAAAAAAAATCTTGACCATCCAATATATAGTGGTGAGGTAAATCTAATGGTTGATATTAGTCCTCATTTTAAGCAAAAGGTCTTACCATAAAAGTGGTCCTCACTTGAACCAAAAATTATATATATGTATATATATATTCTTGAGTTACTACTTCTATTGTCAATTGGTTTTAGGATAGAAACTATGTGTTTGTGTGTTAGGTCATCCGCGTATATCTGCCTGCATCGACACGTTCCCAGTTTACATACATTTCCGGCCCACGGACTTTTATCATGTGATATAAAGAGTCTTAAAATAAGCTCGCTAAACAAGTAAACGAATTACATTTATTTTGTGTAAACCCCGATCACACAAAATGACCAATAACACTAAAATCATCAACATATCGATTACAAGTTTACAACTCTTTAATATAGTATACCAAAGTACGAAACCGTGCAAGCAAAGGTTGAACGCTAACCGCAAAATCCTTGAACAAATGTAGCCATTGATGGTCCTAATTGGATATATAGCTTACAGGTAAGATCTATAGCCACCTTAATTATACAGTTGACATCGTTTGAAAATTACACTAGTAGGCTACACGTTGCAGACCGATGCGTAGCTGTTGGATAGGTTGGGCTTAAAATAGGCTGTTTCTTTTGTTATAAACCATTCCCCTATTTTCTAACCAAAAAAAAAAAAAAAACCATTCCCCTATTTAGCTGCGTAGATAATATAAATGCTTTCTAAATATCTAGTATTATTGACTAACATTTTGAATAGTATAATTGTTGACTTCAGTGGCATGCTTATACTTTTCTTAATAGAGAGACCAAACTACACATCGTCATTAAATGCATGGTTGAAACTTGAAAGTATAGTTAACTCTCTTGATCTGGAGCCTTCTTTTTTTCGTGTCCACACAAGTTTGACCCATATACTTGCATGTACGACTAAACTAAGAGGGTTACCTCATATAAGGGTAATTTTAATTTCTATAACATCTCTGTTTACTAAAATTAAAATTGTTATCTTAACCTTCAAATTAAATCTTGCTATAACATCTCATATAAATTGTTTACTAAAGTTTAAAATTGATAGATATTTTATATACTTGATTATTTTAATTTTAATTTCTATAATTTTAATTTCTATAACATCTCATATAAGGATAATATAATAATGAACAAATAAAATTATATCAATGAACAACTAAAATTAAAATAATCAAGTATATAAAATATCTATCAATTTTAATCTTTTTTTTGGTTGAATCTATGAATTTTAATCTTAACTAACCATGATTGCGTATTTAATTCACATCTGTACTATGCTTACTATTTTTTCCCAAATTAATCAAGCATCACCCATATTTATTAATTACTCCACTGTCATGTCCAATTTCTTTTTTATATAAGCGCAATCCATCTTGTCTATTTTATAAAATGCACGTTGTTGGTGAGACAAATTTAGCAAGATTAACTATATGTGGACTGTACAGCTTTGCATGGAGTATTCTTTTTTAGGGGGTCAGATTTGTATGATGTATTTTTCATGTTCCAGCAAATGTGAACATTCAAAACCCACCCCAAAATGCAAAAACAGCAGACTTGCCCCAAACGGCAAAATTATATTTTTGGACAATAAACCCAAAAGAAGCATAACAAATTAAATAAAACTAAAAATGAAAAAGAAAAATCTCTACTCCCCCCCTTCCTTCTCTCTCCTAAAACGTCCAATCAGGCCGGTGGCCTTAACTTTACTGTAACTTGGCCCCCCTCTCTTCTTCACCCTTCCTTTATCTTCCTTCCTCCCGCTTCTCCATTTTCAGACAATCTTCTCCTTCTCTCTCCCTCTCTCTTTCTTTCTTCCTTACAATGCGACGATCTCTCTAAAGTTTCTTCTACGCGAATACCTTGTCGGTCCGTTTTGAGCAGGTGGCCCAGATTTCGAGCTGCTCTTGATTCCGTTTCTGTTTCTTTTGTTAATTTGCTGTCGCCAGTTTGTTTGTTTTCCCTTTCGGTCAGTGATTTGGGGAGAATTTCGAAGTTGTAGGTGCTTTGATCTTATCTAGATCTTGTTGCGGTTGCTCTAGCTGGTGAGGTAGGCGGAGTCAGTTGGTGGAAGGTAGAGATTCGAGGCGATGTTTGATCTCAACATTGACGTTTCCGCAGCAAATCAGGCCTATAATGAGGCCAAGACGGCTTCGGGAGAGGGCTCCGGAGCATTCCAGGCCACCGAGGCCTCCGGAACGTCGGATTCCTCCGTGGTCAACTTCGACGACGGTACGGCGACTGTCGTTGCCGGAGACGATGGCGTCGGGGGAGACGATCGCGACTCCGACAACTCCACATCCGCCCTCAACTTCGACATCTTCAGGAAGCTACGCACGTCGACGGCCGAGGGAGTTCCTGACGACGACGATAACGATGTAGACGAAGTCGCCGGGAACCCTGGCCCGCCGGATTTCGTCACCTGGCAGCTGTTTCCGGTGAAAGGAGATTCCGGCGGTGGTGGCCGAGGAGATGGATTGAGTTGCCAGCCAGAGTTTCGAGTCGGATCGACGGAGACTCCGTGGCTTAACCTCTCAGTTTCGAGCTCGGCGTCCGGTTCTGGCTCCGATATGAGGAATCCGCCACCAGCGGCGCCGCAGCAGCAGGTAAGGCGGAGCCGGAGGGGGCCGAGGTCTCGGAGCTCGCAGTATAGAGGAGTCACCTTCTATCGGAGAACGGGCCGCTGGGAATCTCACATCTGGTATGAAATCGGTTTCCATGATTGCGATTTTGTATTAAGCATTTAAGCCTTTTTGAAGTTATTGCACTGGTTTGGAGTATTGGATCTGATTTTGTTCTTGTTTGTGTAGGGATTGTGGGAAACAGGTGTATCTCGGTGAGTCAGTAATCTGTAGATTAATTGATTTTAAATTCGGGATTCCTTATTTGTTTTGGATAATTTTTTGTAATTTTGTGCTGATCATCTGGATTCTTGTGGCTGTTTACAGGCGGATTTGATACTGCATATGCTGCTGCTAGGTGAGAATTTTTCCATTTATACTTTTTGTTTGTCTGTTTAGATTAACATTTCCCCTTAATGATCTATCAGAGCGTATGATCGGGCTGCTATCAAGTTTAGAGGGGTTGATGCCGATATCAATTTCAGTATAAGTGATTACGATGAAGATATGAAACAGGTACATGAAGTGGATGGTTGTGGTGTTGGGGGGGAAGTTTCACCAAAATTGGAATTTGTTCTCTAGTTTTAATGTGTGGTCCATTTTCTGCTTTATAATTGCGGCCAAAAATGTGATGATATGCAGATGAAAAATCTAACCAAGGAAGAGTTCGTCCAAACTCTTCGGCGTCAGAGTACTGGGTTCCCAAGGGGAAGCTCAAGGTATAGAGGAGTGACTTTGCAAAAATATGGCCGGTGGGAAGCGCAGACGGGTCAATATCTTGGAAATAAGTGAGCATATCTTGTTTATGGTCTTTGCTTTGATACTTCAAGTCATACATATTCTTTGGTGGAACCTGTAGTAAGTAATGGTGGATCGAAGCAATTTGTAGGAGCTCGGTGTTTAGAACCTGTAGGCTGTAGCTGTGGCTTATTTATCTCAATTTATTCAACACTGAAGTAGTAGTAGATTCTGCAATATGTTAATTTGTTAATATATTTTATAAAAAAAATGGTATGAAAACATTCTATTGTATTTTGATGGAGTTTAAAACCACAATTCCTCTATTTTGTGGATGTGCAGGGCTTACCACAATGGCAAAGAAGCAATGAACAATTTTCAACATAACAATTACGAGATGAAGATGGCTCTTCAGGCCAGCAATGGAGGTATGATTCGCTCACCTCTGGTTTGTATATGCATATATAGTAATATCTTATGCTAAGAACTGAAGATTCATATATTTGTACTTATAACCTTCTTGTTTCTTGCAGAACTTGGCCATAATCTTGATTTGAATCTCGGCATGTCAGTCTCAGCTGATGGTCCAAGAGGGAATAAAAATGTAGCAGATGGCAATCCCCACTCGCCCTTCTACCGCCCTACCGATGGAAGGAGAGCTATGGTAAGAATTTCACATGAAGATTTCTTTATCAAGGCTCTTATTCACGGGCCAATAGATATTGTTGAGTCTAATATTTATCTTTCCTCTTACTATACAAACAGCTTGGGAGCTCCTACTTGCTTCCTAATGGACAGGCCTTCCGTGGTCAACCGCTTCCCTCCATTCAATCTGCAATATGGCCTGGTGCACCTGGTGGTTCTGCAGCTCATGTGGTATATCATCTTCTTTCTCCTCCCTAGAGACATTCTTGTAATTTCTTTGATTCTTAACAATTGAACAAACTTTAAATAGCAATGTGACGAGCATCACTTGTCTATAGATGTGGATATCAACACAGTCCGATCTTGACTCTTGAGTCTTGGCCTAAAATTTATAGTGGAGCTAAAATAATAATTGACCTAAAAATTATAATTGAGGAACTTACTCTCATGGAGTCCCTACCTGAAATGAATGAGTTGTAGATTGCAGCATTTTGTTAGCATGGATCTCCTGACATTTTGCTAGCATTACGGGATATGTTGATGGAACATACATCATTCATGTACATAGCACAGTTTCTAGTCTCAGGACTAATGATTAATTGGAATTGTTTAGCGCAAAGTCGAAAATTTTCACCACTCTGAACCACAAGTGATACGACACAATCTTAATTGTTTATATCTTTGTCCTCGATACCTAAGTCACACCTCAAACTAGGATGTCACTGCTTCCTTTAAATGCAATAATACTATGTCTCTGCCTCTTATTCGTGTTTGGCTTGACTTACTTGAGGTTAAAGCCTAGCTAGAAGAATATTCAAAAAAGAAAGATGCTTTTTTAGCTTTTTCTTTGTCTGGTGTGGGACTCATGCCTAGGTGAGTTTTATTGGCTAAAATTTTTGTTCACTGGGGATGTGTTTGGTACTAAAGGGGGATTACAATAGGAAACATACATAGTCTAGACAATCTTACAATACAAGCTGCAGATATGATATATAGACTGATCACTGGTTCGCTCGGTTTTCAGTTGAAGCTGTAAATTGAAGTGTACATGTTTTTGACAGGAAAGAGGAACACAAGAGAGGCAGCTTGACACTGTACCTTCATCAAGGTTTTCGAACCAAGCATGGAATATTCAAGGCGGTGCTAATCAAGTAGTCCCACTCTTCTCTAGCGCGGCAGCAGCAGCATCATCAGGATTCTCGTTTTAGAATGCAATTAATCTCAAGGTTTTAATCTTCATCTCGATATCATCCCTTCCCTTTCCAATTGGTAAAACACAGCAAATTGGAAATGGAATTCTACTATTACGGTATGTAGCAAAGGAAGCTGATCGATGGCGTATGATATTTGAAACTTATACGCATTAATATCGCATTTGAATGCTGCTTACTGTAATGAGCGAGATGAAGCTGGCTACAAACGGACCGATATTAACTCGCTAGACCTAGAAGCATCCAATTTGTATAGGAAAGTGTATATGATGCTGCTGCCTATTGATTCAGATTTGTTGATCAGGCATGTTAATTAAACTGCGGATGTTTGGAGAGAGATCAATTTCACTTTGATTTCGATTTCGATTTATTATTGATTTTTTTTTCACCAAACTCTGGCTTTAAGCAGTACGATTACCTTGGGTATTGATTCAACTGTACACGTACTATTGCTTTTGAAGCGTGCAGTAATTATAACATTTGCGTTGCTTTCCTGTTTTCGGGAAATAAACGTTGGTAATAAACACAGTACATTTGAAGCTATTAATGATAACTGATAAGAGTACGGTCACGCTGTGGTTTTTTACTCTAGAACTTGTATTCGTTATGGAATTACAAATAAAAGAGATCTAGTTGGTATCATTAGAAGCCGATCTAATGTCTTAGTTTCAGCCATTGGAGAAGAACAATCGAATATAAGCGGCGACAGGCGGCAGGCGGCAGGCGGCAGGCGGTGACTCGGTGTGGCGGCTAGAATTAAAGTGAAAAGAAAAAGCTCTCATACTAATTTAGGGTTAGGTGGAAACCACGACCTCGACCTCTATATTTTAGAGGGTGGTGGTTCAAGTATATATGTGGTCATCACGGTGTAAATTGGGATAAATAATACTCCCTCCGTTCCATAATGTTTGTCCAATTTCCTTTTCCGTCGTCCCAAAATGTTTGTCCACTTTCCTTTTATATCTATATTTTTCTTACAATATTACCCTCATCTAATATTACCTTTATCTATACTATCCAATCAAAAATCTACTTCAAAACCCCTTTTAGTCATTTCCTTTTTTCCTTCTCTTTCTTCCCATCTTTATCCATCAACATCACACCCTCTCTCCCATTCCTATTGGCTACTTTTTCTCCAATTTAATTTCTTAATTTGTGTGAAAACCGTCATTTTGGACAAACATTATGGGACGGAGGGAGTAGTCATTTCACTTCCAATGAAGGTTAAGATTAACTAGATACGAGGATATAATGGTACTTTTTTTAGTTTTTTGAAATATTTATTTGCTTGTGCCCTTCAACTCTCCGAATTTTTTTTTTTGATAAGGTAAGAATTCGGATATCAAACATGGTAACTCGAGAAGCCGTTAGAAAAACGGCAGTCGTGTACGGCTAAGAAAGTCAAACCAAGCAGGAAAATCTAAGAAAAATACAAATCTCCGCAAAATTAGAACACAAAAGAGTTTGAGATCGGAATGAGTAAAGCACTATAAAAATAGCGCCGCAGTCAGCAGGTCGACCCCTTTTGGGCGTGCGAAATTGAACTCCCCGAATTGCTTGTGCCATTGCACTCCTCGAATTCAATACGTTTTACAAGAGGTTAATATATTTAACATATATGTTCATATATACTCCTTAAGTAATATTTGTCATTTTAGGTTGAATTTTTTGTTAAATAATACTTATCATTTTATATATTTTGACAAGATTTTTTCAATTTTATCCTTACAAAAAATGGCTAGAAAGGCAATTATTTTTTCCATTTTCCAAAAATAGAATTAAACAATTTAATTATGAAGGAGATTTAAGTAAATTTAAGTGGTTCCTTTTTTTTGTCAATTACTATAATGACAAATATTGCTTAACGGAGGGAGTAATAAGCTAAAGTTCATATAGTCATTTGAAAGTTTATATCCATATACGTTTAAACTCAATGTTCATATATAATGTATATATGTTCATAAATTATTACTAAAAAGTTTGTATTTTAGTGGTTCGTGTTCAATATTAATATTTAGGGATTCATGTCTAAGTCGCATGTGTTCACGTATTAAGCAGTCGAGGTTTATAATTTACCATTTTATATACATAAAAACGCTTTTAATAAGTTTAAAACATACAAAATGAAATAAAATTTACCCCAAGGAACGTTTTTATTTGAACCAAAACCCTATATTTTATTATCTACTATATATGTGGAGAGTTACAAATAGCAGATAACAAAACAATATCAATACGGAGTACCTAGTATATATGTATTCTCACCTGATAATTCAAAAATGATATTCTAATATAATCCCATCATATTTATCTACCCAATAATTAAAATTAGCTACGGTGGCATTTCATACGGGTAAGGATGATATTTATGTGCCACTAGGGTTAATCGACTATTGTTTATTGAACTTTTATGGTACGGTTATCATTAAAAAACTATATGTTATATTGTACGGTTATGATTCAAAAGCTATGTTATATTCAGTGTTGATTGACTTTGAAGATTCCTATTGTTAGATCTAAAATTAAATGTGTTATTGCGCATCTAGGTAGTTAGATTAGCCCCCTATCTAATTCTTTAAAAAAAAATCAACTTGAATTTTCAATGACAAAAACGCGGGTAGATTTTGCGCACTCTGTTTTTTCGGATGCGCACTCCACTTTGTGCGGATTTTAAACCCGTCCATAAATATACGGTTTTTTTTTGTACGGGTTTGAAATCCGCCCATGTTTTGTGCTATTTTTGTTGTGCGGGTTTAAAACCCGCCCATAATTTTTATCCTTTTTTTGGGTTGGTTTGGAACCCGCCCATAGCTGAGTGCGAAACCAAAAATAGGAGTGCGCAAACAAATCGCCCAAAAACGGTGTTTAGAAAAAAACTATTACTTCTAAAATCTAAATTATTTCGTTACATACTAGAAACTATTTTTTAATCTTTGAATATCTAGTCAAGCGATCAAAACCTCGTAATAGTTGAATAAGGTTTTCGTTTCAATTCCTATAATACTACTCTTAGAAAAAACCCAAAAAAAAAAAAAAACGAAAAACCGTTTTTAAATAAGAAATAATGAGATTGCACGAAATTAGAAAAGTCAACAGCAAGTACGGTAACTTAAGAATATAGACAAGTGTTATACAAATACAATTAAGGAATGGTGGTGGTGGAGTATGTGAATCAAGGCAAACCAAGCAAAATTGTCATGGCAGGAGGGAGCAAGCAAAGACGGAAGAACTTAAGACGTACGCATATCCAATTCAATTCAATCTCCTGCAAATTAAAATTAAATGCGGTCTTCAATTAACTCAACCCCACACCCTCCCTCCTTATCTTTGATCCTTCTGATCAAATCCTGTCTCCAGCTCTGGCCATTTACATACCAAGCTTGATAGGTAATTAGGTACATACTGAATCCCTGCTGTTAGTTGTGGTTAGGTAATAGGTATGGCAGACGTTAATTATTGGAATACAGTATAATCACACATCCACAAAAGTGAGTAGTAAAGCATAGGTCGATAAACTATTACTATCAACATACAATTGATTTCATTTTAAAATAAAAGTTCACTGAATTTATTTACGTAATTTAGATTATCTTTGTTAGGATTTTGATAACTTACATTTAGAACATGTTTAGGGTGCATACTAGTTGATGACCCGGACCTTACCCGGGGACTTTTTTAAATAAAAATTATAATATATTATTTAAATATGATATATGTATTATAATTTATATAATAAAATAATATTATAAACATTTCAGTTAATTATAATAATATCTTTTATTATTAAAATGAATACAAATATTATCTTATTCTTAAAAATGTTATTTATAATATTTATGTAATAATCCTACAAAAGTAGAAGTTCTTAACTCATTGGGTTGACGCGAATCCGAACAAAAATCTCAATGAATTGACTCAATCAACCCATAAATTTTAATGACATGAACTTGTACTCAACCGAACCAGAACTGACCCGATTAATTGTTTTAACATTAAGGGATCAATAATTTTTTATTTATTTATTAAAGGATCCGTAAAATAAAAAATCAACATACTTATGAATATAAAATTAATATATTGTAAAACATAACATATCTATACCGATATTACTTAAAAAAGTGGCATACTTATTAATATAAAAATGGTATAAAAATCATCATGCTTATGGATAGAAAATTTAAAAGTCATATTTGTGAATGAAAAATTAACTAGTTGAAGTCCCGTGATATTCACGGGATAATTTTACTAAAAAATTATATAATTTTACGATATTAATTTAAAATACTAAATATATTTATATAATTTCATAATAAATTATGCAATAGATAAATTTTTTTAGATTATGCTCCATATTTTAAATGAATATATTTTTAAAAAATTTTTCATTATTTGTGGAGATCTTGTCCAAATTTAGGTTGAGATTATTAAAATATTGATTTTACTTTTAATTGAATATTTTTAAATAATATTTTCTTATTTTTTAGACACTAATATGTACAAAATACTTGGTTTTTATATAAAGATAATAATAATTAGGATAAGTTATCTACAAAGCATAATATAATTTATTAAAATATTTTTTAAAGTTAATTTATTAAAATTATATATTAGGGTTCTTATCTTTTACTCTATAATAATAAGAATATTTGTAAATATGAAAAATACAATATAAAGATTAGTATAGAAGAGAACATTGTCCTTGATTTAAGAGATAAAATAAAAAGAAAATTATCTATGTATTATTTTGCAAAATTCAATCCATCTATGAAGTTGTTTTCCATAATAAATTTACATAACGGAGAAATAAAATATAACGAAAATTAATTTATATGAAAATTTATAAAATTCAATGTATTAATCAACCTATCATCCATATTAAATTATAAAAAAAACATAGCGATAAAAAAAATTTAAATGTAAGGTAGGGCTAGATAAAAAAATTATATATTTACATAAATAAAATAAAAAGGAAATTAAGAAAAATGTAATGTAATTTTTTATTATCAAAATTCAATTTAAGCAAGTATTCATCAAGATTTGTAAATTTTTATTTTTTTTTATCAAACTTTGATTTAAGAAAAAATCTTTAATATAGATACATAAAAAGAAAAAGAAAATCTAATTTTATTAATTTAAATTAAAATTCGAATTTTTTTTGACATTTATAAATAATCTTAGTCATCAACATAAAATTATATCTTTTTCTCAAAATAAAAATATATCAACATAACAAATTTATTATTTAAAATTATATCATTATATAGATATAAATTTTATACTTGGAACGCAAGCCTTGTTAAAAGATAAAAAAAATATATTAAGGCCCTAAATCTTGTTAAGAGATAAAAATATTAAATTAATATGGAAAAATATCATTTCATCGAGAATTTATGTATATAAAAATTATATAAATATGCTATCTATTGTAGTAAACTAATACATAATCCGTAGATAAAAAATTATATAAACATGTTATCTATTTATTATATATAGCAAAATACAATAAGTTGTTACAAAATTTATTAAAATATAATTTCACATTAATTTATTCAAAAATGCCACGTGACGCAAATTTTACAACAGACTTGGGTTCTGCTTTATAATGTATTAGGGTAGATCTACGAAAATCTAAAAGTTAATACAAATTCTAGAATTAAAAACATGGTCCATATTAATTAAAATGGGTCATAATTATGGATGCAATATTAATATAAACAATTTCATAACTAAAACTATGGTACTGGAAATTCAAATTTAACGACAATATTGTGTTTAACTATCATATTTATAGATAGAACATTAATATATAAAACCCGACATATTTATGGATGAAAATTTAAAAAGTTATCATTCTTAATCATAGAAAATTAATATTGAAAAATTCGAAATTAATATGAAAAATATGGTCAATATTCATTAAAAACATTGACATACTTATAAACAAAAAATTAATATAACAATTCGAAATTAATATAAAAATACATGATTAAAAATATGGTTCATATTAATTAAAAACGTTAGTATAATTTTAAATAAAAAATTTATATAAAAGAATCTGAAAATTTAATATTGAAAACCCATAAATTAAAATATGGTCCATATTTTATACTTATAGATATAAAAGTTATCTATTTCATTGAAAATATTAAATTAATTTATTATGGGATTTTGAAGTAAAAAAAGATAGTTGGGATATGATATTACTATTTTATATTTATCATATTTATGGATAGAAAATTAATATTAAAAATATACTTATAGATAGAAAAGCTATAAAAATAATTTTGTATTTTTCATACTTATAGATAAAAAAACTTATCTATTTTACTAAAATATATTAAATTAGTATTTTTTATGTGTCATACATTTGTATAGAATTATTGTATTATTTCTATGTATTTGTTAAATTTTGATTAAATTGATATATGTAAGGATATTTCTAAAAAATTATACCTATCTTATGTACATAAAAAAACTATATATCATTTACTGTATAATAAACATGTGCAAAGATAAAAACAATGAAAACTCGTACCAAATTTTGAGATTGATAATCATACCAAATTGATAATTAAATATTAGAATATAATGAAAAAACTTCAAGATAAAATTAATACCCGTACGACAAATCGTAATCGTTAAAATTGATCAATTTTAACTATACTTTTTGCAAATTTCGTTATCCATATAGTATAATTTCTATAAATATTGTACGTACAAACCGTAATCGTGAAAAAAATAACCATGCGATCAATTCTGTAGTATATTTTATCTACATTATATGGACAGAAGATAATTAAATATTACAATATAATGAACATGAACAAAGATAAAAAGAATGGTAGAGATAAAAAGTTATCAATCTCCTAGTAAATTGGAAAAATATATAAATTCTTATATAGTATATTTTATTTATACTATATGGATATAAGATAATTAAATATTATAATATAATGAACATGAACAAAGATAAAAATAATGGATAGACTTAAAAATTTATCCAATCTCATATAAAATTGATAAAAAAAATATTAAGTAAGGTGAGTGGATAAAATTGGAAATTCCATAAGGTAATAGAATTACAAAATACTAGTTATACCCGTCGTGCCCTGCACGACTATAACTTAGTGTTTTTTTAGATATTTTATAAAAAAAGATATTAATAAAGAAAAATATAATATAAAATATAATATAAGTAATTTATTGCTTATAATATGTATAAAAATAATTTTGTTTTTGAAATCAAATTAAAAAAATTAAATCTAGATCATTAAGTTTAAAATTGAAAACAAACATAGATTATTAAGATAAAATAATCTACATTGCTCATTTTCCTTGACAATATTTCATAAACAGGTTTAACTTGTTATATCCGTTGTACTGTGTACGACTATATGGATTTAATAATTAATTTATTTAATGAATATTATTTTAATTTAATATAAAAATAAAAATAACCTATTTATTAGAAAAATCATTAAGGTGAGCCAATATAATGTGAGGCACAACCAGGGGCGGAGCTATGTTGGGGCGGGTGGGGGCCATGGCCCCCCCAATCCAAAATTTTGTTTGTATATATGTTCCTTTTGTCAATAGCTTCGATTTGATATATTATAAGCTCAATTCTGACATTTGAGCAAAAAGTTATGAACGTTTGAAGATTGGACATATACAAACCACTTTTAACAAGTCCTTTAGTTAGAATGTTTTTATCTTTTGTTAAACATCCTACTTTCATAATGTGATTGAACCCGAAAACTTTGAAACAATAAGTTATTATTGGGATATCTCGAATTATACAATTCTTTATTAGAACGAGGGTTTTAATTAGTTTGAGTTTTATTTTTTAGTTACGAGCTTTTTAATATTTATAGATTCAATTAATTTGTATTTTGAAACATTTTTATTTTCTTAATCTAAATGTAATCTGAAACATAATTCATAATTATATAAGTTGTCATTACAAACTCTTGTTTATTAATGTAATTATATTTTGAAATATTTTAGTCCCTCCTCTATAAAATATGTTCTCTTTTTTGTCTAAATTTTTTTTTTTTATTTCTACATCTTTTTCGAAACGTACATTAGCTATGTTGGAAAAAAAAATCCGGCCCCTACAATGATAAATTTCTGGTTACGCCCCTGGGCACAACTAAAGTTGTTATGGTGAGTCCAATATAAGTTTGATAGCTTAATGATAATTTTTTTATGAAAAATTATAAATAAAAATTATTTTAATTAGAATCATTAATTTAATATATGTTTTACAAAAATAATTAAAAAGCCAACAATAATGTAAATTCTTATAATTTTTTTTATCAAATTCAATTCTTCAAAAATATTTTCAATAAAAATTTCAAAAGATAATTAATAAGAAAAGATAAAAAAAATATGAATGAATATAGAATTTTTTTTTAAGATAAAAAATCTTTTATATAAACAAAAATAATCCAAAAAGAAAATTAAGGAAAAGATAATATATAATTTTTTATCAAAATTTAATTTAGGAAAGTAATTATATGCATATTTAAAAATTTTAAATTTTTTTATCTAAATTTTATTTAAGATAAATCTTTTATATAAATAGATAAAAGGATAAAGATAAATAAATTTTTTTATTTTTAAATAAAATTCGAATTAATTTTTTCCAAATATAAAATATAGTGTAATGTTAGTTTTAGGTAGAAACATTAATAGTAAAAATATTTTCCTAACTTATTATGATAACAATCTATCATTATATATTAAATAAATCTTATGTTTTATTTTTTGTTTCTTTTAATTTTTTATTAAATATATTAGAACATTAGTTTTTATAAAAATTAGATAGATTTTTAGAAAAATTTTAAATTTTTTTTTATAAATAATAAGAATACAAAATTACTTTTTAAATATAAGGTGCGGTCAGGATTGTTCTGGTGGCTCGAAAAGATTCGACTTTAATATATATAGTTAATACTTAATATAGATAGATAGATAGATATTTCAAAGATATTATAATTTATATGACTATTTTTATTTTAAGGATATATATGTGACCACATGTACATATTTTTTCTTATATTTTTTTAATTTATCTTTTACAAATATGATAAATATAATGTCCTTTTTTTATCTATATTGGTAAAATATACTAATATTATTTTATTGATAGCTTGCATATAGGTAGTGTTTAGGATGCATGTTTACGTTTCTTTTGCGTTGGTTTTAGGTAGTTTTAGTTAGTTTCTTTAGTGTCTTAGAGTGTCTAGGAGTTTTGGGTTTTTGCACTTGTTCTATGTTGTTTTACAGGTCTTAAAGTGAACAAGTGTGAAAGGAATGGAAACCGGGGAAAGAGCGCTTGAATTCGGGCCATCCGTTGGAGTTGCTGGTTCGACACCTCTGTCTTGTAAGGGTTCGTTCGGAAGCTATAGTGGTCTTATGAAGTTGAGTTTGGTATCATTGGAAAGGTAATCCAAAGAGCTACAATTCATGTTTTTACTCCGAGTCCAAATTCCAACTCGAAGTGAGTCAATACAGCCCCCGAAGTGTGACCTGAGTTCTAAACCGAGGTGCTGGCGGCGACCGCCGCCAACCCAGCGGCGCCCGCCGCCTCTGACAGCCGCGTGATTCAAGTGATGACACGTGTTTTGTTTCTATTGGTCCTTTTCTATCATTGTTATTCCGAGATATTATATTTTTGGGATATATTTTTAGACCTAGTTTTGATATATTAGGTTTTAGAGAGTTGCATCTCTCATTCATACACTATTATCATATTTTTCTTTCAGAGTTTTTAGCCTTTCATGAAGAACTAAGCCTCTTTGCTTAGTCAGACAATTGAAGCATCGTTTTGATTAAAGTTGTGAGATTTCTAATTCCTTATCTATTGCTTGGGTTTGATCTTATCTCTTGCTTGAATGTTTATGATTTGTTTCAACAGTTTCTAGCCTGATCAACTAGGGTTTGTTGTTATTGAATCTATTGCTAGATCTAGAGTGTTACTGGTTGAGCATCTCTAGATTGAAGTAGCAACTGCATCGTGCTAGTATCTGGTTGTGCTAGTCTTATGCAGAAGAGATTTGATTTACATTCTAGGGTAAAAGCTGGTTGTTTTATTCTAAAATTGTATCCTATTATATTCCTATCCTTACTGCTGTTATTAAACTGAATCATTGATGGTTTCATGGTTGTTTAATTAGTTAGAACTAATAGTATCTGGTTGTGCTGTTAGTTAGGTTTGAAAAGGAATTGGAAAATTCATTTCATGTGATATTGAGGTGAAATCAATGATCAACTTGTCATACGATTGTGGATATTTGTTTGCCTAAGCTATCTTCCCAATTATTGTTATTCATAATCTTTTATTGTTTTGTTAGTTTTTGCATTCTTAGATTTAGTTTAATTCATAAACACCTTTTTACTTTATTGCCATAAAATTCACATAAAAAGATAAATCAACCTCCCTGTGGATTCGACCCGGACTTCCTAAAGACTACAGTTCTTAGTTAGTTTGGATTCTTTTGCATAGCCGTGATTTGCACGACCATTTCACGCCTATCATTTATCTATATGTTTATTTGGAGATAAACTTTTACAAATATTATTTTATCTTTATGTTTACTTGGAGATAACTTTTTTGCATAATTAACTATAAAAAACTATTATTTTAATAAAGGGGTGATGTGGCGCAATGTGGTCGCAGAAATTGCTTCGGCTTTAGTTATTAGTAATAGATATAATTCATTAAAAAATCATTATTAAAAATAGGTTGGCTGGGATATAAATTCATAATGACGAATCTGCCCAAAAGTGCTTCAGGTTTAGAAGATACTAGTTGATGACCCGGGCCTTGCCCGGGAACTTTTCCAAATAAAAATTATAATATGTTAATTTAAATATGATATAGGTATTATAATTTATATAATAAAAAATAATAGTATAAATAATTAAATTAAATTTTAATTCTATAATTATTTTAATAGTAATAATATATTTTATTATTAAAATGTATACCAATATTATCTTATTCTTAAAAAAATACTATTTGTAATATTTATGTAATAATTATAAAAAAATTGATGCTCTTAACTTGTAGGGTTTACCCGAACCCGCTCAAAAACCATAATGAATTGGCTCAATCAATCCATAAAGTTTAACGACATGAACCCATAATCAACTCAAATATGAAATGACTAAACCTAAACTCAATAGAACTTACCCGATTAATCATTTTAATAGTAAGGGATCAATAATTTTTATTTATTTATGTTCGTATCCGTAATATAAAAAATTAACATACTTATGAATAGAAATTTAATATATTGTTTTAAGACATAACATATCCATACTAAATTAATTAAAAAATTGTCATACTTATTAATAGAAAATTAGTATAAAAAATCAACATGTTTATGGATAGAAATAAAATAAAAATTAATATAAGAAGATCTAAAATTTAATATAAAATCTACAATTAAAAACATGGTCCATATTAATTAAAAACCTTGTCATAGTTATGGATAGAAATATTATAATAAAAAATCTATTACTAATAGTAATAACTAAAGCCGAAGAAATTTCTCCCACCACACCACATCACCCCTTTATTAAAATAATAATTTTAAATAGTTAATTATTCAAAAAAATTATCTCCAAGTAATCATAAAGATAAAATAACATTTGCTAAAATTTATCCCCAAATAAACATAAAGATAAAATAATATTAGTAGATTTGATCAATATTATTGAAAAAGAATATTATATTTATTGTATTTGTAAAAGATAAATTTTAAAAAAAAAGATAAGAAAAATATGTACACATGATCACATATATATCTTTGAAATAAAAATGGCCATATAAACGATAATATCTTTCAAATATGGATTATGTGTAATTTTACATAATTAATTAATATTTTTAAATAAAGATAAAATATATCTCCACCATATTACAACACATCAACCTATACTAAAATAGCTATTTAAAATAGTGATATTAAAATATATCAAATGTAATTTTTTATTTTTATATGTGATAACTTGAACAATATAGAAAGAAAAATATTAAAAATTGACGATTACAATCTTATCTTATTATATGTAAAGGAAATATAGATAATGAAATATTTTTATCTTATCATTTATTCCAATAATAATGAAAATTTTGTTTTTTATTTTCTTTATTTATCTTCTTTCCAAAGATAACAAAATAAAATATATGAATTTTTACTTCATTTTTAGGTAAATTTTTATTCTTATAAGATAAAACCATAAATGTATTATTTTAATTGATTTTTCGTAATTTTATATTTTTGATTTGTCTTTCTTAACATAAGAATATAAAATTTATTAATTTAATTTTTCACTTTTTATATAAAATTTAATTCTTTAAAAATCTTTTCAATAAAAATAATCCCAAAAGTCTTATATATTTACATAAATAATCCCAAAAGGAAATTAAGGAAAATATATTATAATATTTTATTTATCAAAATTCAATTTAGGCACCTAATTATCTAGATATTGAAATGCACGACTACGACTCAACAATTTTTAGATATATTATAAATATAATATTAATAAAGTAAATATACAAAAAAAAACTAAAAATAATGTAAATTATTAAAAAAAATTAATCAAATTCAATTATTTAAAAATCTTTTCAATAAAAAGTTAAAAATATAATTAATAAGAATGGATAAAAAATATAGAATTTTTTTAAATATAAAAAATGTTCTATATTTACATAAACAATCCAAAAAGAAAATTAAGGAAAATGTAATATAATTTTTTTTATAAAAATTTAATTTATGCAAGTAATTATGTAGATATTTAAAAATTTTACTTTTTTTTTTATCAAAATTTGATTTAAGATAAATGTTTTTAATAACTTGATAAAAATATAAAGATAAAATCATTTTCGTTATTTTTAATTAAAATGTGAATCAATTTTTTCCACATGAATAAATAGAAAGGAATTTAATTGAAAAAAATAATATAAATAATTTTTTTAATATAAGGTGGGGCCAAAATTAATGTGGTGGCTAGAAAAGTTACAACTTATAGTTAATTAGTTATAGGTAGATATGACTATTTTTATTTCTAATATATATATGCGATCACGTGTATATATTTTTTCTTATCTTTTACAAATATAATAAATATAATGTCTTTTTTTTATCTATATTGGTCAAATACTCAAATCTACTAATATTATTTTATTTTTATGTTTATTTGCGGATAAATTTTTACAAATAATATTTTATCTTTATGTTTACTTAGAGATAACTTTTTTTATATAATTAACTATTTAAAATTATTATTTTAATAAAGGGGTGATGTGGCGCAACATGGTGGCAGAAATTGCTCCGCCTTTAGTTATTAGTAATAGATATATTGATTAGATCATGTTTAGTTATGTTCTTAGCTTGCATCTCGTGTTTCTAGAGTGTTTTTAGTTGTTTTGGTGAGACTTGTGGTTCGGTATCTACGCTTTGCATTTCTTGGAATTTCAGGTTAAAAAGGAGAAGGAAACCGAGCTATTCAAGGAAGGTTGGGATGTCAAGGATCTAGAAGAGAAGTCAAGACAAGAGGTTCAAGGCCAAATAAATCGGGATTTTTTCCCAAGAAAGAAGCCGAGTCAAAGAACAAGCCAAATAAGAGTTACCCTACCAGAATCACCCAGGGTAGTACCCGGAGTAACAACCAGGGTAATTTCAACTGTGAGCTACCCCACCGAGTAGTTGTTAGGGTAGTCTCCCGTGTTGGATTTGGACGAGATCCTCTTGTTTTATTTGTTTCCAAAAATACTTTTAGCCTAGTTTTCTATCTGAGGAGATCTTTGGATTGGAGAACAAGTTTAGATTGTAATTTTCTCTACACTCTTTCTCTATCTTAGAACCCTAGTTGGAGATTGAAGACTCTTGTTTGATTTTGGGTTTGGATTTGCTGGATATTAATCAAGTTTATTTGTTTCTTTAATCCGGTATGTTTATTCTCATTATTGAATTGATTTCTTCTCTCTCCATGTCTAGCTAAACCCTAAATTCTAAGGTTGGGGTGAACCCAATGATGTATAGGCAGACAAATCTAGTAAATTGCACAATCCATTGTTTGAAGCTTTGTTTGATTCAATCCTAGATTCTTTATGCCTTATTAACTTTTATGAATGAGAACTTGCCAAAGTTTGAGACTGAAAGGTAATAACTTTGATAAGTAGTCAGACATGGAATTGAGATTGAAAGGTACTTTTTCCTGTTGGAACCCTAGGATTTCAACCCGAGTTTTCTCTATTATGAAAGTATTTTGAATTCTCTTATGGAATAACAGTTGTCATAGAAACCTTAAGGTTGGGTTGAGTTAGCAAGTCGCGAAAGCAGATGTTGGTTCAATTTAATCTTAAATTCTAAGTGTTTAAAGGTCTAGATTTTAATTTGCAAGTCACGAAAGTGGATGTTTAATTGATTCTAGATACGTCTGTTAACATTCGAAAGAATTTAGTGGATATATTAGACAATTGCCTTCAAACAAAGTCAACATTAAGATTGTGCAATCATCCTTTATAGTCTATTGAAGCATTGTTGTGGGGATCCTTGATCTTAGAAGCTTTTCTCCCATTGATTTGCTCATATTTACTTGTTTACTTGTCATAATTAGTTCATAGCTATAATCACATCTCAATCACTTCTTATTTTTTATAACTTAGTCTACTGATTTGACTACAATTGATACTACTTAGTACCAGAGTTCGATACCTTGGTATTACAACCGTTGCGGGGTAGGATTTGACCTATCAAGTTTTTCCGCCGTTACCGGGAACTATAGTTAGTATTGGTTGTTCCTCACAACCGGCAGACTAGGTCTGTTTTTCTTTTTAATCTTGTTTTTTTGTTTGTTTTTTCATATTGTCTCTAGTTCATGCGAAGAGCCCTGAACGCTCAATTACCAACGATTTTGATCCTGAAATTGAGTGTACTTTTCATAGAAGACTAAGAGAGCAACATGCAATACAAGCTATGGGTGATCAAGACCAAGATGCTCAGGCTTTGCATAAAGCCTATGTTGTTGATCTAGAAGCCCAACAGGCGGCTGCTACAAATCAATTAGTTGTGTTGAACCAAAACCAAGCGCTCCAAGAGCAAGAACAACGCCCACAAACTCTAGCTGAATATATGAGGCCTGCTCAACATGGGCCTATTTTTGGTGTTGTCTATCCCGATGTGCAAGCTCGTTACTTTGAATTGAACCGCTCCTTGATCAACATGGTTCAACAAAATCAATTTGGAGGTCTTCCATCTGAAAATCCTCATCATCACCTCACTACTTTTATTGAGCTCATGGAAACTGTCAAAATCCATGATGTCCTAGATGACACACTTAAGATGAGAGCCTTCTCATTCTCTTTGAGAGACAAGGCTAAGACATGGTTCAAGACTCTTCCTCAAAACTCCATCAGAACATGGGATGAGTTAGCCTCAGCCTTCTTGAACAAATACTTCCCACCTAAGAAGACTTCTGAGTTGAGGTAGCAAATCAGCAACTTCAAGATGAAAGATGGAGAGTCTTACTTTGAAGCTTGGGAGAGATTCAAGGAGCTTCTTGTGTTGTGCCCTCATCATGGGCAATCTAAGGTGGCGCTTCTTGATATCTTATATAATGCAATTGATAGTGCAACTCGTCTGCTAATTGACGCCTCATCTGGAGGTGGCCTGTCTAATCTGCAAACAGACGAGACATGGGATTTGATTGAAAGAACTGCATTGCATTCTCACAACTATTCTGACACCCGTTCCACTCCTAATGTTAAAGTAGCTGCTGGAATGTATGAGTTGGATGGCAACACTCACTTGAGATGTAATATCCGTAAATTTTGGGAGAAATTTGAAAAATTTCTAGACGACTTTCTAAGACCCGCTTAGTAAAGTTGTTACCCGTTTTGACCGTAAATTAGGAACCTATGTCTAAAAATTTACAAGTGACAGAAAGTAATCATGTAAAAATGATTTTCTTAGTTCACATGAATTATAAGACCTCTCGGATAATTTTTTACAAATTTCCGAACAAGTTCTGAAGACCCACTTTATAAACTCGTTACGCGTTACGATCGTATCTTTCGGAAATTATTCCTAGAAGGTTCAAGTGGTTAGAATAAAATCATTGGAGTTGATTTTATTAACTAACATAATTTTTGGGATCACTTCCATGAAAGAAGTACTTTGATCGGGTGAGATCCGCTTAATTAATTATGTACCCGTTAAGGTTATACTCCGAAACGTAAAGCTTGAAATTAAAAGTAGCGAATTAAAATCATCCAAGTTGATTTTATTAGTTTACATAATTTTTAGAATTGTTTTTATAAAAGAAATATTTTAATTCGAGGTATATAATTTTACCGCCCTAATACAAGTCCCGTTCCAACCCGTATGAATATATATTTACCGACATCAAATATCAAATTGACCTCTAACTACGTGAAAGTCCAATTGACTCTTCAATGTTAGATAAAATTTTACCAATTTGGATTTTCTTTATATATTACACTTGTTCCCACGTTTCTTTTGCCTATTTAAATACCCGTTCGAATTGTTTCCTCACCCAAATACAAATGCAATCAACTCCTCTGTTCACAAAATTGTTTCCTGCCCAACCAATCAAGAGCACCAAATACAATTTGGTGAAAAGGCCAGTCGGCCCCACCTCCATGTTCTACAAATTTCAACTCCCTCTTGTTTGTTACTCATTTCTTCACGCCGGCATAAATCCTTCTCGGCCTCGTCCGCCCGAGCTCACGCCGGCCACCACCATCCCCCACTTGGAGGCCCGTTGGTCAGCCACCTCCTCCACCAGTCCGTCGTTCCGCCAGCCCAGCAGTCAGGCGCCACCGTCAACGTTCGCGGTCGCTCGTTCATCCCCTCGTTCAACTCCCGTAGCCACAATACGCCGCCGTCGTTATTTTCGGAGTATCCGTTGAGCCATTTTGAGTCGTTACGCTGCCCGCCGTTGACGCCGTTAGGATCGTGACGTTGCCACGACGCCATAGGATCAAACCGCTCTTGAAACCGACGTCCCGAACTCCCATACCGTCGATCTCTCGGTATGAACTTTCGATCCCTTTATACGTTCCGTTGGTCCATATTAAATTCCGAGAATTTTACACCACGTTCGTATAATATAAATGAACACTTTTCATTTATAAGAAAATGCCAAAAGGATGAGGTATGACCATCAAAATCTAACCCCAAGTAATGACGTTATTAAAAGGATTTATATATATAACTATTTCTTTATATATATATAATAATAACTAAAGTCATTTAATCCCATTACCCGTTTGGGATTGTGGATATTTAAATTCCCGTCTTTATTTTCCGTCCTTCGACCTATTCCATTCCTGGTCGAAATTGATCGTATTTCAATTTCCGCCTTTATCTTTCCATCCTTCGACCTAGTCCATTCCTGGTCGAAGTTGATCGTTATTTCAATTTCTATGACCTTGGTCCTTCAAGATCATATTTAAGTTTTATGTCATTTATGATTTTGTATAGATCGTTTAAAAAGGATTAAAGCGACCATTAAAATCTATATGACAAAGCACAACGAATAAAGGACGTCTATGCTTAAAAACATTATAAGAGCTAGACAAATTCGTAACTGAAATCGAGTTCTGATAACAGATGTCGTATAATGAATTATTAAATATGACAAAATCATGAACTTGTGTCGTTGTGTCATCCGTTCTTTTCTAAGGAAGTTCTATATGAAATGAAAAGGAGATTATTTCATATCTGTCTCCTTTCAGGTTGACCTTTGAGCAAAGAAAGTGAAAGGATCACGCTCCATCTTCGTCTTGTCAAGGAAGTTTGAATCACGCTCCAAAGGGCAAGTGGATTTTTCTCTCTTGCATCTGTTTAAACGTGAACTTCTTTTCCGTTTAATATTCTTTTCTGTCAATATGAAAATTGTTGCTAAATAAACCAAGATAAGTTTATTTATGCCTTATGAAAATTGTTGCTAAATAAACCAAGATAAGTTTACTTATGCCTTATGAAAATTGTTGCTAAATAAACCGACTAATGTTTATTTATGCTTTGTGGAATATGCTGCTAAATAAACGACTCTAAGTTTATTTATGCAATATAATTAACAAAGTTATGCTATATTAATTATTATATGCGCATACTCGTTAGAAATAACAGATAGGTCTAAGGAAATGACGCTATCTTGTTTAAAATGTCTCACTGAATACTTCATAATAAATTAATATAAAACAGGGATGCGAGATATTGAAGGCTCCGACATCTCTTTATAATATACGTATTATGTGTAGAAAGTAGTGACGAAATGTTACTATTGTTCTCCTTAATACCTTGGTCATGACTCTGCCTGCTCAATTCTAGATTTGAGAGGTGCCCTGCACTCTTGCTAAGTGCTCTGGAACAACCGTTCCTTGCGTGTTGGTATGAGACTCTTCGAGCTTCCACACTTGTAAATCACTAAAGAAATAAAATGAATTGTGGAATAATATAATACAAGATAGGTAATTAGGAAATTCCGATTCCTCTATCTTGTTGGCCTAGTCTCTTCCGAGCTGCCAAATTTAAAAGTCATCAACTAATTAAGCTAAATAGTTGTTTGACTAATCAATAAACACTCATCAAATTAATGTTGTGACACCGTAAAGTTTTCACAAACATTATTATCCTTCGATGGAATACCACTTTCGTGGTGTCCTATCTCTAAAAGAATTTTCGTAATTCTTTTCTTTTCGATGGAATAACACTCTTGTGATATTCCATATGTCTTGGAAGTTTGTATTCCTTTTTACTCTGATGAGATCACACTCTCACGATGTTTACTCTACCTTTGGATTCTCATATCTCTTTCTCTTGATGGATGTACTAACTGTTGGATCATCGACCGACTATAATTTGGAGTTCGGTGCTACCAAGTTTAGCTACAATCATGGAGACCTTTTTCGTGCTCCACTTGCTAGTCTTCTTAGACTAATCCGTTCACTTTTCTCTTTCTTCTGCACTTTTGCCTGGTGTTTTCCGTCTCTTTCTTTTTGGAAACATCAGACTGTAGAGGAGTGTTGCTCAGGAAATGAAGATGGAGATCAGACAAAGCAAAGGAAGGAAGGATTCACCTTACAACGACGTATCTAAAAGCTGGTACTTAAGCTAATGTGAAGACCTTAGAGGAGATGTCGAACTGAAGGAAGAACTTTATAATGTTTTGGTATTTTACACCATGTATATGTATATGGGTCACCTGTATCATAAAAATTATATTCCGTTGTCGTTTTCTCTGTAAGCAATCACTTTGTAATCAAAGATAATTCTAATATGAACAAATGAATCTTTCATATTTTTGTTCGTGTTTAAATTGTGTTGTGTTACCTTAGCCTCAGGTGGATTTGGATGGTAAAATCCGAGGCCACTGGCGGTAATACCCTTGGTTAGAAATTGGGGGTGTTACATGAGAGCTCAGGTTGATTCTCTCACTCAAAAGATGAAGCAAATGGAGACTGCCTTGGCCAAAGCTGAAAAGACAGGTACTCCTAAACCATTAAGTTCTGGGGCTCATTGTCAATTTTGTGGAGAAGATGATCACACTATATCAGCCTATCATTTATATGCTTCTCAATGTGAGCCACAAGAAGGAGAAGTTAGCTACATGAATAACTACAATCGGGGTGCAAGGAATGACCCATACTCCAATACTTACAACCCCGGTTGGAGAAATCACCCAAACTTCTCCTATGGAAATAGTCAAGTACAACAAAGACCGCCACCTGGATTTCAACCAAAGGCTCCTCGACCACAAGCTACTCCTCTTGTGCCACAGCCTCAAAAATCAACAATGGAGCTTCTACTTGAACAGCTTGTGGTGGGTCAAAAAGCAATGATCTCAAAGTTACAAGAGGTGAAAAGGCAGAATAAGATGTTTGAGCAACAAATTGCTCAACAAGCATTGAATGCTCCAAGACCTAGTGGTCAATTGCCTGGACAACCTAAAACTAATCCAAGAAGCCAGGTGAATGCTGTATCTCTAAGAAGTGGAAGAGAACTTGAAACTCCTCCACCAAAACCTCAAAAGATGAAGGAGAATGAGTTACAAGAGAAAGAGGTCCTTGAGGAGTCAAAAGAAGATGAGAAGGAGCCTTCATATGTTCCTCCACCACTATACAAGCCACCTTTACCATTCCCACAAAGAAGAGCTCAAGCCCAATTGGATCCACAATTTAAAAAATTTGTGGATGTGTTGAAGAAGCTCCACATCAATATTCCTTTCACGGATGCCTTGAAGCGAAATGCCCTCTTATGTGAAGTTCTTGAAAGAGATCCTATCTAACAAGAGGAAACTTGATGAATGTCAATCCGTGTCTCTAAGCAAGGAGTGTAGTGCCCTTATCCAAAACAAGCTCCCTCCAAAACTTGAAGATCCATGTAATTTTTCTGTCCATATTGTCTTTGGTAATACTACTTATGATGCTTTATGTGATCTAGGAGCTAGTGTTAGTACTATTCCCTTATCTATCTTCAAAGAGTTGGGTTTGGGAGAACCTAGACCTATAGGGATGACACTTTATATGGCGGATAGGTCATCAGTTCGCCCCATAGGAATCATTATTTTGTTTCCACATAAATAAATAGAAAGGAATTTGATTGGAAAAAAATAATATAAATATTTTTTAAATATAAGGTGGGGCCAAAATTGATGTGGTGGCTAGAAAAGTTACAACTTTAATATATAGTTATAGATAGATATGGCTATTTTTATTTCAAAAATATATATGTGATCACGTGACATATTTTTTCTTATTTTTTTAATTTATCTTATACAAATATAATAAATATATTGTCTTTTTTTTATCTATATTGTCAAATTTACAAATATTATTTTATCTTTATGTTTATTTGGGGATAAATTTTTACAAATATTATTTTATCTGTATGTTTACTTGGAGATAACTTGTTTTGCATAATTAGCTATTTAAAATTATTATTTTAATAAAGGGGTGATGTGGCGCAATGTGGTGGCAGAAATTGCTTCGGCTTTAGTTATTAGTAATAGATTTATTGATTATGTCTTAGTTGAAAGATAGAATTTCCGCGTGGATTGGGGAAAAAGATATTGCTTGCTTGGGCCCTATGGGGGATTTTCGACCCCCTACTCCCTTTCTTCCACTATAAATACACGTCTTCGCTATGTACAGTAAGCATATTCAGAAATCACTGAACTCGCTAGTAAGTCTTACCATGCCCCCTATGTCTTTGCTATGTATGGTACATATCTTGACGTTCAATCGACAAACTGCTCTAGTGACTTAGGCATCGGAGGTGACCGGGTTGGGGGACCCTACCCCCTGTGTCCATTATTTTGCAGATTCTAGGTTGAAGAAGGAGTTTGGAACGAAAGATCAAATGGCGAATCAAGAGGAGCATTCAATTAGGACATAAAGACGAAGTTTTGTGTATTAACAAGTAGTTACACAAAATTCTATCTTTTCTTAACAAGAATATTATCTTGGACCAATTAATACAGAGCATTGCACCAATCCCAAATATAACAAGCTCGATCTTCTTCAGATTGAAATTTGATGCAAGCCTATAGCCTACATAGTTAATGTCCTTGTCCTTGTTACTGCTCCTGCTTGATCATCCATGTTAACCCTCCAAAATTACATTGCGAACAACCAACCTTCTTTAGCTAGCTAGTACAAACTGCTAGCAATAAGGGAACTTGAAAATATAAAAGTAACATTTTTATGAGAATTACGACAGTTAAAATGATACTTACTGGTCTATTTTGGAGGTAATTAATGTCAAGAGAATTTGACCACCGGTACATGTTGAATAATGTGAGCATCTACCCTTAATTTGTTGTAAAATTCGTCGGTCATTCCCAAGAGTACTAATTCTTGTAACGTAGTGATGGATTTCAATCCTTGTGGAAGCCTACTCAATCTCTTGCATCCTTGTATTCTCAACTTACTGAGCCGAGGCATTGCTCCACTTTCAATACACCATTCCACTATGTTTGGAAGATTACTTAAACAGAGCTCTTTGAGCCGTGGAAACTCTCCTGCAGTGCAAGTCCACTTAGTGCCCAAGTAAGAATCACACTTCAAATTGAGTAGCATTAAGTTGGGAAGTTTCCCTAAAGTTGTAAGCCCTGCTTCTGCATTAAGTTGTGTGAAAGTCAGAGATAGCTTCTTAATACCAGAGGGAAACTGAATGTTGGTCAATCTATCATCAATTATTCCTTCCAACTCTAGCTTCCTTAGATGTTGGCAATGGATGATATTTTCTAAACCGGGCACAAACTTGTCTTCTTCATGATGATCATATTGGGTAAACCAGTCCAAGCACAATGTATGAAGACGACCAGAAATTACACTTGGGCATTCAAACACTGCCTCTAGCTGCTTACCACTTGTAATTCCTCTTATATACAATTTTCTAACACTTTCACTAATGTATGGTACCCCAAAGCTTTAGTCTTTCCTTGAGAGGTTTATCAAATGGTAAGTAAAGATGTCTAAGGCCCTCAATTTTCCAAAGAACATCTGGAATTCTCAAGTACTTACCAAGTTCCACATTAGAGTACCTATAGTCTAGTGTTAGAAGGTTATGCAAGTTCCCAATAGAAGACGGCAGTTTGTAGATGGTTGTATACCTTAAACCAAGGTGCCTCAAGTGAATCAAGCTCCCTATTTCTGTCGGTAAGGTACCATGACAAGTCTTAATACCTTCTATGTCTACAACTCTCAGTAACCTAAAGTTCCTGTGTACAGACTCAAAGCTCACCTTTGGATGATCTTTAAATAAATAGGCCAGATTCAAAAAGAAAAGAGACCGAAGCTGCAAATTCTCCGCTGGAATTGGAAAGTACATTCTGTACAAAAAAAAAACAAAAAAAAAGTTATAGTTCAGTGATATACATACATACTAGTACCACAATGCCTATATCACTATCATAGACACTATGGGTCCGTTGTAACTTACCCAAACATAAACGAAAAGGAAATGAACCTAGTCTACTAATAACGGCATGATATATTTTCATCTTAGCTTGTTGCACCTCATTTTCTATTCAACTATGGGCTTGCGGCTTATTATGACGGAAGCATTCATTTTCCCAATATAGGGGCGGGTTTTAAAATGGTGAAATCATCCCTACACACCCTTCTCCGATATATGAGCTACCGTGAGCTGAATAAATATTTTTCGGAAATGTATTATGTCACCAAAGTGGGCCCTATATTACATATGTAAACAAATTTCACAAGGAAGCAGTAGAATATACGATAGACACCATGACTATAAATTCCTTGATTAGGTGCTAGATCAATGGGCAAGTGGTAAAATTCAGACAAGAAGTAATCTAGTTAATCAATTAATATATAATTATAGTTATCGTACTTGTTAGAAGAAGAAATTGTACTCCCACTTGATCGCGCAACTGTTGACTTGAGATTCGCAGACCTGTAAGAGAGTATCTTATGGAAGCTTTGTTCCATTGCTCTCTTAATGCAGAAATCTCCCATCAAATCATGGATTTGAATTCTCTTCACTTTCCCTTGATAGTTTCTCTTTGCAAATTCCTGAAGGGCCTCATCACTTGGTAAGTTGGAAGAAAATTCAGAAGATGATGAGTACATGGAATTCCTTAAAAATAATTAATGCTAGATTAACAGAACATGTAAGAATCTAACTTACTTGTCATGTATATGAATCATAGCACGACGTGATTTTGTCCCTTCTGCATCCTCATTTGGAGATAGAGAAGAGAGTATCTCAAGAAAGTCTTGTTCTTTTGCCTTCTTCACACATAAATGTCTCAATAGATCATGGATTTGAACACTCTTAACAATTCCCTCATAATTTCTTCGAGTAACCTGCACTACACATCGATGAATCAACTCATCTAAATATTGTCTCGCCATATCCTCTAATGTCTCTCCTTTATGAAGTTGATCGGATGGGATGAAACCTTGTGCTATCCACAATCTAATTAGCATTCCTGTTGGACAGGAAAGAGTGCCAAGTAAAGAAAGCATGGTTTCAGTTGATATGGCAAATCATTGTAGCTTAATGCTAACATTCCCTTTACCGTACCATAGTCGTATGTGCCCCTTCCAACATCCATAATCTCCGAGCTCACCACCTTCTTCACCTTTTTCCATTCTCCAACCGTCTCCTTCTTTCCTAGGAGGCCGGCTAGTGCAATAACCGCCAATGGTAACCCTTGACATTTTTGCAACATCCCCTTCCCTAGTTTTTGCAAGGCAGCAATATTGATCAAGTTGTTAGTCTCATCTACCCTGTGATTGATAGCAATCTTTCTAAATAGCTCCCAACTCTCCTCATCAGTGAGACGCCTTGGCTCATGAATGCACCATTTTAAAGCCGGAGAATCAACTACTTCTTGCTGTCGAGTTGTGACTATGATTTTTCTTCCACCATTTCTTAGTGGCAAAGCCGGGAGGATCTCTTCTAGTGCTTGCCTTGTCCACACATCATCAAGTACTATTAAATACCTTTTTCTCTCCATTTGCTCGTGAAGCTTCCCCGCAAGTAGCTGAGTAGAGCTCCAAGTCTCCTCATCCATTCTCATAGCTTCTCCACTGGCTTTTCTCAATAGATCAATTAGGATTTGTTTGGTAACCCACTTTTTAGAAACCGATACCCATGCCACGCACTCAAAATGTTTCCTTACGCTCGGATGGTTGTAGAGCTTTCGAGCAAGAGTGGTTTTGCCAGACCCACCCATCCCCACAATCGATAGCACGTGGGTTTGAGCCTTATCCGTAGTTAAAAACTTGACCAGCTTGTCAATGTCCTTTTCGAGACCCACCACATGATCCTCATTGGTATGTGAATAGGCAATTGGTCTCCTAATCAACCCCTCATTAAAACCTCTTCTTGCAGCAACTTCTCCCTGATACTTCTTCCACCTCTCCAAGATTTCACATATCCTCACTTTGACAATTTCAATCTTAGAGCCCACTTGGTGGGTATGTGAAAGGGAGCTATAAAAGCAGACATACCTTTTGAACAAGTCTTCTGTCATATTGGAAGAATTAGTACTAGCTTCAAGGACGTAGGACTCAATTACATCCTCAGCCTCATAAGCAGTCTTTCTGATCTGTTTCATCATGGTGCGGGTTCCTTCGTCACATCCTTCTTCATCCAAGGCCTCCATGTCATTGAGAAAGCTGTTCATCATTGTGACCTCCTCTTGCAGGCTCCGTACTTGGTCTTCCACACCATACAAGAACCTGCCTTCTTCAACCAATAGCTCACCAATTTTCCGAGCTGCAAGATTGACTATGGATTCGATCATTTTCGCTGAATTTTCTTTTGCTCCTAAACCAGAAGAAACTATGCTTCTTGTTTTTTTTTTTGGTCGAAAGAAACTGTGTTTTTTGTTGTGTACACACCAAATCAGCTTTTACTAGCAATCTATTCTCGAAGTCGTAGGCAATGGTTGACTATTGGGTACGAATATGTAGTATAATAGTAATGCAAAACCTTTTTTTTCTCAAATAAGAACAACTTGACAATAGTTTAATGAAAAATTGATTGGGTCTATCACAGCACTACGTTTGACAACTGTTGATGCAATTTGTTCATTGCATCTAGTCACATGGCAAGGATCCATAATTAGTTAATTACCGTAAAATAGTTGAAACTGAGCATCTTGTAACCTTTCTTATTTTAATAATTATCTTGTAAACATTTGCCATGCAAGTATTAGGATTTTGGTAATTCTCTTCCGTAAATTCTTTTAAATACATGTATATATAATAGAAGAATTGCTCTGTATAGCCTTATACAACCATCCAGAGAGATTGGTTTCACAAGTTACAGGCTTCTCTTCTACAACATGGTTTTTATTCATGTCTTTTTGACACATCTCTTTATCAAGAAACATGGCCATGAGGTAATTCACGTATTGGTCTATGTTGATGACTTGGTCGTTGCCTGTTTCAAATGTGAAGTTCATTAATGATTTTATCTGAGTATTTTGGACAAAATTAACACGTAAACGCGTTATATGTTATCATGCGGAAATCTTAGTCAAACACTAACTAAAACACGTTAATATGTTATAATATATACGAGAATATAATATGTAAAATAGCCAACTGAATAACAAAATTTGAATATGAAATATATTAATATGCAAGTTTACTCCTTTATTATTCTGGATACCAATGGTAAGCTGTAGACACGTTAGTTGATTGAGCAATAGATGTCGAAATAAATAGGCAAAAATATGAAATAACGAGAATAAACTTCATTATGATTCCATTCAAATGTTGAAGGACACTTGATATCCAAATTCCATTAATTAGATTGGATAAGATATGTAAATCTAAGAGAAAATGAGGTCTAGGTTTGAGAAAATCAAAGGCAATGAATCAGGCACTGCAAATGAAACTGTTATTAAAAATTTCTTGCAGAACTAGAAAATATTTGGGTTAAAATTGTCACGAAAAAATACTTAAAAGAGTATGGCCTATTAGAACATCACAAGAAAAATAATGATCCGTGGCAGTGGCGTAATCTGATTAAATTATTACCGAAATTTCAAAAACGATTAATTTGGCAAATTGGGGATGACAACACTATTAAGTTTTAGACAAATAGATGGGTTTCTTGTACACCTTTAATTAATTCATGCATGAAAGTGACCCCTTAGAATTTAGAGGAAAAAGTTATAAACTTCATAACCGATGATAAAAAAAAAATGGAATGTAGAAAAGTTAAAAAGATATCTTCCTTTCATCTGGGTTGATAAGGGCCTTGTTTCACTTGTGGGTGTAAAGGGATTTTTGGATGAAAAGTGATTTTTAGTGTATCGAAAAATGTAAAAAGTAGATAGAGTTGCACGGATTTCAAGAGTATTAAAAGTAGTTTTTGGGTAGAAAGGGATTTTGGGTAGAAAGTGAAACAAGATCAAGATTCTTGATACCCAAATTCCAAAGACAATGATTCCTGATAGGATGTACATACTGGTCCCCGAGCAAAGATGGTTGATTTTTCAACTTACTTTGCGTTACAATTTATAGAAAACGAAAACAGTCAAGCGGATTACAATTTTGAATGGATTTGGAAATGAGACATCTCCATTAAAATTCTTCCTTTGAACTTCCATCCCTCTTGCCTCCGCCTATAATGCAACTTACTTTGCTGTAAAGACACTGTGAAAGATTGTTTATCCCACATCGGGAATTCTGATATGACTTGCCCAACATATATACCCTTGGGCTACTCCTCCTATTGTCAATTGGTTTTAGGATGGAACCCCACGGGCTTATGTGTTGGGCCGAACGCGCTTGTGCGCATGAACCGACGTGTGTACCCCCACGTCATATTGCCCCGCCGGAATTTAACATGGTATCAGAGCCTGTTCGGTCTAGGTCTCGACTTCTGGTCTATATGGGCTGGCCGACCTAAAGGCATGTCGTCAAGTTGCAACTGACATATTGCGGGGCCAGGCAGTTGCACTTGAGGGGGCGTGTGAAAGATTGTTTTCTGATATGACTTGCCCAACATATATACCCTTGGGCTACTCCTCCTATTGTCAATTGGTTTTAGGATGGAACCCCACGGGCTTATGTGTTGGGCCGAACGCGCTTGTGCGCATGAAACGACGTGTGTACCCCCACGTCATCATATTGGCCCGCCGGAATTTAACAGACACAATATAGAGATGCATTATAGGCGGAGGCAAGAGGGATGGAAGTTCAAGCAAAACAAAAAAAAAAAAAGAATTGCAAAGGCCTTATAATAGAAGGAGATAACATTCAACTTCAAGTAATTTATACACTACGGGGAAGTCGGAGCTGCCCCTGTATCATAGATATGATGGTTGTGGATTCGCTGGCTATTGTACGATCTTTCGAGGAGATTGAATTTAAACACGAGCCTCGATTGTGCAACGACACAGCTGGTTATATTTTTAAATTGCGACACTTTTTATCTACCGATTAGATGAAGAATTATCTAGAATTGAGTGTTCTTATCCGAAAAAATATGCTGAGCTAATTCTCCCTAATTAGCCTAATTCTTTCCTCATAAAAAAATATGTATCTTTTTTTTTGTCGTAAAAAAACAATGTATGTTGATATATTGAATTTGTCTTCACCATCTCTCCAAACTCCAAAAGTCAGCCAAAACCCTAAACCCTGAGTCTTCCACCGGCCTTACACAAACCAGAAGAAATGTGGAGACACGCTTCTCCCCTCAAACTCAGGTCCATCCTCCTCTCCCGCTCTTCCTCTGCCGCCACAGCTTCCGGCAATGCCGCCGCCGCCTCCGGGATTCCTCCATCTCGCCAATTCCACCTTTTCTCCCTCGCCGATAAATCGAAACTCACTCGGCCCCCGCGCGCTTCCTTTCTCATAAGAG
Organism: Fallopia convolvulus; assembly: GCA_964016875.1. Classification (NCBI taxonomy): domain Eukaryota; kingdom Viridiplantae; phylum Streptophyta; class Magnoliopsida; order Caryophyllales; family Polygonaceae; genus Fallopia; species Fallopia convolvulus. The sequence goes on from OZ024721.1 coordinate 53,476,298, forward strand.
AGGGTAATTATAGGCTTCCGACCCCCAATTCTAGGTTTATCGTCTCCGTTCGTTGCTTCTCCATTACCCCTCAGTCAACGGTTGACTGGGACGAGCCTGTTTCCTGCTCTGAGGTTGGCGATGGCGTCAAAATCATTGAATCCGACTCCACCGATATTGATCCTAACCGGCCCGCTATTCCAGTCAGAGCGTTCTTCCTCTCCACCAGGTTTGGTTTGTGCAATAGCATTTTTTTTAACTGTGATTTGTGATTTTGCTGGCTTCCTATTGGTGTTTCTGTATGTGTGCAGTGTTGATTTGAAGGGTTTGGTCGATCAGAACAAGCAGTACTTTATACCTCCGAGTTCAAGGATGACCAATTATGTGGTGTTGAAGTTTGGCGATCTCAGGACTCTGCCCAATGTGAGTATGTTAGGTTAATTATTGACGTGTATAGGAAATTCTGAAAGAAATCATGAAGATGATGATTGTTTTCCCAATGTGAATATGAAGTTGGAGTGTTATTGAATTTGATCATCATTTCCTTTAATTGAATGTGACCAAAGTGGAGGTAATATATTTTCCAAAATATTGGGCATTTACTGTCTTGGCTCTAGATCATCTCTAACTTCAAGTATTTCATATCCCTTTAACAGCACCTTTGTCATAATGCTGCCTGATTGCTCTACTTGTTTTGAGTTATTGTTTTTGTGAGTTGAAAGCATTTTACTCTACTGCTATATTTTAGGTTTGTATTGAAATTATGCTGTGCATTTCTTATATCATGCGTGATTTTTTCACTTATTGGCTGTCCTCAAAATTGACCCAAAAGATATCAATATCTTAATCTGCTATCATTACCTGATTTTCATATTATCAGTTGTGAGATGAATATTAACCTGTGTAGGCTATCTATTCCAGGAATCAGCTCCTACTTTAAGTGGCAGTGATTGCACTTTCTTGGTGGCATATCATTATGGATCGGTAGTCTTGTTTAATGCCCCTGATCCTGAGGTTGATGGCTACTTGAAAGTTGTTGAGAAACATGCACGTGGCTTACTTCCTGAAATGAGGAAAGATGGTAAAGACTTCATTGATTCTTCAACATATTGCTGAATAAAGTTCATTCATTTTCATATTTCGAAATATTTTGCTTTTTTTTTAGTCAATAGTATATAGTATATACTTCTAGAAATTATATAGATATGAATAGTCAGTTTTGGGTATCAGTTGTGGAGTGCCATTCTTTCCACATGGACTTGTCGAAGTTTGGATATGCTTAATATCACTCTTTCATGCTTAATGCTGATGCTTTTATACTGGAACCAGAGTATGAGGTACGGGAGAAACCCGAATTAAGCACCTGGATGCAAGCTGGTCTTGATCATATAATGTTGCAGTACCTGAATGTTGATGGGATTCGTACAATTGGTAGTGTTCTTGGTCAGAGTATAGCTCTTGATTACTATGTGCGCCAGGTATGGATAATCTTCATTATTTTTTTAGTTATTATTTTGCCTCATTTCACCATATGCTTATGAGTTTTATTCACCTAGGTTGATTGGATGGTTGCGGAGTTCACTGACATAAATCGAGCAATGGAGAAAACTGGGACATTCACCATGAAAAGGAAAAAACTTTTCCAGTTAGTGGGAAAGGCGAACTCTAATCTAGCTGACGTTATCCTTAAGCTTGGGCTATTTGAAAGGTTTTTTTTTTTTTCCTGGACCTAATTTGATTTGCAGTTTGACTTGAAATCATGTCTTATAGGTGTATATGCGCTTTGTACTGATTATGTGTTAAATACTGGCTTTTCTTTTTATTGGTTTAATATATCATTGTTCCTGAATTTTCTCACAATCATTAGATTATGTGAATTTTTTTTCCGCTATCTTGAGAATGATGTGATATATTGGACTTCTAGATCCGACATTGCCTGGAAGGACGCCAAATATGCTCAGATATGGGAATATCTACGTGATGAATTTGAATTGACGCAGAGATTTGCAAGTCTTGATTACAAGTTGAAGTTTGTGGAGGTATAATACTCTCATGCTCTAGCCTCCCTTTTGGGCTTTGCTTCATGAACCTTTACTCTTTATGGTTAACTGATTATAAGTGACATTGCTGATTCTATCTTGGCAGCACAATATTCGGTTTTTGCAAGAAATTCTTCAGAACAGGAGGTCAGACTTTCTGGAATGGGTGATCATTGTACTGATTAGTGTAGAGGTCGTCATTACTCTGTACAATCTGGTTTACGGGACAAGCTGATTCCAGTTACTGGTGATTCTGCATAAGGTTAGGTTTTGTCACACTGCTGGAGCTGGTTGCTACATAAATAGTTCTTAGCTACATAAATAGTCCTCACAACTATTAGGTTTTGTCACTACTGGTTACATAAATAGCTCTTGAGATACCATAAATGATGGAGAAAACAGATTACTCATTAAACTCTTAGTTTTTCTGACTACGGTCCCCTGAATTGTAGCTATGCCTATCGCATAGCGTGTAGAGAATGCTATGATATTCAATCTTGGATATGTCATTAGCTGTATGTACTCAACCTTTTCCTGAATTGTCACTGGTTTCTTTTGATAAATGCATTATGTACAGATTTTTTGCCGGGAGATTTGCATTGTTCTCTTGTGTTCTATTCATGAGTAGGTGATATGCTCTTTTTAGTATAGGTTAACTCTTGTATTTTAGGCATGATTTGAGTGTGTTTAGGTTAGTTTTGAGCATAATTGTCATATGAAGACCGAAGACACGATTTGGAGAATTGCAAGAGTTTTGAAGACAAGTGTTGTTTCGACACCACTTTCTTGTAAGACAAGTGTTGTTTCGACACCACTTTCTTGTAACGCTTATTTCGGGAGCTACGGTGGTCGGATGAAGCTGAATTTGGTATCATTGGAAAGCTGACTTAAAGAGCTACAGTTCATATTTTTTCCGGGTCGAAATTCCCACTCTAAGGTGGTCAAAACATCTTCCGAAAACACCGTTGGAATTCTGTCACGATCAGGTCCGCGATCGCGGAGAGTGTTCACCGCGCCCGCGGAAGTCCACGTCAGCAAAAATCCGAGAGCCGACTTTCCTTTCGTTTATTCTATCTTATATCTATTATTATATCTTTTAGGTTTCAGTTGTTATTTCGACTATTTAAGCTTAGTTTCGTTTTCAGTTTAGGAGACATTCTAGCATACTTTTAGAGATTATTCCAGTTTTTAGTTTTATTATGGAGAACTAATTTCCATTTGGAGTTTGTTTGATCAAGGAAACCTTTTTATGTAATTTGTGAGATTCTGGTAACTTTTCTATCCCTTGGTTAATATCAAAATTCTTGTGCTTAATTTCATGATTATCAATTGATTTCTCTTGGTGCGCAACTTGTTGAATTTGATTGATATTCTATTGTTTGGATTAGTTTGATTGTTGTCTGTGCAATCTTATTTATCCTTGAAACAACTCTTTTCTAGGACCGTGGACTAGAATTGAGAAGAGTATTTGATTATTATTTTATGCATGAGACTCGTAGCTTGATTGCATGATTTAATATCCTTCTATCCTTAATACTTTGCATGATTTGAATTAAGCGTTTTTGTTCATATCATAATTCCGCTTGGACCGTGGACAAACGGAAATCTTTTATAAGGATTGGAATTAACCTGGGAATTAATAGAAAAGTGGATGAATTGATGATCGAATGATTAAAAAGGTGGAATTGATTGAATGAACTCTGCTTTCCCTTCATTGATTTAATCCCCAATAATATTTGTTTGTTTGTTTGTTTGTTTGAACTACCGAAAACTCCTGTCTTGTTTCCTGCTGATTAATTAGAATCCCGATTCTCTTGGGTTCGACCCCTTGCTTGCTTACTATACTAGTTAGTAGTTTAGGGTTATTTATTTTTTATCTTGGCAACAACGATTTTAGCCGAGTCAGTAGGTTTCATCATTTCTTCATTTTCAGATTAATTAGGTAGAGGTAACTTTACCTCTACCGAAACTGAATCCAAGGATTACTTTAACTCTTCCATATCTTTTTGTTTTAAAAATCTTTTTATACATTATTTTTGTGAGAGGTTTTATAAATCTAGCTACCCATGGAGTTTTTTTTTTCTTACAAAGCTCAGTGGAACCAAACCGTGAAACAGCACCCTTCATTCTCAATCTTTGGTCAAACAAACTCCAAAGGAAAATTAGTTCTCCATAATAAAGCGGAAACTTTCTACTGGGATTCTTTACCTTATTTTGCAATGGAAAGTTTTTGGTGATTGTGCTGAATTGATATCTGATTTGTTTTGATAAAAAAATGGATTTGATCAAATGATTAGAGACTCAAAACATGACCAAAAGATGCGTCGTTGTCACATGTGGTATTACTGATTTCAATACAAACTAAAAAAAGTTGTGTAGTGTTTGTATGAGTTAAAATCAAATTAGGGCCCCTTTGGTATTTGGAAATTTATATATCTAGAATCCGATCCGAATATCCGATCTGGTCCAACCCGACCTATAAACATCGGGTTTTGACATAAATATTACTATAACCCGAGCCCTTTGTAAAATGATTAAAAAAAAGTTTTACTTTGTTTGAGATTAGGTTAATTAAAGTTCAAAAATAAATCAGATTTCATATCTTGTAGATTATATCTTACCAAACGAGCCCTTTTGGACTGATTGATGTTTGTAAACATGCCAAACAAAGAAGTCAAATATCAAACTTGTACCCATACATATTATTCGATACTCATACTGATGATACCTGATATCCAATATCCTTAACATCGATACCAAACAAGCCCTTAGTCACACGCAATGAGGCCTTCAACCAAATTTTATTATTATAAGCATTAGGTAACATCGCAATCAAAACAAGAGACCTTAGTCACGCAACGAGGCCTTCAACCAAATCCGAGTTTCAAGCATTAGGTAACATGACAATCAAAGCCAAAGTCGCAACAGTACACTAATGCCAAGCAACATGGCCGAACTTATCTATCGGTCAGAGGAGAAATTGTTATGAAGGTATAAAACCTTGGAGACTTTTTCATAGTTGAGAGGGAAAGGGAAGCCCTCATCAAGTCCAGCTGCCTGGAATTCCTCGACATCATCACCGGCGGTCACTCCCACTATCAAGCTCTTCACATCCATTGACCTCAACATCATTGTAGCCTTGCATTCAACATAACAGAATACAATTAACATAATTTGAATAAGAAAGGAATTGAGATCATTATGTTGCTGTATTTATGTACCTTGACACCATTCATAACAGGCATGTACTTGTTCATTAAAATGACATCAAAGTTGTTGCCTGAAGTGACAAGATCAACAACTTCACGACCATTTCTAACACGGGTAGTGGTGAAGCCGTATCTTTGCAAGAGAACCTCATGGAGGTACGCAACCGCATTGTTGTCTTCTGCAACTAATGCTGAAGGCATGATTACTATTATTATTACTATGTATTGGTTGCGCTTGCACCACCGGTGTATGTAACTTGAGAAATTCACGTTGTATAAATATACAAGTCTCTATGTAATGGCCAATGCATTATTATAAGATAAAAATCATCCCAATTTGTAACTAAATAACTTTATTATGTCGAGTACATCTCCTTTTTCGCCAAGTCTTTCTTCTTTAGAATGTTTATATTGTATCTTCTTTTTTTTATCCTTAACCCTGATCTGATGTTAATTGGCGCAAAATAAAAATCTGTTTTTCCCTTGTAATTAATTGGAGTAAAATGATTTTCGATTATCCCCTTGCAATATTAGGACTCATTTTAGTATCCATATCGGATATACGATATAGGTATGGATATGGTTGATACCCGGTGGATATCGATATCAAACTGATATCTATTGTTTGATATATGGGAATATTAATATCATAGTGTTATTTTGATATATCATGAAAAATTAGTATATCAAAGACATCATTCACACCTATATTTATCGAATTTGAAAAAAGATCAGAAAAAGCAGTTTCATATCTAATATATTGATATCACCTATAACCTCATACCCTCATACCTTCGCTATTTTATTGATGTCTGATATCTGATATATCTCATATCTTCGACAATAATACCAAACAGGTCCTTAATGACATAAAAAATATTTGTTTTCCCCTTGTAGTGATACTGTGATACGATGCTAATTTGCGTAAAATAATATCTATTGCCCCCATGCGGTATGACGGTATGAATTGGCGTAAAATATTTGCTTTATCCTTTACAATAACTAGTATAATTCCCGTAAATTTACGGGTAGTTTTAAAAATTATACTATATAATATATTATAATAAATTAAAGAAAAAACAAAGATAATGTATATTTTAATAAATATTTTATTATTATAATTATTAATGATATTTGTATAAAATTTAACGATTTTTTTGTTTTCTAATCTTTAAGATAAAACTAAATAAACATGGAAAATATTTTTCTAAATCAAACCTTCTACATTCACTTTTAAGTATAATAAATATAAATAAATAAATAAATAAATAAAATGAAAAAAAAATGATTGGTTCTTAAAGTCTCATGCAGCACAAATTTTATAGATAATTTATTTCTATTTTATTATGTATTAATTTAGATATAGATAGAAATTTATATCGATAACCTTTTTTCAACAATCCGATAAAAATATTTTTGCATAATCTTAAGATAACATATATAATATTGCTTTTCAATATCAATAAATATAGATAGAAAATTATATAGATAAAATTTTATTTTGATACATTAATTATTTTATAAAATATAAAATTGCCTTTTTTATATTTATGAATTTTTAAGAATAAAATCAATATTTACATAGATAGAAAACTATATATATATATATTATCTATTTTATAAAACGGTTTTTCTATCCTATGCCCTAAGGGCATAGGTTAAGAGTACTAAATGTGGAAACTAAAACCCTAATAGGAAACTAATAAACCCTATTGAAAAAATAATTAAATCTAAATAAATATAAATTCTAAATATATTACCATCTTTAGTCTCTTAACCTATGCCCTTGGGGCATAGGTTAGAAAAATCGTTTATAAAATCTTAAATCTTACGCTAAAAAACCTTCAATCTTTATAAATTCATTTTTTTATTTAGTAATGTTTATTACTTAATTAAATTTTTTAAAAATATAATTGCATATTAATTAATTACTATATGAAACAATCTATGCATATAATATGATATCTACCCACTATCTATTTTATGAAGTGGTTAAGAATTTAAGATAAATCGTGATTTCTAGAATTATTATTAGAGTATAATGTGTAAGGATATTTCTAGAATTATTATTTTAGTTTTTTAAGTTGAAAAAAGGTTTTTCATTATTTTATTCAGGTTATGCCATGTGGCGCAAATTTTTACACAGACTTGATTTCTGCTTTATAATGTACTAGCATAAGTACCCGTACCTTGTACGGGTTTATTCAAATATAATTTTTTTTAAAATAAATAAATTTAATTTGTTTTTATGTCAATATGAATAAAATTTACGCATTATTTTAATATAAGGCCCAATATTCTCTTTTTCCTTTACTAAAAGAACATGAATTAGTTTAGCAATTTTTAAATTTTGTACACATATTTTTAAATTTAAATTCTATACATATGACATTATTAAAAACTATAACATTATTTTACTCAAGAAATGCCACGTGGCGCAATTTTTTCAACATACATTGTTTTTGCTTTATAATGTAGTAGCTATACCCGTCGGGCCATGCACGACTACATGAATTTAATACTTAATTTATTTAATGAATATGATTTTAATTTAATATAAGAAAACTTATTTATTAGAAAAAATATATATATAAAATTTTACGATTGGTGTCATGTAGAGGTATCAAACGGGTCGGTCGGGTTCGGGTTCGGTTATTTCGGGTTCAGGTTGAGTCGGGTTCGGGTCGTAACGGGTCACCGGTCAAATCGGGTCGGGTTATTGCGGGTTGTCAGGTGGGTCGGGTCGACCTAACAGGTCAAGAAAATTGATTTTTTTACAATTATTAAAATATTTTTTAAAAAAAATGATATTTAATAATAAATCTATTATTTTTTATATATTTTAATAATAAAATATATTATAATTTTTAAAATATATTATATATTCTTAAAAAATAACAAATTGGGTCAACCCAACGGTTTTTTCGGGTTTGGACCCAACGGGTTTCGGGTCGGTTTATTTTGGGTTTCGGGTTCATTTTTTATATATTTTAATAATAAAATATATCGGGCTCGGTTTATTTTGGGTTTCGGGTTCAAATTTTCGGGTCTTGGCCCTAAATTTTTCGGGCAGTTTGGGTCGGTTTTTCGGGTCGGGTCAGCTTTTGACAGCTCTAGTACTGTCATGTGAAACGGGCCCAAATTATTAAGGTGAGCCCACTATAATTTTAATGGCTTAATGATAATTTATTTATGCAAAAATATAAATAAAAATTATTTGAGTTAGAATCATTTAATTTTAAAAATCTTTTACAAAAAAATATAAAAAGGTAAAAATAATCTAAGTTCCTGTAATTTTTTTAACAAATTCAATTCTTTAAAAAAATTTAATAAGAATTAAAAATATACTTAATAAGAAACGATGGAAAAATATAAATAAATAATGAATTTTTTAATGATAAGAAAATCATTTATATTTACATAAATAATTCAAAAATAAAATTAAGGAAAGATAACGTAATTTTTTTTAATCAAAAGTCAATTTAGGAAAGTAATTATCTAGATTGAAAGTTCTATTTTTTTCTCAAATTTTTATTTAAGATAAACCTTTTACATAAATAGAAAAAAAAACAAAGATAAAATATTTTTCTTTAATTTCAAATAAAATTTGAATTTAATTATTTCATATAAATAGATAGAAAGTTAATTGGAAAAACTAAATTAATATATCTATCTTAATATATAATATCTAATGTTCTATAATTTATTTTAATTTTAGATAAAATCTTTTAGATCTATCCTAATTCCTAATATATATAATAGATAATATCTTTATTTTAGATAGAATCTCTCTTGGATTAATTTATCCTATTTCTATATTATCCTGAAATAATATCAACATATATAAATTTCCAAAATAAAAAATCCTACGTGGCGAAATCCTAGGTGGCTTAATGTAGAAACGACACGTAAGAAAATCCTAAGTGGCGCAACGTGGTGGCCTTATTTCTTGCGTCTTTTATATATATACATAGATTAGGGTAGATATATTGTTAATTGTTAAAATATATTACTAATTTTCCCCTTGGAATCTTGCGGTGTTAATCAACTAATTTATGCCTTTTTCCCTTTTAGTAAATACAATGTTAATCAGCGTAGAATAATATCTACCTTTTCCCTTACAGTAATGCGATGTTACTCGGTACACATTTTTTTTTACTTAATCTCTTTCAATAATGAGATGTTAATTAACATTTATAAATATTTATTTCCCTTACAATACCATGATGCTAATCAAAGGTTTTAGTTGGATACTAATCATTTTATTATGGCCAAGTTTCTGTGTACCAAAGCCTTATACGTACTTATTAGTACTGCTGAAAAGTTATTTACTTGCAACTAAGGCCTCGTTCGGCACTAGTGTTCTGGGGTGTCTTGGGAGCGGAATGGAGAAGCTCCAGCTTCGCAAGCTCTGTTCGGCAAGAGGCGTCCTCACCAGCTGAAGTAGAGACGCTAGCGTAAAAGACGCTAATTCCACCCCCCTAACTTTCTCGAGCGGAAGACGCTATGATCCTCTTTTCCCATGGCCTTTTGACACCCGGTACCTCCGAGCTCCCAAAATTCATCAGCGAAAGCGCTAGGATTTCTCCCCTTTTGGGCGACACAAGGCGACGCCACCCTGGAGATGAGGACGAGCTTCCAGCTCCAGCTTCCATTCTCAGGTACTGATACGATAATATTAAGATTACCGTACCGAATTAAATAAAACAATGGTGAACTTGAGGGAATGGAAGAAGAAGAACCAAATTGATTGTGAAGGGGAGACGAGAGAAGAGATCAAAGAGACGAGATAAGTGAACAGAGAAGGGAGATTTAGAGAATTAGGGTTGGGTATAATTAATTTTCATTGATTGATAAAACATAACAGCTTAAAGGCATATTTATACTAACCCTAATATCGTTAATAAGAAAAACAAAATACTAAAATATTAAAATTATATCATTGCTAAAAGATAAAACTAAAATCCTAAATAAAAGGAAAGAACAATATTCTTAAATAGGAATAATATAAATAATTATCTTAATTATCTTAATTATCCTAATATATTCTCCCCAACATAATTGTAGCTTATCAATTCTCCCTCGTTGACAATCGACTTGTCCTCAAGTCAGAAATCAGGAGGAGAGTCATGAAACTGAGCTTGGATCTTAATCCGCCAGGGTCCCATTGTACATGTATCACCGCTTGAGTCAACATCCTAAACTCAAATTGTTGTGGACCCCCATGGACACTAATAATCAATGGACTCAAATCGAACTCCGCAACATAAGTCCATGACTTGATATCGTGACTGAAGTTTGCCCTGCGCATTTCACCAAACGGTTGGTGGACAAACAAGTCAGATCATATTTGCAACGACCGTCTTTCGATACCGAGTCGATTCCGGTCTCCCGTTGTTGAATCAGAATCTGGAAAAGAAGTTCTTGGGCCCAAAATTGCTGGAGAACGCGGTGGCAACATGCGCGGGCAGCCAACAGGCACGAGGCACGGGGCCGGGTCGGTAATGACCTCCGCCGGTTCGGTACCGAGGGCAGGAGTGGTGGCCGCGGGTGCGGGGCTGGTGGCCGCGAGCGCGGACACAACTTTGCTGGTCGCGGGGGAAGGGTTTTGCGGCGACTTGTTCGCATCTTCGAGAGGAATTTCCAGGATATAAAAAGGATTATCTATCCGAAGACATTGAACCTCTTGTTCCCGACGAGATTTACAGATCTATAACGTCAGATTTTGGAGGAGTTCTCGGATATCAAATCCATTGTCGGTACCCGGTGAATTGATGTACTTGTTGGACATGGTGACTGCGAGGTTTAGGAATGAAAGCACCAATTGATACGATAATATTAAGATTACCGTATCGAATTAAATAAAAAAATGGTGAATTTGAGGGAATAGAAGAAGAAGAACCAAATTGATTGTGAAGGGGAGACGGGAGAAGAGATCAAAGAGACGAGATAAGAGAATAGAGAAGGGAGATTTAGAGAATTAGGATTGGGTATAATTAATTTTCATTGATTGATAAAACATAACAACTTAAAGGCATATTTATACTAACCCTAATATCTAGCGAATAAGGAAAACATAATACTGAAATATTAAAATTATATCCTTACTAAAAGATAAAACTAAAGCCCTAAATAAAAGGAAAGAACAATATTCTTAAATAGGAATAATATAAATAATTATCCTAATATCCTAATATATTCTCCCCATCATAATTGTAGCGTATCAGGTATACGTATCTTTACCAAATTCTAACATTAAAGATCTCAGTGTGTTCTTGTTGGAGCAACGACGAGAATCTCGGTGTTTGTGTCAACAAGTCTATGTGTGTGCTTGCTGGAGCTGCGACGAGATCGACGACGACATAGCAACGCGGCCTAGTGGCCTACCCTAGATCCTGAGCGACTCAACATAATAGGTAGTTGCTCGACAAACCCCAATTCCAGCTAGATTAACCCTAATTGATTCTAGCTTGATCGGAGCTTGAAAGCCCTAATTGCTCACTACTACTAGAAAAAGGGTTTTTAACGACGAACAAATTTGTCGTTATAAGTCAAATATTTTGTCGTTAAAACTTTTAACGACGACAAGAAGTTCGTCGTTTGTTCGTTGCAATAGCTTCCGACGTTATTGGTTTTAACGACCATGTTCGTCGTTAGTTATTAACGACGACATGCTCGTTCGTCGTTAAGCATTAACGACGACAAGGACGCTCATCGTTAAGGATTAACGACGACAAGGCCGCTCGTCGTTAATGTTTTAACGACGACAAGCCCGCTCGTCGTTAAAACATTAACGACGACAAGTCTACACGTCGTTAATTATATAATAACGACCATGTTTATCGTCATTATTTCAAATACAAAGGAATATCAATAATAATTTAATTTAATTTAATTAGTTCATCATACATTAAATTGTACAATGCTTTTATATATGGTCAAAATATTCTACAAACCAAAAGAACCATACATAAATTAATTAAACTATAATTTTATATAACCATAAAATGAAACCAATATTCAAACTTCAATAAGTATGAGAACATAACTATCTATAAAAACACAAAATAAAATAATCCATAGGATCTAATAGTGTAATTCTAAAAATATGTTCTAATAAATTCTAAAATAAATTTTAGCAACTATTAATAGCGGCTTCTAATCTTCAAGTACCTAAAAACAAAAATAAATAAAAGTTAGAATTATCATAACACGCGTCAAGAATTTCTAAAGGAAAAACAAAAATGTCCCACCACGTCAATGGCTCGTTGATAGTGGTGCATCCCACCACGTCACAAATGACCTCAACAATCTCTCCCTTCACTACCCCTACAATGGACCCGATGAGTTATTTGTAGGCAATGGCGCAGGTTTATCTATTACCCATTCTGGTTCTCTTTTTCTAAATGTTTTAAATCGAAGCTTTCCTATTTCTCAAGTACTTTGTGTTCCAAAAATGTCCAAAAATGTTCTTTCCGTTTCTAAGTTTTGTCAACAAAATAATTATGGTATTCTTTTCTCATCAAATTCTTTTTGTGTGAAGGACCTCACCACGGGCAAAACCATCATTGAAGGACCATGCATTGACGGTGTCTATCTTTGGCCACAAAATAAACCTCTTGTTTTCACAGCAAGTCTCAAGCCGTCATCTCAAGCTATTCTCCACCACAAACTCGGCCATCCATCTACTCAAGTTTACAACTTTATTCAGAAGCATTTTAACCTAGGTTGTTCTTTGTTTAAGCAATCCGATTGTGTGTCGTGTCAAATAAGCAAGAGTCATAAACTTCCATTTCATGAGTCTACTCTTGTATCTAGTTTTCCACTTGAAATAATATATTCTGATGTTTGGACATCTCCTATATTTTCTTATGATGGATTTAAATATTACATTATCTTTGTTGATCATCATACGAAATACACTTGGTTATATCCACTCAAAAAGAAATCCGACACACATGACGTCTTTATCAAATACAAAGCCTTGGTTGAAAATTACTTTCGTCAAAAGATCAAAGTCCTATATTCCGACAATGGTGGTGAATACATGGCCCTTAAATCATTCTTGAGTCAAAACGGTATTACCCATCTCACAACACCACCCCATACACCCGAACACAATGGTATGTCCGAAAGAAGACATCGACACATCGTTGAAACCGGGCTTGCCCTTCTCAAATTTTTGAGTATGCCGAGTGATCATTGGACTCACGCTTTAAACATGGCGGTGTACTTGATCAATCGGCTTCCAACCCCGTCTCTTCAAAATGCTTCACCGTTTTTAAAACTTTTGAAAAGAGAACCGGATTACAAAAAATTTAAAAGCTTTGGTTGCTTATGTTTTCCATGGCTTCGCCCCTACAACGCTCATAAGTTGGAAGATCGGTCCATCCCTTATGTGTTCATCGGTTACTCCACCACTCAAAGTGCCTATTATTTTATGAATCCTACCACTCGGAGGATCTACACTTCTAGACACGTAAAATTCATTGAAACCGAATTTCCCTATGCCACCTTTCCTAAACAAAATCACCAAAATTCAAACCATACCTTACTTGAAATGGCGTGGGGCACCATGGCTTTACCTATGGCAAGTCAACCATCGGCCTCCACTACCATTGATTCTTTCCCGATTTCATCCTCTCACACAACCTCCACGTCATCATCAAATCTTCCCCCTACTTCTATGGGCCCGCCAAATCAGTCTCCAATCACTCCTCCACGCCAACCTTACAAACACAATCAAATCTTCCTCCAAATACTCCACCAAATCCGCATATCACTCCCATGCATATCTTATCCAATCAAGAGCCAATCTTCCACTCTCTCTCCAATCTTCCACACGCATTTTCCATTCCTGATTCTCGTCCAAATCAGCCCATTATTCCCTCCTCCTCAAATCAAGGGGAAGTCAATCATCCAAGGCCCCACGATGCACCCACACTTGCACAAAATAGCGTCATTCTCTCAAACCCTAATTTGGACACAATCTTGCCATCATCTTCTCATACAAGCGACACATCTCAATCCAAAGCTTCAACCTCACAGCCCTCTCAACCAGAAGCCAACCCATCCCCGACCCCTCCCCCACCGCCGTCGGACGTGCCCCCACGCGCTGCTTCACCGCCGGCACTCCCAAACCCTAATCCGAACCCTAATGTCGCCCAACCACCACAAAATCAACCGGATCAACGTGGCATTGTCACTCGATCTAAACACAACATCTCCAAACCCATTCAAAAGCTCAATCTCACCTCCCAACTTCAAGCTCTCAAAGAACCAAAAACAATAACTCAAGCCCTCAAAGATCCGGATTGGAGAAATGCCATGCAAAAAGAGTTTGATGCGTTGTGTTCTAACCACACTTGGTCTCTAGTCCCTCATGCCTCCAATCAAAATCTTGTTGGTTGCAAGTGGGTCTATCGGATCAAGTACAAGCCGGATGGGTCAATTGATCGCTACAAAGCCCGTCTAGTCGCTAAAGGGTTCCATCAACGACCCGACCTTGACTACACGGAAACTTTCAGTTCGGTAGTTAAACCGGTAACCGTTCGTTTGGTTCTCACTCTTGGTGTTCAATCGGGCTGGCCACTACACCAACTTGATGTCAATAATGCATTCCTACATGGAACGCTTTACGAAGATGTCTACATGATTCAACCACCGGGCTTCATAAGCAAAGATCAACCGCATTATGTTTGTAAATTGAAAAAGGCTTTGTATGGCCTCAAACAAGCCCCAAGGGCGTGGTACAATGAGCTCCATCTTTACCTTCTTCACCTTGGATTCACAAATTCGGTTGCTGATGTTTCTCTCTTCATACATCGACGTGACATGAATGTAACTCTACTTCTTGTCTACGTTGATGATATTATCATCACCGGAAACCATCAACCCACCATCTCAAAACTTGTCACTCTCCTTGGCTCTAAATTCTCTCTAAAAGACCTTGGTCCCCTTTCTTACTTTCTAGGTGTGGAGGTCATACCTAACTCAAACGGTATTTTCCTCTCCCAAAAGAAATACGTCCAAGACCTTCTTCTTAAGGCCGGAATGGATGATACAAAACCAGTTTCGACACCCATGTCCGCCACCACTACTCTTGTCCGTACTTCGGGCAATCCACTTCCATCACCCACAGATTTCCGCACTCTTATTGGGAGTCTTCAATACCTTTGTCTCACTAGACTTGATATCTCTTACACCGTCAACAAGCTTTCTCAATTCATGAAAAACCCTACAACTGACCATTGGAATGCCCTAAAACGTCTTCTAAGATATCTTGCTGGTACCCTTGACCTTGGCATTTGCATCTCTTCCTCGTCCCCTCCCATTCTACATGCCTTTGCGGATGCGGATTGGGCGGGTGACAAGGACGACTTCATCTCCACAACCGGTTACATCTTGTATTTTGGCTCTACTCCCATTTCCTAGAGCTCAAGAAAACAAAAATCTGTAGCAAGATCCTCCACCGAGGCCGAATACAAAGCATTGGCCGACACTGCCTCGGAACTCCTTTGGATACTTTCGTTAATGCAAGAACTTGGTGTTCGGTCTATGCAACAACCTGTTATCTATTGTGACAATCTTGGGGCTACAAGCCTTAGTGCAAATCCGGTCTTTCACTCTAGGATGAAACACATTGCCTTAGCCTTTCGTTTTGTCCGAGAATGTGTCCAAAAGGGTACGTTTCGAGTGTCTCATGTCTCAACCAATGATCAGCTTGCCGACATTCTTACAAAACCGTTACTTCGACCTCGGTTCGATCAACTCATTCACAAGCTTGGACTTTCCACATGGCGTCGCGCTTGAGGGGGCATATAAGAGAATAATATTGTATTAATTATGTCTTTGATTTTGTCTATCAATTACCTTTAATTTAGCTTGATTGATTAGCTTAATTTAAGGCCACAATCACCTTGATTGATTGTGATTGATTGTGATTGATTGAGTGCTCCTTGTATAAATAGTAGCCTACATGGCATTAATAAAATTATCTTAGTTTCTACATTACAAAACTCTCCATAAGCCCATCCTATATTATGAGATGGAGAAATTGTTGAGCTAATGGAGATTGATGGATGGTGTAGCACAATTGGCGCTTGGTGTAACTGGATAGCAGTATACTGATACTAAAGCTCGCACAAGGTTCAATAAGAATACAGTGCAGTGATAATTAATTAAGAAATAAATAAAAGGGTATCATGCCAACTTTGGTGAAGAAATAAAGGAGGAAGGCAGGAATATCATATATGGGGATTTGAAACTTGTATACTTGGAATAATTAGAGATCAAATTCCCTTGGATAAATAAAAAATAAAATTGGTTGATACTTAGATACCAACTAAACACCACTGATCATCACCAGAACATTCATGGAATTCGGTTGATACTTAGATACCAACTAAATCATCACCTAATTTCAATTCTAATTTCACAATTGAAAAAAATAAAAAATAAATAAAATCAAGTAAACAAAGAAAGGAACTTGTTATGAAAGGAGCACAGAGAAAAGAAACCTTACAAAACACCACTGATCGAGCAAACAAAATCACACAATTCCACACCAGTAACCAGAAGATGTCAAGCACCAGTAACATAAAGCAAGTTCCGAAAAAATTGAATGTGGCTGTTACAAACACTAGTAATCGAGTAGACAAAATCACATAGAGATACAAAATCACAAAGAGATAGCAGTAACTAGAAGATTTCAAACAACAAGCTATTCCACACCAGCAAAATAAAGCATCCAAATTTCCAAAAATTGATAATGATTAAGCAAGTTTATGGTCATACCTGTTGGAACACAAACAAAATTGATCGAGGGAGGGAATCGGCTGATGTTGTGATGAAAATTAGGAGATTTCAACCAAAATCCTCACACAAGCCAGTAACCAAAATTTCGATTTGGGGAGAGAGCAGGAGAACCTGGAAGAGATCGAGAGTGATGATCGAGTTATCGGAAGATTAGGAGAAAACCGAAGATCGATTAGGCGAAGAATTAGGTTAATTACCACAATCGAAAAGAGAGCGACTTTTTTTCAGAAAGAGATCTCAACTGATGAATTAGGTTACCGGCTTACCGCAGGAGATATTTTTTTTTGATAGAAATTGCAGGAGATCGATCGAATAGGAGATATAGGTTTTAATTTCAGAAATCGATCGAGTTTTAGAATTGGCGGATTTTTTTTTCCCCCCGCGCGCTATCAAAATTCTAATTGATTAAGCGTGTTTTTTCAATAACGACGAGTTGTTGTATTATTTTCTTTTCCTTTTTTCATTTAATAATATTAACGATGAACAATTGAATTATTTTCAGTTTAGGCTCGTACTTTTTACGACCAACACCTACGTTTTTTGTTATTGGGGGTATATATACATTTTTAACGACAAGCTTTTCATTTCATCGTTATTAACTTGTCGTTAAAAATCACAGTTCTAGTAGGTGCTTCAGCTTGAAAAACCTCAATTCCAGCTAGCTTAACCCTAATTGCTTGATAACTCTAAAATTGAGCTTGAGTTCTTCTCAGGGGTTAGTGTGATTTTGATTGCAATTGGAGAGTTATAGATTATATGTTTGAGTTCAAGATTACCTATGTTTGAGCTCCAAATACACACTAAGTACTTTCATAAAGAACCTACCAAAAATTCCACTCACTTGATTTCCATATTACTACTATCTTGTTAGTTTAACTAATATTACCTATATTTGACTTTCTGATTTTCCCTATTTTCAAGATTCGATATGATTAGTGGAAAATCGTTTGTTCCACTAGAAAAATTTATAATTCTATCTCAGTCTAAATATGAATTGTTATCTGAGGAATTTGGACAAATAGGTATGTAGTACATTGCCATTATGTTGGAACAATGGTTGTTCCATGGTTTCTCTTAGTTTTGATGATAACAAACTTAGTTGATATAACTTGCTTCTACATGTAAGTGTTTCAGGTAAACAGGTACATGGTCACGAGTGAAGAGACATTGTGAGGAACTATGGAGGGAACGAGTGACAGATTTAGGAAGCGCGTCTCAGAAGGAACGCATGTTTCTATAAATGGCAAGTTACCATATCTTTTGCAAGCGATCTTCTACGAAGATTTACAGCTGTAGGCGGTTGCTTAAGGAGATAAAAGAGAAGATAAGATCAATCTTCACACGATCTTATCTTGGGAAATCCGAGATCATTCGGTTTTGGAAAGAATCGACATGGTTGAGGATCCGAAATCACAAACAATCTTTTTCCTTATTGTGTGGGATTTGTTAAGTGGAATATCAGCGTAATTAGGCAAGAATTACGTGTGAGATCAGACTTAACTTATCTTATAAATAGCTAGGGTTAGCTAGGGTTAAAGGTGTGGCTTTCGAGTGGTTGAAGACGACGAACTTGAAGAGAGAGCTTTTCAAGTGTAAGAGTGTGTGGCTTTTTCCGGTGAAGAATCCACAAGTAAGTCAGTAGTTTACTTCCATTTAGGTTTACGTATATGGTTGTAGAAGTCTAGTTGGTTGAACTTCGGTCGGTGCCGTAGTTACCAGGGAACTTTGGTTGGTGCCTTAGTTACTTGACTTGCCTTGTAATCGTTGAAACTTAATAAAGGTATTCTATTGAAAATCCTCTGAGAAGGAGTCTCAGGGGTAGAGGTTTTTCTTTCTACGACTTGTTGGTCGGATAGAAAGTTTTCCTCTCTAAATTCTGTGTTCTACTATTTATTTCCGCTGCCCAGGGAACCTTACTAGTTCCCTGTATTGTTACTAACGCGTCACGATCCAACAATTGGTATCAGAGCGGGTTTGCTCTAGATTGTGTGTTAGTGCAGGAATACAGAATGAACTCAAACAACACTCACAACGTCATTGAAAACATCACCACCAGAAGGGGAGTCTTTACATTGGAAGAAGTCTCTAACGTGGCTCTCATAACAGAAACAATGAGGGCATTCTACAAGAGAGGCAAGAAGCAAGGAGCCTTGAAGGAAAAAGAGAAGGTCAACTCTGAGAAGAAGGAGATCAAGGACGTTACCAACTTCAACTGTCAAGAAAAGGGTCATTATGCCAAAAGTTGTCCCAAAGGTAACGAGTCTGGGAACGAGAAGAAAAAGGCCTACATCGATGCATGGGATATTGGCTCAGATGATGAATCTGAATCTAAGATCTGTGTCATGACTCTGAAGGCTGAAGATGTCGACCTAGGTAACTCCTGAACAATTCCTTGCTAGTTTAGAGAATGCTAAACAATCTGATCTTGTCATTCTTGTTAAAAAGCTTTTTGAAGATAACTTAAAGATGCAAGATGAAATAGAAGCTTCTGATGAGAGATGTCTTAATCTTGAAGAAAAACTATCAGAAATTACTGTAACTAATGTTGTTCCTTGTTCAGAGTGTGAAGATTTAAAGAAAGATATTAAGACTCTAACTGAAACCAATAACGAACTTAGGTCAGATTTGCTTGTTCACCAACTCAAAAGGGAAAAATTAGAAAGTGAACTAAGTAAACGAACTCAAATTGAGTTTAATCCTGCTAGGTGTGGAATTGGTTATGGTAAAAAGAAATCTGAATATCCTCCTGATGACCTTACCTTTGAAGAGAAAATGGAAAGAAAAGCTAGGGAACTGCAATCCGCTAGAGATAAGGTAACTCATCTAGAGAGTAGAGTCAAGATTCTTGAAAGTAATCTGAACAACAACTCTGAATGGTATTCTGGTAAAACGGCTCATAAAATATACTTAAAACAGTCTCAAGGGAACCAGCACAGAGTTCCTTCCAAGGAACGTGCGAAGGAACGTACCCTCCAGAAACCACATCCTAAGCGCTATCTTGGCGAATATTATAGGGTGTGCTATCACTGTGGTGGGGGAGGTCATGTTCAAAAAGACTGTAAAGTTAGGTTAGAAGAGTCTAACAAAAGAAGTCAAAACCAGAACACAGGGAACAACAAGAAACAGTGGTCTGGTAAGAAAAATCAAGGGTATGACAAATCTCATCAGAATAAAAAGAAACCAGCTCCACAATCACAAAAGAAGCAAGATTCTAAAACTGAAAAAGGGAAAAACCATATTGATCCCTCAAACATTGCTTCTAGTTCCAAGAGCCCACAGAAAGCTATTTTAGTTCAATCACAAATCTATCATTCTGTGAGCTATGCTAACCGACCCGGGAAGGCTAAGCAGGCCTGGGTCGTTAAAATGTGATTTCTTTCTTGCAGGATGAAGTGAGGGGGAACATCCGCTGGATCCTTGACAGCGGGTGTTCATGTCACATGACAGGGAACGAGAGTATTCTGTCCTCACTTCAAAACAAAGCTGGAGGAAACATTTCCTTTGGCAACAACAATCGAGGAGAAATCATTGGAACAGATGAAGTCAAGCTAAATGATAAGATCAAAGTGAAAGACGTAAGCTTGGTGAAAGGTCTTAGTTACAACTTGTTGAGCATTGCTCAGCTTTGTGACCAAGGGAACAACGAGGTATCCTTTACCTCAGATGGCTGTATGATCAAGAACCTGAAATCAAATCTTGTGGTCCTGAAAGGAAAGAGACGCAACAATGTGTACTTTGTCGACTCAAGAAGATCTTTGCTTTGTAACAGTAGCTGACAAGACTGATCTCTGGCATAGGAGGTTTGGTCATGCAAATCATCGAGGAATTCACAAACTCTACTCACAAAATCTGGTGTCAGTTAGCACCTCTCATCCTCTTGAGTTGATACACATGGATTTGTGTGGCCCAATGTGGGTGAGAAGTCATGGAGGTAGCAGGTACATTTTTGTTATTGTTGATGATTTTACTAGATATACATGGACTCTCTTTCTAGGTTCCAAACATGAGACGTTCATGGCATTCAAAAGTTGGATCAAGAAGGTAGAAGCATCAACATGACATAAATTGAAGTCTATCAGGTCTGACAACGGAACAGAGTTCAAGAATTCCATGTTTCATAGCTAATGTGATGAACATGGAGTATCTCAGAACTTCTCTGCGCCTAGGACTCCTCAACAAAACGGCGTAGCAGAGAGAAAGAATGGAACACTTCAAAATATGGCTCGTACTATGATGTTGGCAAGTAACTTGCCTCGGTCCTTTTGGGCTGAGGCAGTCGGTACCGCTTGCTACATCATTAATCGAGTCACCATACGTTCCACCTTCTCTAAAACTCCATATGAACTAATCAAGGGCAGAAAGCCAAATATTTCCCACTTGAAAGTCTTTGGATGCAGGTGCTTTATTCACAACAACGGAAAAGACGAGCTAGGCAAGTTTGATCCAAGGAGTGACGAAGGCATCTTTCTGGGGTATGCATCCAACAGCAAGGCTTACAAGGTGTTCAATAAAAGGACTAAGAAGTTTGAAGAAAGCATTCATGTTGTCTTTGACGAGTCCAAAAATGGAGGGAACCTGTCTAGTAACGAGGATGTACTGAAGGTTCTAGATGCAGATTCAGATGATGAAGTCGATCCAGAGTTGAATGAACAGGCTCCAAATTTAGGTTCACAAGCTCCAGATGACGATGTTATGCCTCCGAATCAGGATCTGGATGGAGATAACACTGAAAATGTTCTGGTTCCTGATGATGATACTTCACAAAATGAAGAAATTGAAGAAGATCATGGGGAAGGAACATCCCAAGGAACGACAAGCCAACAGGAACAAGAGGAGTCAAGAATAGATCCTACTCAGATTGAAGTCAGAAACTATCATCAAAAGAGGGATCATCCTGTTGACAACATCATCACTCCATACGATAAAGGTGTGCTTACTCGTTCCTCTATTAAGAATTTTTGTGCTTTCAATGCGTTTATCTCTCTTGCAGAGCCAAAGAACGTGAAGGAAGCATTAAAAGACCCTGACTGGATAGTTGCTATGAAAGAGGAACTACACCAGTTTGAGAGGAACAAAGTATGGAGATTAGTTCCCAAGCCAAAGCACAAAATGGTTACAGGAACAAAGTGGGTATTCAGGAACAAACTTGATGACACTGGAGCTGTCACAAGGAACAAGGCGAGGCTTGTAGCAAAAGGGTACAATCAACAAGAAGGGATTGACTACGATGAAACGTACGCTCCTGTTGCAAGAATAGAAGCCATCCGTCTTCTAATCGCTTATGCTGCTCACAAGGGATTCAAGCTGTATCAAATGGATGTGAAGACAACATTCCTGAATGGTTACCTACAAGAGGAGGTTTATGTGTTGCAACCTCCTGGATTCGAAGATGTCGATCACCCTGATCATGTCTACATACTGGAAAAAGCCCTTTATGGTCTTAAACAAGCTCCTCGTGCTTGGTATGATAGATTCGCTCAGTTTCTATTAGCAAATGGATATAGACGTGGTGTGATCGACAATACATTGTTCCTAAGGGAACAAGATGGTGAGGTTTTAGTAGTTCAAGTCTATGTTGATGATATTATTTTTGGTTCTACTAACCCCAAACTTGTAGAAAGCTTCAAGAATCTAATGAGCAGTGAGTTTGAGATGAGCATGATCGGTGAACTCACCTTCTTTCTTGGTCTACAAGTGGTGCAAAGTGATGAGGGAACAAAGGTGCATCAACAAAAGTACATCAAGGAGCTATTGAAGAAGTATGGTATGGATTCTACAAAAAGTTTTGATACTCCTATTTCTCCTAATACTCGTCTTGATGCTGATCCTAATGGTATTGATGTTGATCAAACGATGTACCGTGGAATGATTAGTTCCCTATTATACCTAAACGGCTAGTCGGCCAGATATTATGTTCAGTGTGTGTCTTTGTGCAAGATTCCAGGCTAATCCGAAGGAAACACATCTGAAAGAAGTGAAGAGAATTCTGCGCTACTTGAAAGGAAACGATGGGTTATGTCTATGGTATCCAAGACATAACTCGTTCCAACTTGTCGGATTCTCAGATGCAGATTTTGCAGGTCACTTGGTGGATAGGAAGAGCACATCAGGCATGGCCCAATTCCTTGGTCCTTGTTTGGTGTCTTGGGGATCGAAGAAGCAAAACTCGGTTTCTCTTTCAACGGCTGAAGTGGAGTATGTCGCCGCAGCTGCCTGTTGTTCCCAGGTATTATGGTTAAAGCAGCAACTGGTGGACTTTGGTATGACTCTTGGAACTATTCCTATCTTATGTGATAATACAAGTGCCATCAATATCTCCAAAAATCCTGTGCATCATTCTAGAACCAAACATATAGATATTCGACATCATTTCTTGCGAGATAACGTTGAAAAAGGTTTCATCAAGATGGATCATTGTAGGACTGAAAATCAAGTGGCAGATATTTTTACCAAGGCTTTGGACAGAAAACCCTATGAGCATCTGAGGATGTTGCTAGGAATGATTTCCTTGGAGTAAACAAGTCTCGGTCCTCTATTCCCTCAGTGCTTGACTAAAGAGGTAACTTCTCAGGTAACCACATATCATTTGACAAGTTTTCTAACGGCTTATATCCTTCCTCTATGCATAGATGTTGTATATATTCGAAATTGTTAAGTGTTGCATGCTAAAAGGAACTAAAACTAATTTGCTTACAATCAAGTTTTCTTTTCAGCCCAAAATAACCAACTTGATCTATTCTATCCCTCACTCAAGCAGAAATGATGGTTGGTTATAAGCTGTCCCTAGCCTGGTCCAAGCAAACGTTCCCTATGAACCTCCTATATTACCTTGAAACGGGGAATAATTGTTTGGATGTCAAAAATAATCCCAGCCCACAAAAAGTTTGAATGGAACTTCACTGGTCCCTTATCTGTTCAAACATAACCTTTTTATCCACTCATGGTAACGAGGTATGGAACTAGTGGTTGAGAATAGTGTCACATTAAAGGAACGTCTTTGATTACAATTGAAGATTTTTCTGCCAAGGAACAGACGTCAATCAACGCAGGGATCGCAGTTATGTTATAGCCGTTGTGACTACTCGTTCGAATTTTTCTAGCCGTTGCACAGTAATTCTGCAGGGAACGATAGGACGTCTGCGCAGTCAAGACTTAATGGCGGTGCAAAGTTCATCATTATGGAAACTCTTAGCCGTTAAGATTTGGATAGAAGATCTTTTGGAAGATCATGATCTTTGTAAACAAGGAAAGAGGTGTGCTTTATAAACTCTTCTCTCGGTCAATTTTTTTTACCGCACCTCTGTTTTTATCTCTCAAACCCTAATCTTCCTCAAAGCTTCAATCTTCTCTCTTTTCTGCAACCATGGCTTCCTCCTCAAACACCCCAATCCTCAACTTTGAGGGTCTCGACGCCGCTGAGATCAACGCTATTCAAGCCCAACTTGAAACCCTCAAAAAGGCCAAGCTTTCTTCAACCCCAATCTCCAAACTCGAAACCAAATTCGATGCTGTCTCCGACACTGGTATGGACACCGCTGAAAAGGTCTCATCGGAGAAGGAGACCGTGGGTGAAAAATCTGAGAAGGATCAATCTGTGATTCCCTCGGAAAATCCCTCCGACACGGCTGCTGAAATAGGGGATGCGCCGCACAGTAAGACGGCAATGGAGAAGGATGAGGTGAACTCGCCTCCCAAAGACACCACCGATGATCAAGAAAAGGTGGATTCTTTGCCCGTGCACAAGCGACCAGGGTGGGTCAAGCCAACGAGCCGTGGCAAGCGAAAGGCGAGAAAGAGTGTTCCCCCCCTGCCATCTCAGATTCTTCACATCTCTGATTCAGAACGCACCCCCTCCCCTGCCAACAAAAAGCCGAAGGTTACTCCTTCTGGATCCAAGTACGACCTTCGCTCCACCGTTCCAAAGGAACCAGTGGCTCAGGAATCCTCTGAGGAAGAAGATCCAGAAGAAGATGAGGAGGAAATTGGTTCTGAGTCTGGAGATGGTGAGGAAGAAGACAAGAAGGAGTCTGGTGCGGAAGAAGACAAGAAGGAGTCTGGTGAAGAAGGAGACGAAGAAGAAGAGGAGTTAGAAGAAGAGGCTGAAAAAGACCTCAAGTCTGCCAAAGCTAGAGGGAAGTTGCCTATGGAATCTAAAGCCCGGTCAAAGAAGGGCTCAAAGAAGGTTGTTGCTCCTCTGATGGTCGACGAGGAATTCCTGAAAAGCAATGGCTTGGAGGAGTTTTGGGAACTTCTCGAGTTTCAAGGATGGGAGAAAATCTGTGACTCTGGTGTCAAGGTAGATGTCTCGATTCTTTCTCAATTCTTTGGTTCCTATCAACTAGCTGATCTCTCTACTGGTCCAATGGGTTTTGCTACTGTCTGTGGGATGGAAATTTCTTTTTCTTTGGGTTCTGTTGCTACAATTCTGAAGGTGCCTGCTGATGGATATGGGGATGTCCATACTTCAAGTAACTGGCCAAGGAACAAAACTCAATTAATCAAGCGTGTCATGGGAAAAGTTCCTGCTGCTGGTCCTTATTCAACCAATGATTTGAGCTACACTGCACGAATTGCACATCAATTTCTCATCAAGGTTGTTGTTCCTAGGCTGGAAAAGAGAACTACGCTCACCATCAACGATATGATTCTGCTGGACAAGTTTCTAAGGAGGGAACGTATCAGTCTTCCGGAGATAATGATGAGGCAGATGGCTAAGTGTACTGGGAAGAACCATAGTCTGCCGTATCCTCGTTTTTTGAAGGCTATACTGAAGGAAAGAAAGGCTTACATGCCTTCAAAAGAGGAGTTCTTTGGATTGCCCCTGGAGAAGCGCAATATCTCGAGGATGAATTTTCAGGGTGATTCAAAGGGAACAGCTGCAAAGAAGACTGCCCAGATGGGCGTTGGGAGTTCTTCGTTGAGTGAAGGTGTTACTGCCAAGATGTTGTCTGAACTTCAAAAGATTTCCTCTCAGCTAAGTACCATCATTGGTTACCTGGCTAAGAGAGACACTGACGCTGCTGCTACTGATTCCACCTCCTCCGAACCATGATGTGGACCCTCTCTAGTTCCTTAGCCTATCTATCCTCAGCTGAAAATGTTTCTTTTGTTTCTTGGATGTTAAGACTTTTATGTTTTTATGTTTTCTCTAAGCTGTGACCCCTACAACAATTATCTATAATAATAACTATCTTTTGCTTATGAATGGTTTAGGTTTCAATTGAATTTGTTCATTTGCTCTATGTTGTGCTTGATGATTGTTGATCTTTTGATGATGTCAAAAGGGGGAAGTTAGGAAAAATGCAGAGATGCGTTCTATCCAGGAAATACAGAGGGAACTTTGGCTAAGGGGGAATATTTTGTTAACTCTGAAGAGTAGGAACAACAGTGCATCTGTTAAGGGGGAACCATATAATTTTTTTTTTCTGATCTATATTTTCTACTAGTTTCTAGATATGCATTTTTGTATAGGTTTGTCATCATCAAAAAAGGGGAAATTGTTGGAACAATGGTTGTTCCATGGTTTCTCTTAGTTTTGATGATAACAAACTTAGTTGATATAACTTGCTTCTACATGTAAGTGTTTCAGGTAAACAGGTACATGGTCACGAGTGAAGGAACATTGTGAGGAACGATGGAGGGAACGAGTGACAGATTTAGGAAGCGCGTCTCAGAAGGAACGCGGGTTTCTATAAATGGCAAGTTACCATATCTTCTGCAAGTGATCTTCTACGAAGATTTACAGCTGTAGGCGGTTGCTTAAGGAGATAAAAGAGAAGATAAGATCAATCTTCACACGATCTTATCTTGGGAAATCCGAGATCATTCGGTTTTGGAAAGAATCGACATGGTTGAGGATCCGAAATCACAAACAATCTCTTTCCTTATTGTGTGGGATTTGTTAAGTGGAATATCAGCGTAATTAGGCAAGAATTACGTGTGAGATCAGACTTAACTTATCTTATAAATAGCTAGGGTTAGCTAGGGTTAAAGGTGTGGCTTTCGAGTGGTTGAAGACGACGAACTTGAAGAGAGAGCTTTTCAAGTGTAAGAGTGTGTGGCTTTTTCCGGTGAAGAATCCACAAGTAAGTCAGTAGTTTACTTTCATTTAGGTTTACGTATAGGGTTGTAGAAGTCTAGTTGGTTGAACTTCGGTCGGTGCCGTAGTTACCAGGGAACTTTGGTTGGTGCCTTAGTTACTTGACTTGCCTTGTAATCGTTGAAACTTAATAAAGGTATTCTATTGAAAATCCTCTGAGAAGGAGTCTCAGGGGTAGAGGTTTTTCTTTCTACGACTTGTTGGTCGGACAGAAAGTTTTCCTCTCTAAATTCTGTGTTTTACTATTTATTTCCGCTGCCCAGGGAACCTTACTAGTTCCCTGTATTGTTACTAACGCGTCACGATCCAACACATTATATGCATGCCAAATAGGTGTGTAGTACATTGTCATTAAATGCATGACAAATAGGTGTTTAATACATTACACACCACGAGCTGCTTCTGAGATATACTATGCATGAGTTCAACATAATATATATGATAATGTTAAAAGAAGGAAATGTATTTTTGGCCATGTATAAACGTCTAATTCTTGGCAGGAAACTTTAGATTTGTCACCTACTATATATAGGGACGAAAATTGACATGTAGGTTTTTAGGTGGGCAATCTGAGAGTGTTGAATGAGGGTTTCTTGACAACAAATAAATTTATAAGTCAAGACCCCGCTGTGTATAGCGAAGTCAGGATCGTTCCACAAGAAGCAAGGTTGTTCGTTTATCAACTACTAAAAAGCAAACAAAATCAAACAAAACACACACAAGCAGCCTCGTTAACGACGTTGTCAGGGTCGTTAACGAACCACCGTACACAAAAAGACTCAACTAACGACCTAAACAAGTTCGATACCGATCCAAGTAACTCAGCAACGAAATTCACTTAAAATAATTCAAATAAAAACAAAGATCTAGGACTAGGGATACCACAACATAGCCAAACATATAAACTCGTAAGAAGAATAAATCATGCCTTTAAAATAGATAGATTCATCAACTTTCGTTGACCATGAAGTAAATTAACCTACTTTCGTAACCTAACTCACTTAATTGCTTGTCTTGGATCTAAAGCTTGAAACTTTCGTTTTCAAACAATATCAACCTTCAAGTTACTAACTTTCTCTTTCAATCAAGTTAAAAACTCAAATTACCTCAACTTTCATCTCGGTATAAACACAACAAACAATCTTGATAATAGATAAAAGGCATTCAACACACAATCTTACCTATCAAACATGCTCAACTATGTCGGGCTTTACCCCGATCCTAGAAAAGAAGACTACTCACTAATCATAGCTACGAAACAAATAAACTCAATAAAAGAAATCATTGAAAAACAAATTACTACTCAAACTAAATAACAAATATTGTCTTACAGAAAATCAGAAGAAACCGAAAATAAACAAATACCGAACCGAAATACTGACTAACGACCCCGGTAACTCTCGTCCACCGAGCTCTCAATCTCGACTCCGATCTTCTCTCTCTATCTCGGCTCTTCCTCTTCTCTCTACCACTTGCTTCTCTAATTCGTCTCCCCCCTTCTAGGCTAAATAAGAGGGCTATTTATACTAAAAAGGCTAAAAACTAATAAGGCTAGAAGATAAAAACTTTCCTAAAAGATAGAAATAAAAACCTAAAAAGATAGAAACAAAATCTAAGAAGATAACAAGACCTAAAATATATAATATAATAACCCTAAAAATCATAAAAAGATACTCTATCGACACGGAAAGAATTTCCCGCACAGGATCGGTGAGTTACAAAGTCAACCCTCGAAATTTCTTATCACGTGGCCTCGTTAACGAGCCCTTACAGCCTCGTTAACGAGCCTGGGCTTGGTTTCTTCCACACTTCATCTCGTAAAACCTGGACTCTGACTTCTTCAAACTTGTATTCCTCTGTCTTTCACTGTAGCGCTCCAAATTCAGCTCCATATAGCACTTTTCCTTGCTAAAACCTACAAAATACACAAAATAGAGTAGCTTCCATACTTTCTATGAAAATATGCAAAACTATCCAAAAACACACCAAACTAAATCTAAACTTATCAAAACTAAACCTAATAAACAAAGAAAACCTACTAAAAACTATACTAAAAACACGAACATCAGAGAGTTCTAGATTACTACATAAAAAGAACCTACATACATTGTCACTCTCTGAGCTCCCTACTTTCTGCTTCTTGTCTTAACTAAGCTTATCAAGTCTTGCAATAAAAATGTCCTGCTCATAATTATGGGTTTGATTACATGAACTAAAATGAGCTTGAGCTTGAAAGTAGTGATTGAATTACTGTAATCTTGCAACACAAATTTGTTATTTGAATTGCAAAAGTATCATCTCATGACTACTTGAAAGTAACTACTGCAAAATCTTTATGTATGGCAAGGATATTTGAATAACAAAACATGCATGTATGAATAATAAAATACAAATATATAATATCAATCATGCATATATGAATAACAAAACATGTATATATGAATAAAAAAACATGCATACATGAATAACAAAACGCAATTATGATGTTCATGTTTTTAGTATAGTTTTAGGTGTTTTTCTTAGGTTGTTTAGTTTAGTTTTAGTAAGTTTTAGTATTACTTTTGTGTGTTTTTGGATAAGTTTTCATATTTTGTGAAAAGTATGGAAGCTACTCTGTTTTTGTGTTTTTCTTAGGTTTTTGAAGTGGAAAAGAGCATTATGAGAGGAGCTAGAGTTAAGTGATGGATGGTGGAATGCATGGAGGAAAGAGAAGAAAAGATATGTCTTGAAGATCTCATTGAAGACCGAAGAGAAGATGTGAAGAGTGTACAAAAAGCCAAAACAGAGAGCTCGTTATCGACCTGTGAGGGTCGGTACTGAGTTGTGCAACAGGATTTTGTTTAGAAAATTCAGCAAGTGTCTACCGACCTTGTGCAGGTCGTTAGCGAGGTGGCCTGTCTCGGTAAACGGCGCCGACTTTCAGAAAATCTATCTTTTATATCGCAATCTTTTTATTTAGAAAAGTTTTTATCTTTTAGATACATTGTTAGATAGTTTCTCTTAGTATAAATACCCTGTTTTAGTTCAAGTTTGGGAGTTTTTGAGGAGTTTAGGAGTTAGTTCGTTCGAAAGAGAAGACGTGAGTTTGGGAGAGGATTCCGTTCGGATCGTGATCGAGTCTTTGTTCTTGTTCTTCATTGTTGTTTTGAGTTTGAACGAACTTGTTTGTAAGACAAGATTTTTTATAATTTCAAGTAAGTTTTATTTCAATATTTTCTTTCGATCTAGTTGTTTGTTTTGTTTCAATCATGAGTGAGTAGTTTACTTTTCTAGGATTGGGGTTGAAACCCGATATAGTTATGCATGATTGAATGAATGTTTTGAATGTTTTGAATGCCTTCTATCCTTTATCAACTTGTTTGTGCTTATACGTGGACGAAAGTCAAAGTAATTTGAGTTTATCGCTTGATCGAAAGAGAAAGTAATGATCTTGAAAGTTGATATTGTTCGATAACGAAAGTTTCGAGCTTTGGATTCAAAACTAATTAGTAGAAAGTGAATTGATTTGTGAAAATTAATTAATTTGCTTGTTTAGTTAACGAAAGTTGATAGATTTATCTGAAAGGCATGATAATTATCCTTCACACTAGTTTATTTGCATGATTATGTCGTGGTAACCCTTGTCCTAGTTATTTTTATCATTTAAATTTCCTTCGTTTTCACTCACGAACAAACTCGTTACCGAGGTACACAGGTCGGTACCGAGCCTGCAGTTGATTTGTCTTGTTTGCCTAGTTTTAGTTGAAACCCAGCATCGTTACCGACCATGACAAGGTCGGTACCGAGGGCTGTCGTAGCATTGTTTTGCTTTGTTTTCTTGCTTTTGTAGTTCAGTAATCAAACAACCTTGCTTCTCGTGGACGATCCTGACTTCGCTATACTCAGCGGGGTCTTGACTATAAATTTTATTTGTTGTCGAGTTAAATCTTGCCCTTCAACAAATTGGTGCCGTTGTCGGGGAAGCAACAGTGTCTGTTTGATTACTCGTGGGTTGGGGAATATCGCAACCCCGTTTTTGTTTTTAATTTTGTTTTCTTTTGTCTGTTTTCTCATCTTATGCCTGCAGGACGTCGCAGGCTCGAGTTTGATAACACTGGTTATTATTCGGAACTTGAACGCACCCTGCACCGTAGAAGAAGAGGAAACCAAGCAATGGCAATGACTCCTGAAGAGATGGCACAACAGATGGCCGCTCTCTAGAGGCAGATGGAGGCGTTACAAGCTGATCAAGACGCTGCTGCTGCAACAGCTGAACGTGAACGAGTAAACGTTGAACTTCACTGAGAGGACAATTCTCGTCTATAGGAGCAGTTGAATGCCTATCCAAGGAATTCCAAACAGTATATGCATCCAGAACTGAGGGTGCTAGAGTTTGCAATCGTGCTTCCGGAGATATAGAAGACTTTTGAGATTAAGTCTCAATTTATATCCTTAATCAAACGGGCTCAGTTTGAAGGGAAACCTACTGAGTGCCCTATGGAACATATTAAAAAATTTCTTGATTATGTGACACTATTGCTGTTGTAGGTGTCTCACTAGAATATGTTCTGTTAAAAGCTTTTGGTGGTCTCTTATTGGAAAGGCCCTGAGCTGGTTGGAGAGCTTACCTCCTAAGTCTATCAGGACTTGGAAGGCTTTGTATGATCAATTTTTGACAAAGTTATTCCCTCCTACCAAGACAATGGAGTTGAGAAAATGCATCACCTCCTATCACCATCTGCCTAACGAGACCTTTATAGAGACATGGGAGAGGTTAAAGAAGATGCTCAGACAGTGCCCCACTCATGGGCAACCCCTATATGTGCTCCAAGAAATCTTCTTCCAAGGGATTAATGCAGAAACGAAGAACCGCATCAACATGCACACTGCTTGCGGTTTTATTGAGATGGATCCCACTACTGCATAGGACCTGCTGGACAAGTTATCTAATTACGATGCCATGTATGGGGCCCAGCAGTCGACCCAACCACAAAAACGTCTCTACATCCCAAACAAAGACGAAGTTGATCCTGAAGTCAAAAATCAATTTCTACAGGATGAGATCAACCATCTGAAGAAACAAGTAAGTTTTCAGAAAACCTCTCAACCTTGTCAAGAGTGTGGCTCTTCTGCCTATAGTACTTCTGCTTGCACTAACATCGAGCAGGTTAGAGCCGCTGAGACCTACGCTGAAATGAATTATATGAGAGGGCAATACAGAAATCCTCCTGCTAATTATGACAGGCCAAACAACTACCCGACTTGGGGAAACCAAAATCCAAATTATGCAGCCCCTCCTCCGGATAGACGGCCCGCACCATATCGTCCTCCAAGTTATCAAGACATGCCATCATGGGTGAATGGACTCCATGAAGGGATCAATGGAGTGAAAATTGAGATCAGTGGAGTCCGTTCTGACCTAAAAGGTGTACAAGCACAGTTAGGGGAGATTGAGACATGGAGAAAGAATGTAAACTCCCAACTAGGCCACCTAGCTACACACATACCGAGGTCGCAAGGGCAACTCCCGGGCCGCCCCGAAGAGAACTCGAGTGGACAGATTGCAGCTGTACATCTCAAGAGCGGAAAGACGCTACCAGATTGTGCCGAAGCCAAGGAAAAGGACCCCGGTGCTGAAGAAGACGCCTCGGCCAAGATTGATAACGTGCCCAGGAGGGTCGTTACCGAGCCTAAACCACTCTGTACCGATGCTCCTAAGCTCGTTACCGACCCCAGCCCAGGTAAGTTTTCTACATCGAACCACTCTCTCAGTCCCAGGTCCGTTACCGACCCCACCAGGGTCGGTATCGAGCCTTATGCGGCACCGATCGATGATGTTCGTGTTTTTAGTATAGTTTTTAGTATGTTTTCTTAGTTTGTTAGGACTAGTTTTGATAAGTTTAGGGTTAGTTTTGTGTGTTTTTGGATGGTTTTGCATATTTTATGAAAAGTATGGGAGCTACTCCGTTTTATGTATTTTTGTAGGTTTTAACAACGAAACGGTGCTTTTTGGAGCTAAATTTGGAATGCTATGGTGAAGGACGGAAGAATACAAGATGAAGGAGTTGAAGTCTAAATTTTTGAAGGAGAAGTGTTGAAGAAACCAAGCCCAGGCTCGTTAACGAGGCTGTGAGGGCTCGTTAACGAGGCTACGAGATAGGGTTTTTCGAGGAATATTAGTGATGGTCCACTGATCCTGTGCGGGAATTTATTTCCGTGTCGGTAGAATATTTTTTATGAGTTTTAGGGTTATTATATTATGTATTTTAGGTTTTGTTATCTTTCTAGATTTTTATTTCTATCTTCTAGGGTTAATTTCTATCTTTTTAGGAAAGTTTTTATCTTTTAGCCTTTTCTATTTTATAGCCCTATTAGTATAAATACCCTTCTATCTAGCCTAGAAAAAGGAGGCGAAGAAGTAGAGAGAAGAAGAAGAGCCGAGAGAGACGAGAGGGATCGGAGATCAAGATCGAGCTCGGTGGACGAGAGTTACCGGGGTCGTTAGTCGTGGTTTCGATTCGGTGTTTTGTATTTTTTCGGTTTCTTCTGAATTTCTGTAAGACGGTATTTTCTTATTAATTTGAGTAGTATTTTGTTTTCAATGTTCTCTTTTGTTGAATTTATTTGTTTCTTAGTTATGATTAGTGAGTAGTTTTCTTTTCTAGGGTCGGGGTTGTAACCCGGCATAGTTATGCATGGTTTGATGAGTAAGATGATGTGTTGAAAGCCTTTTATCTATCCTTGAGATTGCTTGTTGTGCTTATACCGAGATGAAAGTCAAGGTGATGTGAGTTTTTAACTTGATTGAGAGAGAAAGTTATAGACTTGAAGGTTGATATTGTTTGAATGCGAAAGTTTTCAAGCTTTAGATCCAAAACAAGTGATTGAGTGAATTAATTTATGAAAGTAAATTAACTTGCTTGCTAGTCAATCAAAGTTGATGAATTTATCTATTTCAAGGCATGATCTTATCTTCTTACGAGTTTATATGCATGACTATGTTGTGGTAACCCTTATCCTAGATCTTTGTTTTTATTTGAATTCTCTTAAGTAATATTCGTTACTGAGTTCAAAGCCTCGGTACCGAACCTGTTTAGGTCGTTATTTTTAGTCAGTTGTTTGCGGTGGTTCATTAACGACCCTGACGAATTCGTTAACGAGGCTGCTTGTGAGTGTTTTGCTTGTTTTTGTTTGATTTTTATTGTTAGTAGTCGATAAACAAACAACCTTGCTTCTCGTGGAGCGATCCTGACTCCCCTATACTCAGCGGGGTCTTGACTTATAAATTTATTTGTTGTCCAGAGTAAAGGCCCGTCAACAAATTGGCGTCATTGTCGGGGAAGCAACGAGTTTGTTTGTTTATCTGTGGGTGTGGGAATAGCCCGACCCCGTTTTTGTTTTTAATTTTTGTTTTCTTTGTCTGTTTTCTCAGCGTATGCCGGTAGGACGTCGAAGGCTCGAATTTGACAACGCTGGTTATTATTCAGAACCTGAACGTTCCCTGCACCGTAGACGCCGAGAGAGTCGAGCCATGGCCACACCTGAAGAGATGGCTCGTCAGTTGGAAGTCCTCCAAAACCAGATGGAGGCATTGAAAACCGAGAAGGAAGACGTTGCTGCTGAGGCTGAGCGCCAACGAGCTAACAATGCTCGTCTAAAGGAGGAGCTGAATGCCTATCCAAGGAACGCCAAACTATACATGCATCCAGAACTAAGGGTGCCAAAATCACCAATTGTGCTTCCAGAGATAGAGAAACCCTTTGAGATCAAATCTCAATTTATATCCTTAATTAAACGGGCTCAGTTTGAAGGGAAACCCACTGAGTGCCCTATGGAGCATATTAGAAATTTTCTTGATTTATATGACACCATAGCTGCTGAAGGTGTCTCACTTGAATATGTTCTATTAAAAGCTTTCAGGTGGTCTCTTGCTGGAAAGGCCCTGAGCTGGTTGGAGAGCTTACCTCCTAAGTCTATCAGGACTTAGAAGAACCTGTATGATCAATTTCTTACAAAGTTCTTCCCTCCTGCCAAGACAATGGAGTTGAGGAAGCGCATCACCTCTTATCACCAGCTGCCTAATGAGACTTTTGTTGAAACATGGGAAAGATTTAAAGAGATGCTTAGACAATGCCCCACTCATGGGCAACCTTTATATGTTCTTCAAGAAATCTTTTTCCAGGGTATCAACGCAGAGACCAAGAACCGCATCAACACGCATACAACATGCGGTTTTATAGAGATGGACCCTACAGCTGCATGGGAATTGCTGGATAAGCTGTCCAATTATGATGCCATGTATGGAACCCAGCAAACCCCTAGCCTCAGAAACGTCTCTACGTGCCTAACCGAGAAGAAGTTGACCCAGACATTAAAAGTCAATTTTTACAAGACGAGGTCAATCGCCTGAATAAGCAGGTAAATTTTCTGAAGTCCTCTCAATCCTGTCAAGAGTGTGGCTCCTCTGCCCATAGTACTTCTGCTTGCACTAACATAGAGCAGGTAAGAGTCGCTGAGACAATTGCTGAGATGAATTACATGAGAGGCCCATACAGGAACCAGCCTAGCAATTTTGACAGGTCGAACAACTATCAGACGTGGGGCAATCAAAATCCCAATCCAAGCTATGCAGCGCCTCCACCGGATAGACGACCTGTGCCTTATCGACCTCCAGGCCATCAGGAGCCACCATCATGGGTACAAGGGTTACAGGAGAGAATCAATGGAGTCCCCAACAAAGTTAATGAAGTTCAAGCTAACCTTAACCACCAAAATAAAAGATGGGGAGAGTTCGATGTATGGAAGAAGAATCTTGATTCCCAACTAGGGAACCTTGCTGCACAAATCCCAAGACCACAAGGGCAACTTTCGGGCCGTCCCGAAGAGAACCCTAAAGGACAAATAGCAGTGGTACACCTTAGGAGCGGAAAGACACTCCCGGAGCGTGTCCAAGCTAAGGACAAGACGGAAGAGGACGCCACGGTTCAGCTCGGTAACAAGTCAGCGAGGGCAAGTACCGAACCAACGCACCATGGTGACGAGGCTTCAAGGGTATCTAACGACCCTAGTCCAGGTAAGTTTTCTAATCCGAGCCCTCCTCTCAATCCCAGGGTAGTTAACGACCACATCAGGGTCGGTAACGACCCACCGAGCTTACCTAACGACCCTAATGTCGACCCGGTAACTTCACCTCTCGAGCCTAACTTGGTTCCGAGGATGGTGAAATCTCTTCCATTTCCCACTAAGAAATTTGCG
Organism: Fallopia convolvulus; assembly: GCA_964016875.1. Lineage (NCBI taxonomy): Eukaryota > Viridiplantae > Streptophyta > Magnoliopsida > Caryophyllales > Polygonaceae > Fallopia > Fallopia convolvulus. The sequence goes on from OZ024721.1 coordinate 53,512,675, forward strand.
GACCCTATTGAGAGTAAGTTTAAGCGTTTCATGAATATTCTTCAGGGCATTAATATTTCTATCCCATTCGTTGAGGCCCTAAGCGAAATGCCGGCTTACACAAAATTTTTGAAAGATATTCTTAGCAGGAAAAGATCCATTACCGAGCTGCAGGATGAAGTCCGATCTATAGCTCTACCAGAAAAGCTCGGAGACTCAGGGAGATTTGCAATAACGATTGGCATAGGCGACCACAAGTTCAAAGCTTTATGTGATCTAGGGGCCAGTGCTAGTTTACTCCCTCTCTCAATCTGGTCCAAAGCCAATATGGGACCACTAGAGCCTATCAACATGCGGCTTTACATAGCAGATGGCTCTTGCATCAAACCAACAGGGGTGGTTGAAGACTTTCTGGTTCAAGTGGGAAAATTTTTTGTTCCCAATGATTTCATTGTTATGGCAATGCCCGAAGATCCGGTGGTGCCTATTATCTTGGGAAGACCGTTCCTCGCCACAGCTGGAGCCATAATTGATGTTAAGAGGGGACTCCTAACTTTCGAAATTGGGGATGAGGTGACGGAATTCCGGTTCAAACAGTCAATGAAAGAGACCGATAGAGCCGAAGTCAAGATGCTCTACACCCACAATGAGATCATCGAATTTGGAGACCCCGTTGGAAGAGTGATGTCATATGATGAATTTTCAGGTCAAAGATGGGCAGAAATAACCTCTGCAGTTTCGGTAAAGAGCTCCCCAGCCTCGTTACCAATTCTCCTCGCAGAAGACAATGAAATTTCAGCATTTGACTATCTTGAAGAGGTGTTGAAGACGGAGCCAGAAGAACCGATTCTAATCCCAGCTGAACCTTCTCCAACACTCAAACCTCTCTCGGATTCCCTCAGGTATGAATTCCTTGGTCCTAATTCTACCTTGCCTGTCATCATTAATGCTAAATTAAAAGATGAGAAGGTAGAAAAACTGCTGAATGTGCTTAGGATGCATAGGAAAGCCATAGGCTACTCCCTAGATGATATAACTGGCATATCTCCTTCCCTTTGCATGCATAGGAATACATGGAGGATAATCATAAACCCACTATAGAGCATCAACGTAGGTTAAATCCTAACATGAAAGATGTGGTTAAAAAGGAAATCATTAAATTACTTGATGCGGGGATTATATTTCCTATATCGGACAGCCAATGGGTGAGTCCGGTCCATGTAGTCCCAAAAAAAGGGGGGGATAACTGTCATACAAAACGAAAAGGGAGAGCTTATTCCAACTAGGACCACCACCAGTTGGAGGATGTGCATTGATTATAGGAAGCTTAATAGTGCTACTAGAAAAGATCATTTTCCGCTTCCTTTTATTGATCAGGTGTTAGAACGCTTAGCCCAGCATGATTATTTCTGTTATTTAGATGGCTATAGCGGTTTTTGGCAGATTCTCATTCATCCTGACGACCAGGAGAAGACTACCTTTACATGTCCCTATGGAACCTTTGCTTATAAAAGAATGCCATTTGGGCTTTGCAATGCCCCCGCCACCTTTCAAAGGTGTATGATGACCATTTTTTCGGATATGATAGAGGAGATTGTAGAGGTTTTCATGGATGACTTTTCTGTTTATGGTTCTTCATTTGATGCTTGTCTTACTAACCTTGCACGTGTGCTTAAAAGATGTGAAGAAACCAATCTTGTGTTAAATTGGGAAAAGTTCCATTTCATGGTCCAAGAGGGGATAGTACTAGGACATCTTGTCTCTAAAAGAGGGATAGAGGTAGATAAAGCAAAAATTGAGCTTATTGAAAAACTACCGCCTCCTTCTTCTGTAAGAGACCTTAGGAGTTTCCTAGGGCATGCTGGCTATTACAGACGATTTATTCAGGATTTTTCTAAGATAGCTAAACCCTTGACTAACCTACTAATGAAAGATGTAGTGTTTGAGCTGTCTCTAGAATGTCTTGAAGCATTTTACAGGTTAAGAGCTGCCCTCGTGTCCGCTCCTATTATGCAGTCCCCGGATTGGACATTACCTTTTGAGATAATGTGCGACGCCAGTGACTATGCAGTTGGCGCAGTCTTAGGAAAACGGAAAGACAAGAAACTCCACGCCATCTACTACGCCAGTAAGACGCTGGATGAGGCACAGAGTAAGTATACCACAACGGAGAAGGAATTCCTTGTTGTGGTATTTGCCTTTGAAAAATTTCGGTCCTACCTTGTTGGATCCAAAGTGATTGTTTATACTGACCATGAGGCCGTTAGATACCTAATGGCCAAAAAGGATGCCAAGCCTAGATTGCTTCGTTGGATGCTCTTACTGCAGGAATTTGACCATGAAATAAGAGACAAAAAGGGAGCAGAGAACCTAGTGGCAGATCACTTATCCAGATTGCTGGTTGAGCACATCACTGAATCCAACAATGAGGTGCCAATAAACGATTCCAGACCAGACGAACACCTCTTGCTGAACGAGGTCGAACTCAACAAAACTCTCGTCACCGACCCCTTTAGGGTCGTTAACGAGGCACCGAGGCTGGAATGCATGGATCACAAAGATAAAGCTCCAGGGTGGATCGACATATCAGTCAGGCAGGTCGTTACCAAGCCACGGGGGGTCGTTACCAAGGATAACACTATATCTCCAGGGTCGTTAACAACCCACTCAGTTCCGGTGACGACCGGGTTAGGTAAGATTTCTGAACCAGAACCTACTCGATTCGATTCAATTCCTTCTCCTCCTTCTACTTCTTCTTCTTTGATATCAATCCATGCTGTTAGAGGGTCAAAAGCCCCTTGGTTCGCGGATTTCGCTAACTATCTTGTAGGAGGCGTAATTCCCCAGGGTCTAACCCCACAAAAGAAGAAGAAGTTCCTCCACGATATAAAACAGTACTATTGGGATGATCCTTACTTGTTTAAACAAGGAAGTGATCACCTCTTTAGACGTTGTGTCCCAGATGAGGAGATAGAGAACGTGATCCGCCAATGTCACACACTTCTTACTGGAGGTCATGCAAAAGGGTTCAAAAACACGGCGAAGATTCTTCAAAGTGGTCTCTATTGGCCAACCATGTTCAAAGATGTACAAGCTTATGTGACAGCATGTGATGGATGCCAACGCTTAGGCAACATCACTTGGAGACATGAGAACCCGCTAACCGGGATATTAGAGGTCGAGTTATTCGACGTATGGGGCATAGACTTCATGGGACCTTTTCCCGCATCAAGCCCCTACAAGTACATCCTGGTGGCAGTCGATTATGTCTCTAAGTGCGTAGAAGTCGTTGCTACAAGGACCAACGACGCTAAAACTGTGGCTAAGTTCATTAAGACCAACATTTTCCCCCGGTTCGGCGTTCCAAGAGTCCTCATTAGTGATGGTGGTTCTCATTTCATCGAGCGGAGTTTTGAAGCACTTTTGGCTAAGTATGGGGTATCACATCGGGTGGCAACACCATATCATCCCCAAACCAGTGGCCAAGTTGAAGTTTCAAACAGGCAGATAAAGAGCATATTGGAGAAGACAGTGTCCCGTTCTAGGAAGGATTGGTCTTCCAAATTGGATGACGCTCTATGGGCATACAGGACAGCATACAAGACGCCTCTACGCACCACTCCATATAATCTAGTGTATGGCAAAGCATGTCATTTACCGGTTGAGATGGAGCATAAAGCGTTGTGGGCTCTTAAGGAGCTCAACATGAACCTCGACGCGGCAGGAGCCAAAAGATTCATGGACTTGCAAGCATTAGAAGAATTGAGGCTGAAGGCGTATGAAAATGCTGAAATTTACAAAGAACGCACCAAGCGGTGGCATGATCAGAAATTAGTGCCCAAAACTTATGAGGTCGGTGACTCGGCTAAAATCGTTGTTGCCAAGATCAAAAATAAATAACCCTAAATTACTAACTAGTATAGTAAGCAAGCAAGGGGTCGAACCCAAGAAAATCGGGATTCTGATCAATCAGCAAAGAGCAAAGACAGGGGTTTTTGGAAGTTTAAGCAAACAAACAAACAAGCAAATGATATTGAGGATTAAATCAATTGAAAGAAAGCAAAGTTTATTCAATCAATTCCACATTTTTACTCATCCGATCATCAATTCATCCACTTTTCTGTTAATTCCCTAGTTAATTCCAATCCTTATAAAAGATTTCCGCTTGTCCACGGTCCAAGCGAAATGATGATATGAACAAGAACGCTTAATTCAAATCATGCAAAGTATTAAGGATAGAAGGATATTAATTCATGCAATCAAGCTACGAGTCTCATGCATAAAATAACAATCAAACACTCTTTCTCAATTCTAGTCCACGGTCCTAGAAAAGAGTTGTTTCAAGGATAAATAAGATTGCACAGACAACAATCAAACCTAATCCAAACAGTAAATCTAAGTCAATCAAACAAGTTGATCAGGCTTATCAAATCAAACATAGATCATATAAATAAAACCAAGAGTTTTGACATTAACCAAGGGATAGAAAAGTTACCAGAATCTCACGAATTACATAAAAAGGTTTCCTTGATCAAACAAACTCCAAAGGGAAATTAGTTCTCCATAATACTGAAATAAAAACCTAAAAGTAAAAGTATGCTAGAATTGTGTTCAACCCTAAAGTGAAACACGAAACAAAGCTTAAATAGTAGAAATAAATCTGAATCCCTAAGATAATAATACTAAAAAGATAGAATAAAACGAGACAAAGGCGGCGGTGCTGAAACCCTCGATCCGCGGGCGCGGATCCAAACCGCGAGCGCGGATCTGCTCGTTCCCTCGGCCGCGGATACTCCTCCATCCGCGAGCGCGGAATATTTCCGTGGGCGCGGATCTTCTGACAGCTTACTAGTGTCAACTTCAGAGGTGGTTTTGACCCACTTAGAGTTGGAATTTGAACTCCCCGTAAAAAGATAAATTGTAGCTCTTCGAGTTAGCTTTCCAATGATACCAAATTCAGCTTCATCCGATCACCGTAACTCCAGAACGATGCGTCACAAGAAAATGGCGTCAAAACAACTCCAAATCAACACTTGTCTTCAAAACTCTTGCAATTCTTCAAATCGTGTCTTCGGTCTTCATATGACAATTATGCTCAAAACTAACCTAAACACACTCAAATCATATCTAAAATACAAGAGTTAACCTATACTAAAGTAAGCATATCAGCCGACGATAAGGTACTTCTTTTCAACTCTAGACTCCGATTATTCCCAGGGAAGCTTAGGACACGATGGAGTGGGCCATTCGTGGTTCATCACATCTATCCTCACGGTCCGGTAGAGTTGATCGATAACCAAGGCGTAATCTTCAAAGTTAACGACCACCGACTGAAAAAGTTTCACGAGCAACCCGACCCGGATGAAGAGATTAGAGTCACTATGGCTCTTACAACGTCGGATTGACCAAGGTAAGTACATCGGGTTGACGACGTTAAAAATAGCGCTTACGGGAGGCAACCCGCTCTTAGTATAGACTAGATTTTTCTTTTCTTTTTAGATTCTTTTTCCTAGCTTTCTTTTGAGTTCTTTTTAGTAGTTTTAGGTTAGAAAAATAGGATAAAATTTTGAGCTAACAAGATGCAGGAGAAAGGGCTCGAAAATCACTCAAGGAGGCTACGGTGGCTCGTTAACGACCCACCCAGGGTCGTTAACGACCCGGTCTGGTGAACCGACTCGGGCAGGTAAGTTTTTATTTTTACCCTAGTCTATCTTCTATCTTCTACCCTTCTTCTACCTACCCTAGCCGCCGCCACTACCCCCCCCCCCTCCTATTTCTACCCTCTCTTATTTAACCTTTCAACAACTCCCAAAAATCCTTCTCTCAAATCCTCAAATCCCAAGCCCCAAATCCCTCAAAATTCTACCGAAGATCTTCACCACCGATCGGAATTCTCCACTCCACCGACCGTCGGAAACGACCTCGTTACCGAAGCCGGAACCCAGTTTTCCCACCGACGAGATCCAAAGCTCGTTAACCACCCAAATTCGATTCTTTGTTCTTCAATTTCTCAATCTTCCGGTATGATTTCTAAACCCTAACTCTTTATTGCATGATTCATGGTTTTTAGGGTAGAAATTTCATATTTGGATGGAGTTTATAGAGGGGACCGAATTGCATGTTTGGATTTTGCTCATGAATTTTGGTTGTGCTTAGTTGTTTCTCGAATCTAGGGAAGGTTATTCATGCTAGATTCTCCATTACAAAAATTTGATTAGAAAAGCATGAACTTTCTTGTTCAAGGAAGTTTGAGTTCAATCTCCACCATGTTAATTTTTGGGTAAATTTAGCTTGTTCGGGATGGGTAATTGAGCAGTATGGGGTGCGTATACCCGATTGTGTGTCTAGTGAAGGATTATAGAGGATGCATGCTTGATTCATGGCTTGATTCTGAAGTTGATAATACTCGGATTCTGCGAACTGGCTCTCGGCAGCTCGTTAACGACCCACCCAAGCTCGTTAACGACCCTGCGTAGCTTCAAAGCTTCAAACTAGTCCAGATCCGATTAACGACCTAATTGGGTAGTTAACAAATAATTCCAAGGGTTATTTCGAGACCAAGTATGGGGTCTCTTGCCTATCTATTTTGAGTGGATCTTATCTTGGACAAATCATGATTGTTTTGTAGATCAAATGGCAAGTTCAAGCAGAGCCGCTACCCGAGCCCAGAAGAAGAGGAGGAATCAGAGGTCCCCATCTCCACCTCACATGGACAATGTGATCTTGCGCACTCAAGGACAAGCGGACCGATACAATGCCATCCTACACAAGGACCACAACACTCGGTGGTTCTCAAGGTCAAGTGCTAAAGCCACGGGGATTTATACGGATGTCAAAGAGGCCTTTGTTATTCTCGGTGTGCCTCATTTGCTGAAGAAGGAGAATTTGCCACACTTTTCGACTCTCACATCCGAGTTTCTAGCCACTCTAGAGACGAGTTTCCCAACGAAGACTTCGACGGGACGCATTCGGTTTAGGCTCGGTAATTTGAACCGAGAGTACACTTTGGCGGAGTTCAACACTATTTTGGAGCTCCCAAATCCTTCTCGAGATTACAGTTTGAAGGACTACAAGGTGACAAGGACTTGGAGCTACATCACCGGGGAGGTCGAGCCCTCCACAGCGGCATTATCCGGGGCAAGCATCATCCACCCCATTTTCAGGATCATCCTCTGAGTCTTAGCCGCTACATTCTGGCCAAAGAGAGAGTTGAACAGGCCAACAAGGACGGAGGTTGCATGTCTTCGCACCATTCTTTTCGAGGAGCCCGCCCCATTGAACTTGGGGTATGAGTGGCTTTATTATATAGAGAAATCAACCAAGTCCAAGGAAGTATGGTGTGGTAATTTGGTTAGTCTCCTAGCGACCAATCTTGGAGTCGATCTCACTCGCTACACGCCGGCTCATGCTCAACTTCTCAACAAGAATTATTGGTATAGCTCCAGTATCTTCATTCAAGACGAGGGAGGGTTCAAGACAAAAGTTCAAGACCGCATTGTTGTACCCACCCTTGACAAGCTAGAGCTACTCTATGTACCAAATTGGTACGAGGCGTGGACGGGTCATGCATTCCCATTGGAACCCAAGTCGGAGGATGAGCTATCGCTTAGGCCGTGTGAGTCACGGTTTCAGAGAGAAGGAGAAGAGATGGATGAAGATGAAGATGGGACTAACGAGGCTGTCGGAGAAGATACTGAAGAGGCTGACACAAAGGGAGGCACAGAGGAGCTTAACTTCGAGGATGAAGACCTCGATACAGAAGTTTTGGGCACCAACGTCTTCGTTGACGAGCCCACCAGGCTCGTTAACGACCATTTCCAGACCTCTACCAATGCTCCTAACGAGGCACCCAGCTTCGTTACCGACCCCCGAGGACAGCTACCGCCCCTCCGCAGGCTCCTATCGACCCTCACTCCTATGGACTCATGCCATACAACCCGGTGCTTTACCAAGACCACTTCCAGCCTCACTATCCACCACCTCCTCAACCCGAGTACACTGGATCGAGTATCCCGCCACCATGGGCCTAAGATCTTTCTGCACAGATGTAGTAGCTCAACCTCCAGCAGACACACATTCATAGGAGGATGGATCGATGGGAGACTGTCTACTCCGCTCGTATGACGATGGAAGACAAGAGGCATCGTCAGAGAGAGGTGGAAGATGCGGAGCGCTGGAGGACGATGTACGACTTCATGGGGAGAGCACTACTTTCCTCCACCAAACCGTTGATTCAGCTTGAGAAGTTTCCTAGTTTTCAGCTTTTAAGACTTTGTAAGTTTTTTTTTATGTTTTTCTTTTGTTGTTTTATTTTTGTTGTTTTCTTTTCTATTTCTTTCCTTCTTCTTATTTTTCTTACAGTGGGGACACTGTAATTTTAAGTATGGGGTGGGAGAAAGTAGGAAAACTTGTTTGTCTTGTGTCTCGTTGACTTATGTGTTTTGTTTTAAGTAGTTCTTTGTTCCATGGAAAATTTGGAAAAATTTGAAAAAATATAAAAAAGAAAAAAGAAAAAGAGTTTTAGAATTGATAGATATCCCTTTCTTAGGTTCTATGATAGTTAGTTGCTAGCATGATCATATAATTCCTTGCAAGCATGTCTTTGATAATATAGCCGGATTCTTGTTGCGAAGTTGTTTTTCTTAAGAAGGGATAGCATTTGATGAAATTGAGCACATATACCTCTTATCATAAGTAATGCAATCCAACAAAAATTTCTACCTTGTGAGTTGTTTTTTTGCCTTATAGGGAGAACATCAAAAACCCTCTTCTTTCCTTGTGTGATTTTACTCTCTATATGCATATTATCTCTTGGAATTGTGATGGTTATCTATTACTTGAGACCTATATGAGATTTATAGTTCATTACTTGTGAAAGTCGTATGATAGAGAACTTATTCATAAGCCCTATTAATCCTTATCCACCTTTACATTATCCTTCTTTTTGATAACCAACTTGAGCCTGAAGCCTTTTATTTATAGCTCCACAAAATTGTTCCCTAGCCGAGATAAGCTTGACCCTATCCGGGGATTAGGACTTAGATTGGAGAGGTATGCTTTGTTGAGTGCAATGTTATGTTTGGTTTGAAATTAAGGGATTAATGGGAAGGGTAGATTGGAAGTCTCTTGATTTTTAAGTTGTAAAAAGAAAGATCTCTTGATAGCAAAAGATGCACAAAAGAAAGTTGTTAAGAAAGAGGAAGAGTACACGATGAAGTTCGTTAACAACCCTTGTGGGTTCGTTAACGAGGCAGCGAAAGAAGAAAAAGGAAAAACAACGGGAAGGAGAAGTAAGAAGTGCATATGTGTTTTGAAAGATATTCTTAGCAGGAAAAGATCCATTACCGAGCTGCAGGATGAAGTCCGATCTATAGCTCTACCAGAAAAGCTCGGAGACTCAGGGAGATTTGCAATAACGATTGGCATAGGCGACCACAAGTTCAAAGCTTTATGTGATCTAGGGGCCAGTGCTAGTTTACTCCCTCTCTCAATCTGGTCCAAAGCCAATATGGGACCACTAGAGCCTATCAACATGCGGCTTTACATAGCAGATGGCTCTTGCATCAAACCAACAGGGGTGGTTGAAGACTTTCTGGTTCAAGTGGGAAAAATTTTTGTTCCCAATGATTTCATTGTTATGGCAATGCCCGAAGATCCGGTGGTGCCTATTATCTTGGGAAGACCGTTCGTCGCCACAGCTGGAGCCATAATTGATGTTAGGAGGGGACTCCTAACTTTCGAAATTGGGGATGAGGTGACGGAATTCCGGTTCAAACAGTCAATGAAAGAGACCGATAGAGCCGAAGTCAAGATGCTCTACACCCACAATGAGATCATCGAATTTGGAGACCCCGTTGGAAGAGTGATGTCATATGATGAATTTTCAGGTCAAAGATGGGCAGAAATAACCTCTGCAGTTTCGGTAAAGAGCTCCCCAGCCTCGTTACCAATTCTCCTCGCAGAAGACAATGAAATTTCAGCATTTGACTATCTTGAAGAGGTGTTGAAGACGGAGCCAGAAGAACCGATTCTAATCCCAGCTGAACCTTCTCCAACACTCAAACCTCTCCCGGATTCCCTCAGGTATGAATTCCTTGGTCCTAATTCTACCTTGCCTGTCATCATTAATGCTAAATTAAAAGATGAGAAGGTAGAAAAACTGCTGAATGTGCTTAGGATGCATAGGAAAGCCATAGGATACTCCCTAGATGATATAACTGGCATATCTCCTTCCCTTTGCATGCATAGGAATACATGGAGGATAATCATAAACCCACTATAGAGCATCAACGTAGGTTAAATCCTAACATGAAAGATGTGGTTAAAAAGGAAATCATTAAATTACTTGATGCGGGGATTATATTTCCTATATCGGACAGCCAATGGGTGAGTCCGGTCCATGTAGTCCCAAAAAAAGGGGGGGATAACTGTCATACAAAACGAAAAGGGAGAGCTTATTCCAACTAGGACCACCACCAGTTGGAGGATGTGCATTGATTATAGGAAGCTTAATAGTGCTACTAGAAAAGATCATTTTCCGCTTCCTTTTATTGATCAGGTGTTAGAACGCTTAGCCCAGCATGATTATTTCTGTTATTTAGATGGCTATAGCGGTTTTTGGCAGATTCTCATTCATCCTGACGACCAGGAGAAGACTACCTTTACATGTCCCTATGGAACCTTTGCTTATAAAAGAATGCCATTTGGGCTTTGCAATGCCCCCGCCACCTTTCAAAGGTGTATGATGGCCATTTTTTCGGATATGATAGAGGAGATTGTAGAGGTTTTCATGGATGACTTTTCTGTTTATGGTTCTTCATTTGATGCTTGTCTTACTAACCTTGCACGTGTGCTTAAAAGATGTGAAGAAACCAATCTTGTGTTAAATTGGGAAAAGTGCCATTTCATGGTCCAAGAGGGGATAGTACTAGGACATCTTGTCTCTAAAAGAGGGATAGAGGTAGATAAAGCAAAAATTGAGCTTATTGAAAAACTACCGCCTCCTTCTTCTGTAAGAGACCTTAGGAGTTTCCTAGGGCATGCTGGCTATTACAGACGATTTATTCAGGATTTTTCTAAGATAGCTAAACCCTTGACTAACCTACTAATGAAAGATGTAGTGTTTGAGCTGTCTCTAGAATGTCTTGAAGCATTTTACAGGTTAAGAGCTGCCCTCGTGTCCGCTCCTATTATGCAGTCCCCGGATTGGACATTACCTTTTGAGATAATGTGCGACGCCAGTGACTATGCAGTTGGCGCAGTCTTAGGAAAACGGAAAGACAAGAAACTCCACGCCATCTACTACGCCAGTAAGACGCTGGATGAGGCACAGAGTAAGTATACCACAACGGAGAAGGAATTCCTTGTTGTGGTATTTGCCTTTGAAAAATTTCGGTCCTACCTTGTTGGATCCAAAGTGATTGTTTATACTGACCATGAGGCCGTTAGATACCTAATGGCCAAAAAGGATGCCAAGCCTAGATTGCTTCGTTGGATGCTCTTACTGCAGGAATTTGACCATGAAATAAGAGACAAAAAGGGAGCAGAGAACCTAGTGGCAGATCACTTATCCAGATTGCTGGTTGAGCACATCACTGAATCCAACAATGAGGTGCCAATAAACGATTCCAGACCAGACGAACACCTCTTGCTGAACGAGGTCGAACTCAACAAAACTCTCGTCACCGACCCCTTTAGGGTCGTTAACGAGGCACCGAGGCTGGAATGCATGGATCACAAAGATAAAGCTCCAGGGTGGATCGACATATCAGTCAGGCAGGTCGTTACCAAGCCACGGGGGGTCGTTACCAAGGATAACACTATATCTCCAGGGTCGTTAACAACCCACTCAGTTCCGGTGACGACCGGGTTAGGTAAGATTTCTGAACCAGAACCTACTCGATTCGATTCAATTCCTTCTCCTCCTTCTACTTCTTCTTCTTTGATATCAATCCATGTTGTTAGAGGGTCAAAAGCCCCTTGGTTCGCGGATTTCGCTAACTATCTTGTAGGAGGTGTAATTCCCCAGGGTCTAACCCCACAAAAGAAGAAGAAGTTCCTCCACGATATAAAACAGTACTATTGGGATGATCCTTACTTGTTTAAACAAGGAAGTGATCACCTCTTTAGACGTTGTGTCCCAGATGAGGAGATAGAGAACGTGATCCGCCAATGTCACACACTTCCTACTAGAGGTCATGCAAAAGGGTTCAAAAACACGGCGAAGATTCTTCAAAGTGGTCTCTATTGGCCAACCATGTTCAAAGATGTACAAGCTTATGTGACAGCATGTGATGGATGCCAACGCTTAGGCAACATCACTTGGAGACATGAGAACCCGCTAACCGGGATATTAGAGGTCGAGTTATTCGACGTATGGGGCATAGACTTCATGGGACCTTTTCCCGCATCAAGCCCCTACAAGTACATCCTGGTGGCAGTCGATTATGTCTCTAAGTGCGTAGAAGCCGTTGCTACAAGGACCAACGACGCTAAAACTGTGGCTAAGTTCATTAAGACCAACATTTTCCCCCGGTTCGGCGTTCCAAGAGTCCTCATTAGTGATGGTGGTTCTCATTTCATCGAGCGGAGTTTTGAAGCACTTTTGGCTAAGTATGGGGTATCACATCGGGTGGCAACACCATATCATCCCCAAACCAGTGGCCAAGTTGAAGTTTCAAACAGGCAGATAAAGAGCATATTGGAGAAGACAGTGTCCCGTTCTAGGAAGGATTGGTCTTCCAAATTGGATGACGCTCTATGGGCATACAGGACAGCATACAAGACGCCTCTACGCACCACTCCAAACACTTGAGAGTTGAGTGAAACACATTATTATCCCCTGTGAGGTTGGATTGTATTTTCTTATGTCTATATGGTGCATATATGTGTGATGACATTAATAATCATTTGTTATTTTTCTTCTATGTATTGATGTTGTTTTTAGAGGATGGCTATGTCTTGATGAGTATGTTTGTTTGGTTTTGATTTATGTTTAGTGATTGCTTGAGGACAAGCAAGTATAAGTATGGGGTATTTTGATGTTCGTGTTTTTAGTATAATTTTTAGTATGTTTTCTTAGTTTGTTAGGACTAGTTTTGATAAGTTTAGGGTTAGTTTTGTGTCTTTTTGGATGGTTTTGCATATTTTGTGAAAAGTATGGGAGCTACTCCGTTTTATGTATTTTTGTAGGTTTTAGCAACGAAACGGTGCTTTTTGGAGCTAAATTTGGAATGCTATGGTGAAGGACGGAAGAATACAAGATGAAGGAGTTGAAGTCTAAATTTTTGAAGGAGAAGTGTTGAAGAAACCAAGCCCAGGCTCGTTAACGAGGCTGTGAGGGCTCGTTAACGAGGCTACGAGATATGGTTTTTCGAGGAATATTAGTGATGGTCCACCGATCCTGTGCGGGAATTTATTTCCGTGTCGGTAGAATATTTTTTATGAGTTTTAGGGTTATTATATTATGTATTTTAGGTTTTGTTATCTTTCTAGATTTTTATTTCTATCTTTTAGGGTTAATTTCTATCTTTTTAGGAAAGTTTTTATCTTTTAGCCTTTTCTATTTTATAGCCCTATTAGTATAAATACCCTTCTATCTAGCCTAGAAAAAGGAGGCGAAGAAGTAGAGAGAAGAAGAAGAGCCGAGAGAGACGAGAGGGATCGGAGATCAAGATCGAGCTCGGTGGATGAGAGTTACCGGGGTCGTTAGTCGTGGTTTCGATTCGGTGTTTTGTATTTTTTCGGTTTCTTCTGAATTTCTGTAAGACGGTATTTTCTTATTAATTTGAGTAGTATTTTGTTTTCAATGTTCTCTTTTGTTGAATTTATTTGTTTCTTAGTTATGATTAGTGAGTAGTTTTCTTTTCTAGGGTCGGGGTTGAAACCTGGCATAGTTATGCATGGTTTGAGAGTAAGATGATGTGTTGAAAGCCTTTTATCTGTCCTTGAGATTGCTTGTTGTGCTTATACCGAGATGAAAGTCAAGGTGATTTGAGTTTTTAACTTGATTGAGAGAGAAAGTTATAGACTTGAAGGTTGATATTGTTTGAATGCGAAAGTTTTCAAGCTTTAGATCCAAAACAAGTGATTGAGTGAATTAATTTATGAAAGTAGATTAACTTGCTTGCTAGTCAATCAAAGTTGATGAATTTATCTATTTAAAGGCATGATCTTATCTTCTTACGAGTTTATATGCATGACTATGTTGTGGTAACCCTTATCCTAGATCTTTGTTTTTATTTGAATTCTCTTAAGTAATATTCGTTACCGAGTTCATAGCCTCGGTACCGAACCTGTTTAGGTCGTTATTTTTAGTCAGTTGTTTGCGGTGGTTCGTTAACGACCCTGACGAAGTCGTTAACGAGGCTGCTTGTGAGTGTTTTGCTTGTTTTTGTTTGATTCTTATTGTTAGTAGTCGTTAAACAAACAACATTGCTTCTCGTGGAACGATCCTGACTCCCCTATACTCAGCGGGGTCTTGACTTATAAATTTATTTGTTGTCCAGAGTAAAGGCCCATCAACAATCGACCTGATTGTCGAACCGGTAGCACCACCTCTCGAGCCCGCTTTGGTTCCGAGATTGGTTAAGTCTGTCCCCTTCCCTACTAAGAATTCTAAGGACTCAACAGAAGGAAAGTTTAAGCGTTTCGTTAAGATTCTCCAAGGCTTAAATATTTCTATACCATACTCTAAGGCCCTAAGCGAAATGCCGGCTTACATAAAATTCTTGAAAGACATTCTTAGCAGGAAAAGGTCAATAACAGAGCTGACAGATGAGGTCCGATCCATTACCCTTCTGGAAAAGCTAGGTGACCCGGGGAGATTTGCTATCACTATTGGGATTGGCGACCACCAATTCAAAGCATTATGCGATTTGGGGCCAGCGCTAGTTTACTTCCTTTATGAATATGATCAAAAGCTAACATGGGACCTCTGGAACCCGTGGATATGAGACTGTACATGGCAGACGGATCAAGGGTAAAAGCTACTGGCGTCGTTGATTATTTTCCCATTCAAGTTGGGAAATTCTTCATACCAAACGATTTCATTGTCCTCGATATGCCCGAAGATCCGCTAGTGCCCATCATTCTAGGCAGACCATTCCTTGTTACAGCAGGTGCACGAGTTGATGTTCAGAAAGGACTCCTCACCTTTGACATAGGAGAGGAGCGGGTCGAGTTCAGCCTTAATCCAGATCCCAATGACCTAGCCGCGGCCGCACAGATCGAGACGTCCCAGCCAGAGCTCGACATTGCTAAATCCGTAGTTTACCTTCCAATCAATACGGATTAGAAGAGCGCTACCAAGACAGCTACCGACCTCCCCGGGGTCGGTACCGAGCCTTTAAACAGCAATATAACAAGGGAGGCGCATTTTGGTACGCTACCGAGGGAAGCTTTGCTTCTGATTGGTTGATAACGACCCCCACTGCCTCGGTACCGACGTCCTCAATGACGGAGCAAGGTAAGTATTCTAACTCTAGATTCACTATCATTGGTCATGATCCTTCCTTATATCATATTCCTACACCATATCCAGCTGTTTATGCTATAGAGGAGTCGAAACCCCTTGGTTCTCGAATTTCACTAACCCTTGTGTAGGAATACCGAGCATACTGTTAAAAGCTGAGGGACCGAATTTTGTGAGAAGAAATAACAATGCCTTTAACCCTAAGTATGGGGTTTCCCACGACCCCAACAAAACTAAAAAGGAGCCACCTTGATTAGCCAGGTAAGTACGTCGGGCTAACGACGTTAAAAATAGCGCTAACGGGAGGCAACCCGGTTATAGTTCTTTTTCCTAGCTTTCTTTTGAGTTTTTAATAGTGTAGAAGTTTGCGAGATAGGATGTTTTTTAGCTAACATGTCACAGAAGTCGGGCTTGAAAAGGCGCTTAAAATTAAGTCGCCCAGGCTCGGTACCGAGCTGGGAGGGTCGGTACCGACCTGAGACAAAACCAAGTACGAGACGCGCGAGCAAGGTAAGTCTTTTAAACCTAATTCTATCTTCTTCCTTGCCTCACCCTTCTCACGCCGGCTCTTGCCCTTCTTTAAAAAACACTCTCAAAGCCTCCAAACCCACCCCAATCTCAAACTCTCAAAATTCAATCAATTCCCACTCGGATTCAATCACCCCTGTCAAACCGCACCCACGCCCCTCAATCCCGCGCAACCCATTCGATAACGAAGCAACACTTCGTGTGTTCGTTACTGGTGCATTCAAGCCCTCGTTACCCTTGCAATTTGAATTTTTGTTCTTCAATTCTTCAAAGCTACGGTATGATTTCTAAACCCTAACTCTTTTCTTGAAAATTCATGGTAAATTGGGGTCGTTTTCATATCTAGATCTTGTGTGAATTCGGATTGCATGTCTATATTGCCATTATTCTTTCATGTCTATGATTGGTGATTAATCTTGATTGAATTTCGGTTCTTCTTGCTCGATTTACATTGAATTTTTATGATAGAATAGCATGAAGTAACTTGTTCTTGATTTGCATGATTTTCACCATGAGTTTTTGGCAATAGTTGGCATGATAAGATAGGGTTTCGAGCAAGTATGGGGTTATATGTTATTGATTGTGTGTTTTTTAGTGGAATCATGCTTGAAATTGTCGAAAGTTTGGGATTTGGGATTCGGAATTGTTCGCATTATGTTCTTGCCCAGGCTCATTACCGACTTGTGAGGGTCGATAACGACCTGAGATTGTCCAGAACCTGTGCTAGAACCAGAAACCTCGTTACCGACCCAATTGGCTCGGTATCGAGGTAAGTCGAGGCCATTTCCGAATGCAAGTATGGGGTTTTCTTATTGTTTTGGATGGATCTTACCTTGGATTTTTGTGGCGTTTTCAGGTACCAAATGGCAAGCACAAGCTGAGCAAACTCCAGGGCTGGAAAGAAGAGGAGGACTCAAAGATCTCCATCTCCTCCAAGAATGGTCGAGGTTGTTTCTTCAACTAGGGAGCAACTGGTGGTCTTTGATTCCGTCCTTCAAAAGGACCATTTCACTAGATGGTTCTCAAGATCAAGTGCCAAGGCCATCGGTATATATGGTGATGTCAAGCATACCTTTGCCATTCTCGGTGTGCCACATCTTCTCAAGAAGGAGGACATCTCGCACTACCCGACCCTCACCGCCGAGTTCATTGCCACCCTCCAAGTCAGTTTCAAGTCCAAGACTTCGGTAGGGAAGATTAAGTTCCGATTGGGCAATGCCAACCATGACTACACCATGGCCGAGTTCAACCACCTCCTTGACTTGCCCCACCATTCCCGAGATTACAAGGCTCCCGACAATTTCAAGGTCACCAACACTTGGAGCTACATTTCTGGGGAAGTCAATCCTTCCGCACCTGCACTTCCAGGGGCGCGCATCATCAACCCTATCTTCAAGGTAATTCTCAAAGTTTTGGACGCCACTTTTTGGCCCAAAAAGGAGCTTTCAAGGCCGACGAGAACGGAGGTTGGATGCCTCCGCACCATTCTTTTCGAGGACCCCGCCCCCATGAATTTGGGGTACAAATGGTTGAAATATATGGAGAAGCACGGGGCCTCTTCAAAGGAAGTTTGGTGTGGCAACCTAGTGAGTCTCTTGGCGATCGCGCTTCATGTCGACCTCACTCGCTATACCGCTCACAGTCCCTAGAAGTTGGACGCAAAAGTATTGGTGTTCTTCCAGCATCTTTCATCGGATTCAAGGTGGGGTCGCCACCAAGGTGCTTGGACAGGATGTGGAGATTACCCGGGCCAAGCTGGAGCTGTTGTATGTCCCGAACTGGTACGAAGCTTGGACGTCTCATCCGTTCCCTTTGGACAAGAAGCCTCAAGATGAGCCGACATTGAGGGAATGTGAGACAAGATATGAGTGAGATGGCGCTGCTATGGAAGAAGATGAGGCAGCCACGGAGGAGCTCGATATCGAGGACGATTACGATGCCGAGGTACTTGATGAGCACACCGACCTCGGTACCGAGCAACCTGGGCTCGATGTTGAGTATTTTGAGGTCAACACCGGGGCATTCAACTTCGGTAACGAGCCTGCACCCCACCGATCGAGCCACATTCGTATGACATGGTACCCTACAACCCGGTCATTTATCAAGACCACTTCCATCCACATGATCACTATCAACCGCCGCCCCAGCCCAGCTACAGTTCAAGCATTCCTCCTCCGTGGGCTGAAGATTTGTCCTTTCAAATGCAGCAGCTGAACCTGCAGTAGACATAACTCACTCAGCGGATGGATCGTTGGGAGGGTGCGTATTCCGCCCGCATGGCTCTTGAGGATGCACGGCAGCAGCAAGCTGATGCTCGTTGGAGGATGATGGAGCAGCGTGTGACGGTTGATGAAGAGCGCTGGATGACGATGTACGAGTTCATGGGCAACTTTGAGCGCCAGTTTCCACCACCTCAGTGATGATCTTTCTTTCAGGATGTTTCTTTCGCTTCATTGGTTATCTTGTGAGTTTCTTTCTTTTCCCTATCTTTATTTTGATTTGGTTTATTACAGTAGGGACACTGTAATTCTAAGTATGTGGTAGGGAGGGAAAAGAAAATTTGTTTTGCTTGCTTGTGTGTTTGTTTTTTTTTAGTTTGTTCTTTGTTTTAGTTGTCTTTGTTTTTTTAGAAAAAAAATCATCACAAAAAAATTTGAAAAATCCAAAAAGATTTTAGAGCAGATGAGTAACCCTGTCTTTTGGTTCTATGACAGTTGATTGCTTGCATGACCATGTAATTTCCTTTCAGCATGTCTTGGATAGTATAGCCTGATTCTTGAAAATTATTTTTATAGAGGAATAGCATATGATGAAATTGAGCATGTATAACTTTTAGCATAAGTAGTTGCAATCCAACAATATATGACCTTGTGAGTTATTATTTTTAGCCTTGATTTTTCATGTGTGATTTGCTCTATTTATGCATATTATCTCTTGGAATTGTAATGGTTATCTATTTCTCAAGACCATTATAAGATTTTTAGTTCATTACTTATGAAAGTCATATGATAGAGAACTTATTTTTCATGAGCCCTATTAATCCCTATCCACCCTTACATTATCCTCTTTTTGTTATCCAATATGAGCTTTAGCC
The DNA here is from genome assembly GCA_964016875.1 of Fallopia convolvulus. Taxonomy (NCBI): domain Eukaryota; kingdom Viridiplantae; phylum Streptophyta; class Magnoliopsida; order Caryophyllales; family Polygonaceae; genus Fallopia; species Fallopia convolvulus. Next base: position 53,531,748 of record OZ024721.1, read on the forward strand.
TTTTATTTGTTGCTCCACAAAATGTTCCCTAGCCGAGATAAGCTTGAACCTATCCGGATATTAGGACTTAGTTGGAGAGGAATAATTTTTGTAGAGTGCAAAAGTTATGTTTTGGTTCAAAATAAAGGGTTTGGGAAGGGTAGATTGGAAGTCTCTTGTTTTTTATGTAAAAAGATCTCTTGGTTAAAAAGATGCACAAAGGGAAGAAAGGGAATGTTTGGATCGATACCAGCCTATGTGGGCTCGGTACTGATGGAAAAAACGAGAAAGGAGGAAAGGTTTAGCTCGTTACCGACCCTCTCAGGTCGGTACCGAGGTGTAACGAGGCAAGTCGAGAAGAAAAAAATAAAGAAGAAAAAAAGAAAAAAGAAAAAGAAAGATGTGCAGTGTTTAAAGTTTAAACCAGAGATTCTTTATGTTTTTATAAGGCTTTCTAGGATTAAATGGTGAGTGAAAGAAAGTGCACATGTTAAGTAAGTTTGGTATGTTCTTTTTGAGAGTTTTGATGTGTGTGTTTTTTTAGGAGTCTATATTCCCGGATATTTTTAGCACCTCATGACCAAAAATTTTCCATGCCTTATTGTCATTACCAAGCCCCATTACAACCCGGCCGAATGGAAGCTTCTATGAAGTTTTTCATTGAGCCTAAGTTCTCTTGATGATTTTTGCTTGTTTTGACAAATCTTTGGTGGAGAATTTGGTGATATAAGTTCCAATTTCTATGAGTTTTTGCATATAAGATTGAGTTGAGAGATTGAATTTATAGCTCAAACACATGAGAGTTGAGTGAAACACTTTATCCTTGGTGAGGTTGGATTGTAGTTGCTTATGTCTATTGGTGCTTATATATGTGTGATGACGTTAATAGTCATTTGCTATTTTTGCTATGTTTTGAAATTGCTTTTTGGATGATGGATATTACTTGATAAGCGTGATGTTTGGTTTTGGTTGTTGTCTTATGATTGTTTGAGGACAAGCAAGCTTCAGTATGGGGTATTTTGATGTTCATGTTTTTAGTATAGTTTTAGGTGTTTTTCTTAGGTTGTTTAGTTTAGTTTTAGTAAGTTTTAGTATTAGTTCTGTGTGTTTTTGGATAAGTTTGCATATTTTGTGAAAAGTATGGAAGCTACTCCATTTTTGTGTTTTCTAAGGTTTTTGAAGTGGAAAAGAGCATTATGAGAGGAGCTAGAGTTAAGTGATGGATGGTGGAATGCATGGAGGAAAGAGAAGAAAAAATATGTCTAAAAGATCTCATTGAAGATCGAAGAGAAGCTGTGAAGAGTGTACAAAAAGCCAAAACAGAGAGCTCGTTACCGAACTGTGAGGGTCGGTACCGAGCTGTGCAACAGGATTTTGTTTGGAAAGTTCAGCAAGTGTCTACCGACCCTGTGCAGGTCGTTACCGAGGTGGGCTATGTCGGTAAACGGTGCCGACTTTCAGAATATCTATCTTTTATATCGCAATCTTTTTAGTTAGAAAAGTTTCTATCTTTTAGAACCCTTGTTAGATAGTTTCTCTTAGTATAAATACCCTGTTTTAGTTCAAGTTTAGGAGTTTTTGAGGAGTTTAGGAGTTAGTTCGTTCGAAAGAGAAGACGTGAGTTTGGGAGAAGATTCCGTTCGGATCGTGATCGAGTCTTTGTTCTTGTTCTTCATTGTTGTTTTGAGTTTGAACGAGCTTGTTTGTAAGACAAGATTTTTATAATTTCATGTAAGTTTTATTTCAATGATTTCTTTCGATCTAGTTGTTTGTTTTGTTTCAATCATGAGTGAGTAGTTTACTTTTTTAGGATTGGGGTTGAAACCCGATATAGTTATGCATGATTGAATGAATGTGTTGAATGTTTTGAATGCCTTCTATCCTTTATCTACTTGTTTGTGCTTATACGTAGACGAAAGTCAAAGTAATTTGAGTTTATCGCTTGATCGAAAGAGAAAGTAATGATCTTGAAAGTTGATATTGTTCGATAACGAAAGTTTCGAGCTTTGGATTCAAAACTAAGTAGAAAGTGAATTGATTTGTGAAAATTAATTGATTTGCTTGTTTAGTCAACGAAAGTTGATAGATTTATCTTAAAGGCATGATAATTATCCTTCACACTAGTTTGTTTGCATGATTATGTCGTGGTAACCCTTGTCCTAGTTGTTTTTATCATTTGAATTACCTTCGTTTTCACTCACGAACAGACTCGTTACCGAGGTACACAGGTCGGTACCGAGCCTGCAGTTGATTTGTCTTATTTGCCTAGTTTTAGTTGAAACCCAGCATCGTTACCGACCCTGACAAGGTCGGTACCGAGGACTGTCGTAGCATTATTTTGCTTTGTTTTCTTGCTTTTGTAGTTCAGTAATCAAACAACCATGCTTCCCGTGGACGATCCTGACTTCGTTATACTCAACGGGGTCTTGACTACAAATTTTATTTGTTGTCGAGTTAAATCTTGCCCTTCAACAAATTACATGAATACCAAGACATGTATACATGAATAATAAGAAAAGTTTATATGAATAACAATTCACACGTATATAAATAACAAACTACACATATATGAAAAATAAACAATGTGTATATGAGTAACAAAACATGCATATATGAATAATAAAACACGCATATATGAATAATAAGTCATGCGTATATGAATAACAAATAGTGCATACATGAATATCAAATACACACATATATGAAAAACAATACACACGTGTATGAATAACAAAACAAGCATACATGAATAACCAACCACACATATATGAACAACAAAGCACCCAAACCCATTGGAATCAGCCTATTTGATCATACAGAAAGGGTTTTCATGAACCATACCATTTTCAACAACTGAACAACTCGCCTGAAATCAGCAAAGTGTGTCCCACTCAATCGATACCACAAATGGATATAGTACATAAAAGGCGTCGGAAATAACGTACTATCGACAACTCGGATAGTGGTGGTGTGACGGTTCTCGCAAACCCTAATATATTGTCTTATTCGATCTCTTCTAACCAAAATCCAGCACAAAACTGATTCAAATACACAAACATAATCGAAAAAATAGAAATAACGTTGTATGCAATTGAATCGGTTTCAAACAAGCATGAAATTGAACGTGTCAACCTACGAATTGCAAAAAAAAATAAGAAAATCGCACCTTTTCCTTATGAAAATGGCATTTGAGAAGACGGTTCAAATGATGAGAAGGGAGAGAAAGAGAGAGAGAAAGAAACAGTTTTGATATGGAAAGAAACGAATAAGATGGAATTTCAAAGATAGGAGAGAGGAATAATTATTCTAGGGTATTTTGACACAATCAGGTATTTCTCACCCATGTACCCACTTTTATACCTCTTTTTTTTAATACTAGTCATTTAGTATATCAAATCTAACGTCTAGGATTTGTCCCCCCCCCACCCGGTTTCTCCTTATAGGTTGTTTCTCTATAGCGTAGTTCATTACAAGGATAATTGGTTATATACGTATATAAACTTTAATTGCGGATTTGAGGCTTTCACTCTAAAAATGTACATTTATAGATAAATTTTAAATATGGATGTTGTTAAGAGCTAATGTGGATATCCTTACTTTTTTACACAAATATGTAGGGTGTGACATAAAACCAAGGTGTTGTTCATGGGGAGCTACTTAGATGAAGTTATCTATATGCATATCCCTCCGGATTTTTCTTCATTTTCCTCCGATAATTGCACAAAGCCATTTATGGTTGCATTTTTGAATTTCTTTAGGTTTGTTCTTTGATCCTCAATCTTTTTAAGGTAAAGCTTATTCTCCACTGTAATAAAATCATCATAATTCTCTAAGATAATCTTCACGGGATCTTTATTAATAGGAAGCATTATATCCCTAGTATTGTAATATGCTATAGGAAAACCAACATAATAACAAAAGGAAATTTATTTTCATGAGACTTTTTTTATATTTTTACATGCTATTATGAGAATGTTGAAATAAAAAAAAGAACTACCTTGTGTAAGACCACCATTTTATGAGTCACGATAAATTGCATATGCCATGTAGATTTATGCCCATATAATGTGTACTTCATCACTCAATTCATGCCAATCACTCTTGCATGAATTATAAATTTTATTTAAAAAAAGAAGTAAAAAAGAAAAAGGAAAAGAGATAAGAAGACAGTGAGAAGAGATGTGGATGCCATTGGAGGATGAAAGAAAGAGCTTTGGGGTTTAATTTGGAGAGGATAAGATGTAAGGTATATTTATAAGGAAAAAAAATTAAGGTCTTAAGACGTCATTTTTTTCGGGTGCCATATCAACTTCATCAAAAAATTCATCGACAATTAATTTTGTATTTTTTCTATGTGTATGTGATATTATAATTTTTTAATTTGTATTATTTTTTGTTAAATATGATGTTTGTTATTATTATTTTTCTAATTAATAATTTATCATCAATTTATCTATCTATTTATATGGTAGCAATTTAGGTTTTTGGTGCCACCACACATATTAAGTGAATAATAAATTAGGTTTATTTATTTTTTAGGTAATTAAGTTTATATACATAATTGGTCATTTTTATTTTGTTAACGCAAAAAAAAAAATTTACACTCAAACTCATAACAAATATAATACTGAATCAACGCTAAAATAAAATAATTTAACTAATATCTTAATTTAACTAATATCTTATTATATGAATAATAATAATTTTCAATTTAACGATAATTTGTATATTTGTTCAATATATGTAGATATCATTTTGTATATCTTTACTACTTAAATATGATTAATTAATATATGACAATTTAGGTAGATTTAAAAGCTGCTTTTGCATATCTACCTCTGGATCCATTGTTAGCACACTCATCATCCTTGAATTTTTTAGGCTCTTCGTACCTAGCATTGATTAGAAACATTCGTGGACCCTGCATACAATAAAGTCCAACTAGTCTTTCTATGTTTGTATTTGTATATTATATTTTTCAATATTTATTTGGGGATATTATATGTTTAGAACTAACATGTTCATACCTACCTTTTCGTCGACGGTGGCTAAAATAGTTGACACTTAAAATATATTTCCTTTTTTATAACATCAACATTTTGATCATTAGCACGTGTCCATAGAAAGGTGTGGATGAATTGAGGTAAGTTTTCAAAGGACATAGATCCATTCTCCCTAACATAATCAAAGATTATTTTCTCCATCTTCTTACCCGCCCACACATTGCCACATTTTGTCCCAACTATGTTGGGCAAAATACTAGGAAAATCGAAATACTTGTGGATATTGTTAAAAGCTGAAAAATATGAAATTATAATTAATAAATGATTTATTACCAAACATAATTCAAAAAAATAACAAAACGACTTACTAATGGGGTATTTGATATGTAAAATAAAAATCGGAGTATAGTTGTAATTATGTATGAAGAAAAAAATAGTTGTTCGGAAATGAGAAAAGTGAAAAGAGGAGTTCATTGCATGATGGGAAGGGGAATTGGAAAAAAAGAGTGAGGAATTATGAGATGATGTGGTAGACAAAAAAATGGTAAAATATTGATGTTTGAGGGGCTCATAGGCTCACATTTGGGAGTGCTCTTAGACTTAAAGGTTAAATATGAAATTTTAATTAATAAAATGATATACAATCAAATATAATTAGAAAAAATGACAAAAAAAACTTACTAATGGGGTATTTGATATGTAAAATAAAAACCGGAGTATAGTTGTAATTATATATGAAGAAAAAAATATTTGTTGGGAAATGAGAAAAGTGAAAAGAGGAGTTCATTTGCTCATAGATGAGAAGAAGAATTGGGGAAAAAAAGAGTGAGGGATTATGAGATGATGTGGTAGACAGAGAAATGGTAAAATATTAATGTTTAAGGGGCTCATGAGCTCGCATTTGGGAGTGCCCTTAGACTTAAAGGCTAACTATGCATATCCACCCCTGGATCCACTGTTAGCACACTCATCGTCCTTGAATTTTCTCTTCGTACCTAGTATTGATTAGAAGAATTTGTGGAGCCTGCATAAAAAAAATCAGGCTAGTCTTGCTATGTTTGTATTTTGTGTATATTTTTCAATATTTGATTATGTATCCTCTCGTCGACGATTGCTAAAATAGTTGATACTCTTAAAAACTTGTCCCTTGTAATAATGTCTACATCTTGATCATTAACACGTGCCCATAGTAGATGTGGATAAATTAAGCTAAGATTTCAAAGGACATAGGTCCATTGTCTATAACATGCTCAAAGATCGCTTTCACCATCTTCTTAGCCGCCCATACATTGCCAGATTTTGTCCTATCTATGTTGGGCAATATACTGGGCACATCCAAATACGTGTGGTTATCGTTAAAAGCTGAAAAATATGAAATGTTAATTAACAAAAAACATGTTAGTGTACAAAAATTCCGCCTTTAATGCACTAATTGAATGTTCCTTCTTCCTCTTCCGTTCCAATTGCTTCTTAACATGTAACCTGCAAAACAATGGACAAAGGGGGCAGGGACCCCCTAATCCACCTCCGATGTCTAAGTCAAAAGAGCAGTTGTCGAATGAGCGTAAAGGAAGAAACACGAAAAGCTAGATGACTCAGCGAGTATGAGTTTCTTTGAACAAAGAAGCTAAGTGAATATTAGCCTCTTCAATGCTAGAACGGGTGTTTTCAATATGCTTTCAATCTGCGTTCTCTACATGGCGAAGAAGTGTATTTATAATGGATGTAGGAGAGCTAGGGGCCCGAAAATTGTATCCCTATGGCTGGCCCAATGCCTTAAAGCCCAAGGAAGCGATACCTTTCTCCCTACTCCAAGCGAAATTCTATCTTTTCGTTTAAGATAAAATCTTCCATTATATCGCATAACCACCATATTTAATTTTATAAGAAAATACTAAAAGATAATAAAAACGTAATAAATAAAAATACCTTTATGGCGATTGATAGAAAAATAATTATGGTAGTTATTTTTTACCCGCTCAGAAATGCCCCATCTACGTCTTTGTATACGTTTCTCACATATACTAGGATGTAGGGTACAGAGGTGTGTTATTCGAAGTGGCCATGCAGATTAGTCGATTGCAAGTCCCCTATCGCGCGCGCTCATAAATTCGTATATTCGTACATTCATGAGCAAATTTCATGGGCTTCTTTTCTCTTTTACATACACGCATATGTAAAAGTCCATTAATGTGGTGAACTAATGTTTCACTCAATATATTTTTTTATGCAAGACTCAAACTAATGCAAAAACTAACTTTTATTAAAAATAAACATGAATGACATGATCTTAAAAGACTGAACTAATGAATGAAAAATAAAAATTTAAGGGCCTCATCAAAACCACATGGGAAAAAGAGTGCCCTATTTACATGCATTACCTAATCCCGAGATCTCGCGAAATCGAGCTCTCAAAAGCATTTCTGCGATCACAGAAAGACACTCCGTGGTTGCGGAATTCAGTGTCGCGGTCGCGGCTATACCCTAGTAACGAGGTCTTGCTCTCTGAACCAACGTTGTGGTCGCGACCCTCGGGCCTGTGATCGCGGTTACGCTGTTGGTCCTCATCTTTTGGCTCGTCTTCGATCTTTTGCATAAACTCTGACTTAGGGCGACTTCCCTTAGATCATAGACGAGCATCAAGTTGATTAGCCCAAACCCGGACTATAGCATCTTCATCTCTAAATTGGACCATTGGATGGAGGGTCGATGGTACCGCTCCTATCCCATGAATCCATGGCCTCCCTAAAATCAAATTGTAAGGGGAAGGCACGTCGATGATCAAGAACTCCACTGTCCTCACTTTTCTAGCCAAGCTGACTTGTGTCTTAAACATTCCAAGTGGGAACGTCGGATAGCCTCCAAGTCATGTAAGGTGCATTTTGACTGGAATCAAATCTTTATTCTTTTTTCAAAGGAGTTTGAAGACATCATAATACATAATGTCAACCGAACTCCCTGGATCAACCATAGTCCAACGAGCCTTAAAACCTTCAAGCTCGATTGCTAAGACTAAGAGGTCGTTATGAGGGACTTGGACTGATGCAAGGTCCTTGTCCCAAAAAACCAGCCCATGCACCGCGCGCATGGGTGAGGTCGGCAGTCACGGCTCGGCCTGCTGAACTATCATCACCTCTAGTTCATGGCAAGACCTCTTGAAACTGCTCCTAGCTTCATCATCTTCATGCTTGTAAGTTGTCGAGATTGTTTGAATAACTTCAGTTTGTTTCTATCTCGGCTCTCCCTTGTTTTCAAGCTTGTCTTCTTTAATGTACTCATGCAAGTACCCTTCTTGGCCAGACCTCTTGAAACTGCTCCTAGCTTCATCATCTTTATGCTTGTAAGTTGTCGAGATTGTTTGAATAACTTCAATTTGTTTCTGTCTCGACTCTCCCTTGTTTTCAAGCTCATCTTTAATGTACTCACATAAGTACCCTTCTTGAACCGAGCTTTCAAGGAACTTTTTAAATGACTCACAATCATCAGTCAAATATCCCCGCACTATGTGGTACATGCAATACTTTCGGCTACAGGGGTCATCTTTGGGGTACTCACCCTTTGGAGGGTAGCGGAAGAAATCCTCATGCTTAATAGGGGCAAGATTCTGTAGATTGCCACGTTTAAACGTGGTATAAAACGCTCTAGTTTGACCTTTCCTGTTGAAGCTTTCTGAAGGGTAGTGTGATTTATGAAATGGAGAGGACGACCTTCCTCTTGCCTTGTAATTAGCCTCCACTAGGCACACATATTGGTGAATATGCTCTTGGAGCTCAGATATTGTGGAAGGAAGACGGAGTGTCAACTCTTTCCTTAGCTTGCTCTCAGCAAGAATTGCCCTCTTAAAGGTTGTAATGGCAGTCTTATCATCACAGCCTTCAATCTCAGCATAGAACTCCATAAAACGATTTGAAAAGCGGCACAAGCTTTCGTTTTTTCTCCTTTTTGAGGCCAAAGAGTGTATCAAGAGATGATGCATTCCGACTATTAGCTATGTAGCGCTGCACAAATTTAGTGGACAATTGATCCCAAGACCGTATTGATCCCGGTTTCAAACTTTGGAACCACTTTAGTGATCCCTTGGAGAGGCTACTCGGAAACATCTTGCACATTATGGCTTGCTAGGACACCCATAGCGCCATATTATGAGAGAAAGCATCTACATAATTTACGGGGTCCGAATTCCCATCATAAAGAGTGAAGGATGGTGGAGAGAACTTTGTTGGGGGCCTGGCTTGTTGAATATCCATATGGAATGGTATCGATGTCACCATAGCCAATTTATGCTCCGCTTGCTCTTGAGTCGATTGCAAGGTCCTACCTTGCGAGCGCTCTTAAAAGATAAAGCAATCTCCTCTCAGTGGGCCGAAGAGCTTGGTTCCTCCCTTCACACCCTTCATTAATTTCATTCTGTTGTTGACTACACTTTCTTTTCTTCTTTTAGCCCCGGCCATGGTTTGACTCGGGATTTTCAGAGGGGTCATAAAGATGATCATCACGCTCGCGCGATAAATCGCGCTGATCATGTCGTCTGTGGTCGCGGTTGGACCATCCACGGCCGCGGCCCCTGTCTCCACAGTCGCGGCTATGGTTTCTGCGGTCGCGACTTTGTTTGCAACGATCTCCGCAATCGTCGAAGTCACTCGAGTCGTTCGAGGTCAGACCGCTGGACTGAGGAGGTCCACGGCTCGAGACCTCTTCCGCGGGGGCGACTTGTGATGATGGTCTCTTCGCCGGCTTCTAGGCGCCCTACGATCGCATTCGTAATCTACTTGCATCTCTTCTGATTCGTTAGAGCTTATTGGTTGAGGACTACGACGGTTATCGGCGAATTTAACAACACTAGTAAGCCGTCGAGTAGTCATTTCGATCGTTGATTCGCTGACAGGGCGCTTGCCTTGAACCTTGTCCAAGGTATGCTTTAATCTGGCAATCTCTTCCAAGACTTAGTCCAAGCAGAATTCAGCCTGAGCACACCTAGTTTGGATCTTCTCATTCTCTCTCAAAGTAGAAGCCAAAGCATGGGTGATTTTATCTTCTTCATTCCCGGCGTGGCTTGATTGACCTTGTTTATAGCGTGGGCTGATCAAGGTAGGGTTTTGCTCGAGGTTGGATGACGCGGAGCTTAAATGGTGAGGACTCGCTTGTCCAAGAAATCGAGCAGAAAGCCGAGCAAAGAAGATGGAGAACTTTGTATCTGAGAAGGTCCCGATCGAGCAAGAGGTCAAGTACTCGACCGGGTGAAGCTAATTGAAGGACACTCGGTCGGGTATCTGACCAGTCTTAGGCTGAGTCAAGCAAAAAGCCACTTGCCTGAGAGATGTAACTGAAGAAGACTCGGCCAAGTCCTTGCTCGGAGGATGTCCGTCGGGTGTGCTTGCCTGAAGAAGACTCGGCCGAGTCTTTGCTCTGGTCTTGGGTCGAGTAAACCCATTAATCAAGCAAATGGTTTCCTTAGAAGATACGGCCGAGTCTTTGGTCAGGTCATCAGTCGGGTGATCTCCCGCGTCGCTGACTTTAATTATTTTTGGATATTTTCGTACCTTTTTTAGACTATTATTTTCTACTAGTATTTTTAAACTCTCGTGTTATATCTTTCGAGACTTTTTCTATGAGACACAAGTTAAAAGAAAAAAAAAGAAAGAAAGATGGATGGATGTTCATTTTTTTCCGTATGTCCTAATAAGTAATTTGGTCAACCAGAATGAGAATGTGTTCCATCTCATTGCTTCTACAAATGCTAACCAATTGATTCTAGACTTCTAGTGCTTAGTGCTTACTACTTTTTTTTATTACCTGAAATACAAGCCCAAACTGCACAAGTACTGAGTAATACGATAATCTACAATATTTTCTAGAAAAACGTTTGATGAATAAATCTCAAACCAAATTATTCAAGCAATAAGTTACAAGACATTCAACAACACCAAAGCTTTATTTCATTACTGCAACCTTAATAATAAAGTAACATCAATGCCAAAACCTACAACACAGCATTAATTAATTTCCCTAATACCAATATCTCGTCAATTGGTCAAGTGTCCAGCAGCCCCAAGGAGATGGAAAACCTTGGAAATCTTTTCAGAAGTAAGAGGCGTCTCAAAACATTCATCAAGTCCAGCTTCAATGAAACTCTGTCTCTCTGTCTCATCATTTGTGGTTACACCCACAATCAAGCTCTTCACATCCAATGTTCTTATCATCATAGTAGCCTAACAAAGTAACATAAATCACAAATTCAATAACACCAACAAAATTTTACAAAATCACACTAAAAACTGATAATTGTACCGTTACTCCATCCAGAATAGGCACTTTCTTGCTCATGAAGATGACATCAAAATTGTTGCCTGAGCTCACAATATCAACGGCTTCATGACCAGTTTTAGCAACCCTAGTCATGAAGCCGGAGTTCCTAAGGAGAGCTTCATGGAGACGAGCAACCACAACATTGTCTTCCACCACCAATGCTGAAGGCATCATTTTTGTTCGTGCTTGTGATGGGTTCCTTGATTCATTTTGCGTTTAAATATGGGTTTTGATTAAGTAACCGTCGTATTTTTCGCAAGTAAAGATCCTATCGGTTTGCAAAGGAATAACTTTATGACATAAATGGATCTTCTTTTTCGCCAAGTCTTTTTTGATAGAGTATCTATCTAAGATAGTAAGATGTATTTGATGAATAAGGATATCCATATAGTATAAAGTTACTAGTAAATGTAAGACCTTCATTTTACTATTGAGTTGATTTTACTTTATGATCCTTAGATTGACACATAAAATGCATTTATTTGAGTTTACCTCTTCTAATCTTCTTTGATCTAGATTTCTCATGTCGAAAGTGATGAACATATGCAGAAGTGAAAACCCACTCTAACTAATGCAGAATGAGAAACCAAAATCAAGTGTCTATAAGCACAATTCTAATGGGCTTTCTCAAGACGCCCAAGGCCCAAGGGGTGCGTAACTTTAACGGCCCAATTTGAGTACCATGCTCATGTCAGTACAAGCTGAAACTATCTTCAGTCCTTGAAAAGAAGCAAGAGAAAAGGAAAGAAAGGAGCTACTTGCATGTGATTTCCGAAAATGCTTCTGATCCAAGCAAGAGGCAGCAATCATGCATTCACGAGTTTCTGAGATCTGAAACTTTCACACAAAAGCTGGCACATAAAAAAACAATGCTGACTGTTACCTGCTTTTGGTTGTCCTTTAAATTAAATAAGCACAAGCACTTTCAGTTCTCTGATTTAAGTATTACAGTATGAAGTTTTGCTTTTGATGCACCAGAATTTGTTAGAACCAACAGCTAAACCTGAAGAAACTCCAAGAAAACAATTTGAGATCATGCATACATTGAAACTGGAAGAAGAATTAGATTAACCCATCTTTAATACAACAAATTCTCTACTAGTTACCACATTTTCATGTCTTTGCAAAACGAGTAACTGTGGGTTACAAATGTAGAGTAGTGAACTAACACAAGACTATAATAATAACCAAATAATCACCTCAAAGAATAATCCTAGTCTTTTGTCTTTTTTATTCACTCTTCCACATTTGCAGAAAAGGCCCATAGACAGAATGATAAGCCCATATAGAAGAATAAGTTACCACTTCAAGGCATAACCAGACATGAACTTATTGTTCAATTCCACATCCAATTTGTCTTCCTTTTTATTTCTCTTTTTCATTGTAAAGTTGTTACACTGATACTCTCCATTTTCCCTGGAACCGAATGCCTCCTTGGCCCCGATGGAGAAGCTGGGAAAGAGAGACGCTTCTTGGCAGAAGCCATTGATACCTTATCTGGAGTAGTCCCTCCATTCTTCTCTATGGACCCGAGTGGACTAGCTGGCTTAGTCTTGGCCTTTGCTGATTTAGTAGACGCCATGTAACTTGGAATTGAAGGTGAGCTAGCAAGACTTTCATCGTCTCTCACCATTGACCCAGCAATACTATGCCTTCTAGGCCGCTCTGATTGGATACTGATGGTACTCTTGGAGTCATCATCTGCCACAGTGGGGCTCCACCCGTTATTCCATGGGCTCCCGGGCTTGATTCTGTTATGTGGGTTTGTAGAGTGAATTCTTGAAGGTGTTGATGGAGATTGGCGACTCGGAGGGCGGCCCACTCTCTTACTGTTTGGGGTTAATGTGGGTTTAGTATTTGAAGCACTTTTCAAAGAGGCGTGGTCATTAAAATCTTGGCTGCTCCTGGTTTCCCATGGACGGGACGCCATCCATCTTTCAAGCCAACTCCAACCCCAGTGAGGATTGTTTGGATCCATGAATGTTGGGTTTGATGATTTGCAGTTCTTTTTCATCTGATGGAAATTTTAAAAAAAAGTGGAAAACTAAGACTTAGCAATTCACTTCCCACTAAGACTGAAGCAATTCATTTCAAGAAGGCAGAACTAAGAGGGGTGTGTTCAGCACTACACATCATAATCACATTTTTATTTATAAATATTTATTTTCAATAAGTATGTTTGTTGTAACAAGTATTTTACATAAATAATGTCCTTTTGCCTAAAAACCTCAAGTTTTTGGACATGAAATTGAATGTCCCATAACAATCCTTTTTTTTTTTATAAAATGATGTTATAACTAAAAAAACTCAATACAATTAGGTGGGCCAAACAGGACCTAAGCACAAGAGAGGAGTACCTGGTGAGTGTATGCATAAGCCAAAGCCCTTTCCCTTCTCATAGCAGCCTCCTGCTTGCTCTGGAGGCCTGCTTCAATCTGCTCCTTTGACTGCGCACTATCGTCCCATTCTTCTCCCATCTGTCATGGAAACGGTTATTTGACATTCTTTCTTGTCTTGCTTATTTTGTCACAATGTTTTAAGAACATCTTGCATGGTGATTTTTTATTCTTCAAAATTTAGTTCTCAAATGAGCAAGACTTGGGCAATATGGGTATTTTTGAGGTGACAAACAGGCTAGAGCAGTAGTTTCTAAAACAAAAAGGTTATGGACCAGAACGCCAACATAAATGTCTTGGCATCAAGATAGTAATAATCAATTCAGAGAATAATATATAAGGTTATTCAGTGAAATCATACTTTTCAATTTTCGAGAAAGCAATGACAATAAAGGCTTTACATGAACCGACCCAGGATTCAAAAGAAGAGAAAAGAACAAAGTACAACTCAGAAATAAAATTTAACAGAAACATTACTTACTCTCTGTTGCTCAAGCTGCATTTCATGTTTCTGTTGAAGCTGTTTCTGAAGCGCCTGGTTCTCCTCAGACATTCTAATTCTCCTAGCACGAATCTGAGATTGTAATCGAGCAAGGGTCTGCATGCATTTTAGGGTGTTTGTGGCTTGCCTTTTCACAGATTGGCCTTCAATGAGTGATTTTAGTCTCACCAAACCCCTTAAGGCTCGTAACGCTCTCCTAGCCTGAAGACCACAAGCACAGGTCAAACATCACTATTAAATAGAACAAATCATCAGTGTCCAAGCCGACTATTTTCATAAGAATAGCCAAAAATCGGAATTTAGTCATAAGTGGACCGTTGATCAAAGTTTGTGCTACACTTACACTAAGCAATAAAAAGAAATGGTTTTATGGGAGGTTTCCTATCATAATTTTCAGGTTACTAAATTTAGACACAAATAATCTCAGGAAAACCATCATCACACAAAAGCCTTAGATATAAGAGGAACCCGTCTTTTACCAAGTATCCTCTGAAGGCAGTTTGAATTCTGATAGCCGCAATTTCCTCCTTTGATTTCCCCGAGTAATGAGATACGGTTGTGAGACGAACCACCTCAGCAGCTGCCTGGGCAGCGGCAACAGCCGCCTCTGCAGCTGCAGCCGTAGCAAGTGCAACTGAGTATGCATGCTTGTCTTGGTTGCGCTCCTCAGCTTCACGGAACTTTGTTTCCTCAATGGGTTGAGGAGGTGGGAGAGGAGGAAGAGGGGCATTATAAGCTATAGGTGCATCCTCAGATAGAGGAATACCATGTGTACCCTTTTGCTTCCCAAACCACTTCTTTGATTTAGAGTTTCTCTGCACAGATCGCGACTTACTAATCAGTCAAAAGAGACCATAACCAAACACAATGTATAGGGGAAAAAACCCAACCTAATTCAACCCGGTTACTAAACCTAACCAATTTTCCTAACCAAACAAAATCCTCAGGTATGGAATTATACCCATTTCAATCAAATTCCTAATTCCATAGCAAATTCAACATGGAACCAAATGCAAATGTAATAGTTATGGAGGTAAATGTTGAAATCAGAAGTACCTGGTCCTTCTTCTCCTTAGGGTCAGGGCTCAAGGCCTTTTTGACTGCGGAAAACCAACCCCCTTTCTTCCCCATTTCCAGTTGCTATCTACGGAAATACAAAACGCAAAAATGGAAAAAATGAAAATCAGTTCAGAAGAGTGAAGACTGTAAGCATAATTTGTTTTTAAAGCAGAATAACTTGTGGAAAGAAAACAAAAAGAATGAGGCCATATTTGAGGGCAGAAATTATAATTAGGCCATATTTGAAAACAAAAAGAATGAGACCAATTCAAATCAATGAAATAAGAGAATTAGAGCAGATCTAATGGAGGACAATAAAACCTGGATTTAGATAAATTGTGCACATACATGAAAGAAAAATTCTAAGTGGGCAATAATAAAAATTCATCCTCATCCAAAACAAATTTAATTAAAATGGACAATAGTCAGTATGCAAAGAGCAGCTGGCCAGATCTCCTACAAAGACAAAAAAATTTATCTCTCTGTATCAAATTCCCAATTCACAGATATTGAATAAGGAAACTCCAGTGGATGACGAATAAAAGGAAACAGT
Source organism: Fallopia convolvulus (assembly GCA_964016875.1). Classification (NCBI taxonomy): domain Eukaryota; kingdom Viridiplantae; phylum Streptophyta; class Magnoliopsida; order Caryophyllales; family Polygonaceae; genus Fallopia; species Fallopia convolvulus. Next base: position 53,547,546 of record OZ024721.1, read on the forward strand.
CAATAGATCCTCACGAAAACAACAAACCCAAAACAGATACAATTCCAATCACAACCCACAAATTGCAAGCATATTTATGCGCTCCCAGACAAAAGCAAATTATGACCCGGAAAAGGTCAAATCGAGCGTACCACTGCCAGAATATGGAAGGAAAACAAGGCGGAAGAGCGAAAGGGATATCAAGGTCACTTTAAATTCGATCTGGGTGGATCTTTGTTGAAATTCCGGACGTTGTTGAGACAATCGACATCACATTGTACAGAAATTTTGCCCTTCTGCGCACAAACAAATGAGAACAAGAATAATAGGTGGAAGAGAAAGGGAAGTGGAATCAAGTGGGAGTGTGTAGCGGCCCTTTTCTCTCTTGCGGGGAAGAGAAAATAACAGCGCAGATCTTGCCAAGGAGAAAACGACTGTGAAATTTGGGAACGGTGGGAGAAAGGAGAGAGACGAGATGGGCGAAGGGGGGGATGGGACCACGGTTATGTGTAGCGGGGCCTACCGTCAGAGAGAGATATTTTGACCGTTTGATCGCATCCAACGGGAAGTAAAATACCAAAATATGATATTTCAAAAAAAAAAATACAGTAAGTTATGATACTCCTATCTGGTATTCGTTTTAGTATACTACTCATACAGTGATACTAGTTGTATCCGTGGTAGCATGTACGACAATTATTTGCCATTTTATACAAATTATAAATACGATATTTATAAATAAAAATTTAATATAAAATTTAATATAATAAAATTTTATTGCTCATAGATCATATAATTTTAAATCAATATAAATGGTTAAATTTAATGTTGAAAATAAAAATATATTATTAAGATAAAATAATTACATTTCTCTTTTTCCTTAATGATGTTTCATAGATATGTAAATAAATAAAGAAGATAAAATATGAATAAAAAATTTTATATATTGAAATACGGAAGAAATAAAAATTTTAAAAAATAGTTAACTTAATAAATAAGATATAATAAAATATGAAATATAAAGATATTTTAATTACATAAAAATTTAAAATTTAATTAATTTAATTTAAGATGAGACCAAACTCGTTTTGTGGTTCGATAAAGAAAAGATTAGATAAGATTAAATGTTATTTTATTCATATTTTATTACCAAAAGATATTTTAAATATTATAAATAAATTCGTCAATAGATATATGCTAAAAGATTTATATTTATTTCTTCTCTCCCCTAAAGAAGAACATGATTTCAGAGTATCTGGATAAAACTTCCCTTTCGGATCGAATTCGCACTCTTGCATATTATTTCGGTTTGGGTTGGAATATTGTCTCCGCACTTGAGTGATCTTAAATGGTTACTTTTATTTGTTTAAGATAAAATCTAGTACTAAATTTATATATATGAAAGGCTTCCAATTTTCATTGTTTGGACATTGAGCATTTTAAACCATTCCCATTAATTAATTAAGGGATTTTCCTTTTGGTACCCTCAAGGTTTGGGCTTTTTCTTTTGGTGCCCAAAAAAAATTCGTTTTCCTTTTGGTACCCCTGTATTTTGTACTAAATTTACCCCGTAACCTAAAGTATATAAAAACCCAAATTCCCATCCGAAAAATACATTATTCCGTTAATTCTTAAGAAAACTCCAAAAAAAATACTTTAATTATTTCTTTTATGTTAATATCTTATTGTTTACCCTCTTTTTTTTCATTCAAATACCTATTAAAAAAAATCCCAGAAAGTAACTAAAGTATCCTCAAAACCGACTTTTCCTTTTGGTAATTACTAATTAAAATTAAAAAAGAAACATACAGTTAGACTTTGTTCTTCACACCAGAAGCTTATCTCCATACATTTGAAACCTCAATCCTGTGATTTTCACCATACCTAGATTTCAAATTACCCCACTATCAATTATAATCAATTACAATTGGAATCCCAATTTTAAAATTAACTCAAACCCCTAATTTTGAATATACTTAATTTTCACTAGTAGAACCCTAAGTTTAAAATTATCCCAAATTGCAGCCTTCATTTCATCTACAAATCACAATCAATCAAATTGGAACTCAGACTTGAATAGAAATTGAATTTCGGACTTCAAAGAGTATCATTCGATGACAGCGAAGTCGGCGCTTGTAATTCGGGCCTCCTCCTCCCTCGTCGTCTCCGCCGCACTCTACTTCGTCATCACCGGCCGCAGTGTCCTTGGTCGTCACCGGCTGTTGCTCGATCTCCCATGTCGTCGTCGATGTCCGCTGGAAGAGCTGCTTGCTCAAAGAGCAAATTCAAAGTGTCGACGTCTGCTGCTCTCAGTTCTATTTGCCTTTACTTTTATTAATTGAGAATTGTGAGTTGTTTTTTTAATTTTATTGTTTGGACGGAAAAATAACGGAAGTGTCATTTTAGCCCGTTTTGGTTACGGAAAGGAATTAGTTAAAATTAGGAGGGTACCAAAAGGAAAATGAATTTTTTTTGGGCACCAAAAGAAAAAGATAAAATCTTGAGGGTACCAAAAGGAAAATCCCATTAATTAATGAATATCTAGCAATTGGGCTCAATCGAAACCCAGAATCCAGTTTACTATGCGTTCTAAATCAAGTAATTTGGTAAGAAATCTCTCGGGGGTAAATAAATCCAGCTGGTGGCGGAGTTCGTGGGGACATTCATACTGATATTTAGGTAACCGCAACGCCGATCGTGAACCAGAAATACAGCGCCGGAGACGCTGATCGGGAATGCCGTGCTTGGCAGCGATGATAGTCATTCTATTGAAAGGGCACATCTCGGAGGCCCACCTGAATCCATCGCTCACCATCGCCTTTGCGGCGCTGCGCCACTTCCCGTGGGTCCAATTGCCCGCCTACATCCTTTCCCATCTACGCCGGCTTTAGGTTACATCAATCCAACTTTTTTATATTTTTTTAAATTTTTTAACAGAAATTAGGATAAATTGGATGGAAAATGTATTTTCAGAAACTTTAGGTTACGGTAAGGAATTTATCAAAAACTGAAGGACACCAAAAAGAATAAGATTTTTTATGGGCACCAAAAGGAAAAATCAAAACCAAAAGGAATTTCCTTTTTTTTTTTAAAACAAAAGAGTGGTCACTGGTGGTCACTGGTATTCGTTGATTTTGTTTAAGAGAGAGGTGAAGGATGATTACTTGAGGCCATGAGCATTGGTGAACCCCATGAAACTAAAAAAAATACCCCTTTTTTCATTTCTCTCTCTTCTATATCATCTTATACTCTTCCAATTTCATTTCATGAAACCCACTTAAATATCAATGAAATCCACTTTTCTACTTTTCTCATTTCCCAACAACCATTTATTTATCTATACACAATTACAATTATACCCTTCATTTGTTAATTTTAAATATTTCTTTAGCTGATTAAACAAAAACAATTTGGCTAATTTTATTATATTTTTGAGTTTTGGGTTTGTAAAAATATATTTTAAATTTTTAAAAAAAAATATTTTTTTAATTTGCCAATAACGTGTTTTCCGACGATTATAATCTTCTCCGTCATCATTAACAAAACCATAATATATTAATATCAAACACAACATAAATCAAATATACAAAATCAACCCAAAAAATAATTTAATTTTAATATGTGTTTGTTTACCCATAATCAACCCAAAAAATAATTTAATTTTAAAGTGAATCAAATATATACAAAATTGGTATCTATGGATAGATAAAAAAAATTTATTACTTATAGTATAATTTATTTTTATTATTATTAATTTATAATAAGCCTAAATATCTAAATACTAACTTGTACTAACTATATATTTAATTAGCCAAAAGGATGCCAAGTGGCACACTCGCATTGGCTATCACACACATGGGCACTGTTGATGAAACCATAATTGTGAGTTTCGACTGACGAAATCCAATGGCCAATTTCACCATATTTTCCCTTTTTTTAAGGTGAAACTCCCAAGAGTTTCGCTGATACACATGGTCTAACAAGTTCATAATCGAACTATTGTACCTCATGACTACAGTAAGGTGACTGATTTAATTGTCAGACTATAATACTCTTGTAGTTCTCTTCAAATTCAGGCTCATTCAGGACTTTGAGTCCTTATCCATAAGGATACGCTACGCTGACTTGGCTTCATTCTAATTTTTTCCTACTAAAAAATCGGACTATTGTACTGTCTATTTTATCCACACTCTTAGGCTCTGTTCGATAGTAGTGTTTTGGAGCTTGAAGAATATTTCCCAGCTCCGACGTGGGTTGTACGGTGGCGAAAAATCCATCTAGCTTGGGTAGATGATTGGAGTTTTTACTAGATGGAAATTGGTCAATTTCTGACGTTGGATACCCCCAGGTTTTGGTAGCTTGTCTCATTTTTTCACGCTACCCTCTCAAAAATTCCCCTTGATACCCTTGCCCCTCATTTCCTTATCGTCTCCTCCGTTCTCTCGAAGATCTTCCTTGCCCATCATTTCTCCTCCTCTCTCTCAAATATTTTCCTTGCCCATCTCCGACGATATGGCCGCTCTCATCGAATATATCTTCCCCCACTATTGCAGTCATAAATTGGTGGATATCTTCTAGGGTTTCGAAGATTCGTTGGTTGCGAGAACGTTTTGTGAGTTCCAAACCCTAATTTCAAGTATGTAATAAAAATTTGTCTCAATTTGTTGATTTCTCATAATTCAGATCTCCCTAACCCTAATATGTAGTTGGTATTTAGGGTTATTGTTGTTCCGAGTTGCTTAGGGTTCTTGAAGTTTCAAGGTCATTTAACAACCAGACTAAATGTCTCATCACAATCAATACCAACCTCCCGAGAGCGACCATTGGCTACCAAACGGGCCTTGTACCTCTCAAGAGAATCATCAGACCGAAAATTATGGTGAAAAATCCACATGCATCGTACCACATTAGCCCTAACGGGTCGCGGAACCAACACCCAGGTACCATTACTTAAAAGGGCATGGTATTTATCATGCATGGCAGAGGATCAATTTGGCTCTAAGAGGGATGTTTTTTGGGAGGTGGGAATTAGTGAGAGAGAGGTGGTCCGGGCATCGGTGGTATTGAGGTCAAAGATTTGTCTTGGTTTGAGAATGTCAGTCCGGGATCTTGTGGTCATACGGTGTGGTGGTGGGGCCGGTTAGCAAGGGAGAGGGGTTACTATGGGTGGTGTCTGAGGATGTGTTAAGCCAGGGAGGGTTGGGTTGGTGACTGGGCCGAGAAAGAGGGGTCGGTTAGCGACGTGGGTGAACCGGCTGGGGTGGGGGCGGTTTGTGGAGAAACCGACTGAGTGTAAGGAACCGGTGAGCTCGCCAAATTTTGGGTTATATAAGGGGTGAAATGCGGTCATCATCATGAAGAAAATCAGAGACGCAAAAAAATTGGCAAAGGGAAACACATTTTCATCAAAAGTGACATGCTAGGAAAAAATGATTTTGTGGGATCGGAGGTCCATGCAAATGCAACCCCTATGATTTTTAGGATAACCAAGGAAGACACATGGGGTGGATCGGGGTTGCAATTTATGAGCAGAAGTGGCATATAGATTAGGAAAACATAGACAACCAAAAACCCGAAGGTGAGTGTATGTCGGGGTGGTGTTGTAAAGGACTTGGGTGGGAGTGTGGGACTTTTATTGTGAATGGTTGATGACGGGAGTATATTTCGAAGGTAGGCAACGAAATCTAGCGCAAAGTGCCAGTACCAGGGTGGAAGAGATGAATGAAGGAGCATGGTTCTAAGCATATCATTAATAGTGTGAATCATGCGCTCAGATTTTCCGTTTTAAGAGAAAGTGTGTTGACATGAAAACCTAAAAATAATTTTGTTGTGGTTGAAGAAAGAGTGAAATTCATGGTTATTAAACTCTAACCATATCGCATTGGAAAAATTTAATAGCACACTTAAAATTTGTTTGTATATAACGATGGAACCGAACAAAAATATCAAACATTTGGGACTTATACTTGATCTGAAAAACCCAAAGAAAGTACATAAATCATGCAAAAAATAGGTAATATTTATGCCCTTCGGAACTAACAATAGGTGACCTCCACAAGTCACTATGAATGATATCAAACGGAAATAAAGTGCGAGTTTGCGAGCTAACAAAAGGTAGTCTAACATGTTTTGCTAATTGACAAGAAGAACAAATGGAAGACGAAGTCTCTTTATTGACTCAAGAAGGTAGCAAACGACGCAATTGATTGAAGACAGGTTGTCCAGGATACCCTAGACGTGCATGTCACGGAACAGATGAATCGGCAGAAAGGACACATATGAAGGTGAGGAAGACTGGGCAATGACAAGGTAGAGCTTGTCGAAACTGTTAAACCTCAAATGATTGGTTCCCGTTTGAAGATCCTTTACAGAAAAACCATAAGGGTTAAATTCAACAGAAATGTTATTATCTTGGGTAAATTTTCTAACGGACACCAGGTCTTTGATAATGTTGGAGGTGATAAGAACATTTTGGAGATATAATGGTCGGTTTGGGGTAGGTAGATGGGAATTTCCTAGACCCGAAGTTAGAATTCTCTTGCCATTGCCGACTATAACTGAATGTAAGGAACTCTTAGAAGTAATGGATGAGAGAATACCTGAAATATTGGCCATATGAGAGGAAGCATCAGTGTCCATGTAGCATGAATTATCTGGAGGGTATAACGTCATGGTATTGAAAGAACTGGCGAGGTCCATAGGGATCATAAACCAATAGCATGGATCAGAATATGTAACATTAGCCCGAGGGAATTGTTGCTCAGGTGACGAACAGAGAATTCCCACCCCCAAATTGTTAGGGTAGGGGCAAGAAGGTTGATTCCATGCAAACACTGACCGTTGTTGCTGATTATTGCCCGGAATAGGAAACCAGGCAAAAGGTGTTCGTTGAAAATGCATGGGTGGTTGTTGTTGATTTCTGCGCCCGCGATCGCGGCCACGACCGCGTTTGTTTCCAGTGTCGCGATTTGACGAGTGGTCAACTTGAGAGGAGGGCGGAGTCGCTTGAGTTTCCAGTGATGGCACATAATTCTTGTCAGAGGTAGCATTGAGGGCTTAGGAATTGCCTGCCATGGATTTTGCTGAGACCGTCGGGTTTCTTCCAAGAGAACCATTGATCGTGTTTGGAGAAATTCGGGAGAGGATTGGTTTGTTGAATGAAACTTGCCACAATGTCAAATTCAGGCGTTAGGCCGACAATCAGTTAAATCACAGGCTGACGGACAGACACTTTCACATCGACGTTGGAGAGATGATTAGAGAAGTCTTTGAGTTGCTGGCAATACACCGATACCGAGCTCAACGCTTCCAAACGACACTTGGTGAATTCATGTTGAAAATTATATCCTATTATATATACATGTAGGACATTTACAAAGTATATGCTATTAGCATCATTGCTATTTATTTAAAAATCATCAAAAGATCATTAAATACATTTGGTCAGTATCTCCTTTTAAGTACATCTGGTACAAGTTGTGTTCAACAATGTTGCCTCATGGTCTCTTGATGTTGCCACAACATTGGCTCTTCTCGAGGTGTTCATTGGATCGCAAGCATTGATAGATCAGCCTAAGATTTGTCAGATTTGGGGACAATCATCACTCAAGTTTTAGCATTGGATTCAAGTTCGTGGAGTACGTGTGTGATAAGAGTATGTTAGACGAGATGTTAATCAAGCAACAAATTGGTTAAGTCATTCACATTCATCGTCTCCTTTTCTTCTAACGTACAATTTCCACTTTCATAGCAAATTTTATCATACAATTTGATGTTAGAATAATGAGTACGGATTGTTTATGAAAAAGGTATTCTTATCCAAGTTTGAATGTTCGCAACTTTTTTTTACAACTTGTGGCGCTATTTACCATCAACTACTTGTTAGTAATCATACGAATTAAAACTGAATTTAATAGTTCACGAACGATTAGGTGACACCATTAAATATACATATATAGGTTGTGGCCTTATCATGTGATTCACTTAAAACACTTTGTGGTGGTCCAACGGACCAACCCTATTAAAATTGATTTGTCTAAATAATACGTATGAATTCAGTTAAAACGGGACTTTAATTTTACACATATCGAAGAAAATCATGACATTGCATCCAGGTGCTCACCAATCACCAACACAAAGTTATAGTTGTCTCATATTGTCGGTTCACTTTGATTTCTAAACTTCATTTTCTATCTTTAATTGTTTTTTTAATTATTAACATGTCTGATCTTTTTTGATAGAGTTTATTAAAAAAATTCATCATCATCATCATTGACCCAGTGAGGCTCTGCTACAGCGGAATCTGGGGGGTCAAGATAGGGGTACCCCTGCCCAAGGGAAAGGGAGTACACCCGGATAGACCCAAGAAAAACTGAAATCCAGCTATGTGACAATAATAACTGAATTTAGTTAGAATGCACCAAATTGATATAGGGATTGAATCCATCTCAAAGACAGTGTATGAAAGCCAATGAGCATGAGGATGCGCCCATAACAAATTAGTAAAGCTTAAATAAAATAATTAAAAATAATAATAAGTTGATATGGAAAAAAAAATCTAATATCAATTGTTGTTTTTTCATTTAATAATAAAAATTATCCAAACTTGACCTATAAAGATTTTTTGCCAACTCCACTGGAATTAGATCCAAATATGCACGTATATCCCTTGATATAAACCTATAACTTGATTCGCAAGTAAAGTTGTATATTCCAAAACCTTTAGGATGATAAAATACAAAATTATGAAGTCTTATTCCAAAACTTAGACCCATAAAACCAAAAACCACTAAATTACACGATTTGTTTTTCCTTAGTGTGTGTTTAATGGCTCCAAGCTAACAATATTTTTGAATGTCTATTTTTGATAACTATACGGAAAATCTTTATGCACATAATTTTTTCGCATGGCGCACAAGAAGTGAGACACTTCATGAAGCGTCTCGCTCTTTGAATCGTTTAAATAATGGGTACCCACTAGACGGGATAGGGTACCCAATAACGGGTTAGACGCTTCATGAAGCGGTTTGATGCATAAAGCGTGTAGATTAAATGCCATCCAAAGCGAGGCGCTTCATTTTCCGCCTAAACCTCCTCTGAGAATCCATCCTCTCTCTCTCGCTCGTAATTGTTCTCCTCCTTCCCCTCATTCTTCTCTAACAAATCTGATTATAGTAAATGGTCCGTTTTCGAGGTCTCAAGCGGCTTCTTCGTGGCAGAGGGCATGGTGTGGCAGATAGAGGCGCCGTCGGCGTGGATGGGTGACGAGCACTTTTACGTCGTTATAAAAGCACTATCAAAGAAAATTCCTAACTTCCTAACCTTAGTAAAGTGGAAGTAAGGGTCGAACCCACAGAGACTCGGAATATTTGTATTTAAGTAATATTACTAAATTAAAGGGGGATTTTGTGATTGTAAACTAAAATCTAAACTATTAAAACTAACTAAAACAAAGCAAGTAAATGTGATTTAAGATTCAAATATGGAGAGAAGCGTCCAACCAGTTTCGTATCCATTGCATACATGAGTTTTGATCCTCGATTATCCTTATTTCAATTTCCCTTGACTAATCTATTGTGAATTTATGAATTCAAGCTTAAGGTGGTTGTTAATATACACCGTCTTTAACAACCTTTTAATCAATTAACCTAGAAAACCTTCTATGTCAAGTTGATCATGCAATTAAGTTCAAAGCATTCAATAGAAACAATAATCACGAATTCCACCGTCTATTCATGAAGTCTTGTGATTAAATTCTCCGCCTTTGATTAACCTTATTCCACCGTCTATAAGTTTAATCAAAGGATTCATCCATGAATAATCAAATTCCACCGTCTATTTAATTATTCTAGTTGTAATTCAACCTAGAAGTAAAATAGGTGATCAAGCTATTATAATCCTAAGTGAATTTAATCAATTAAGCACTGAGACATTCAATCTAGTCAAGACAAACTAAAATAATTCAAATCTCACAAACAATCATGCATACAACTTCAACTAACTAGTTGGACATGAGAAAATTAGCTAGAAATTGACATTGAAGAAAAATAAAACTTACAAGAGTCAAATTGATCTTCAATTGCAAAAACTAGGGTTTTTGTCTCCCTTCAATCTCCAAACTTAATCAAACTTAGAACACAAGAATAATAGATAGCATAATATCCAAATAAAACCTAAAGAAAGTATTTATATTATGTCTAAAAATATCTAAAAGAAATATTAAAGTCGGCCCACAAGATCTCAAGGAAGCCCAAGTCATTGTCGCGTCAACCGCCGGAGCGCGATTTGGTCCTCCCAGAGCGCGGTCGCGCTCTGCCCCATTTTGGTCGCGCTCTGCCTGCAGCAACTTTAGTGACACTTCGGAGGCTGTTTTGACTCCCTTCGAGTTGGAATTTGGACTCGGAGTAAAAATATGAATTGTATCTCTTCGAGTTAGCTTTCCATTGATACCAAATTCAGCTTCATCCGACCACTGTAACTCCCAAACCAAGCATTGCAAGACAGATGTGTCAAAACAAGACTCCAATGCTTGACCCGGATTTAAGCGTTCTTATCACACAAGCTCTTGGGCCTTAGCTCTTTCAATCTTCACTTGTATCACTCTAAGCTTCATCAAACTCCACCATAGTCCCCTAAGCTCCGTCCCTTAGCTTCATATCCACCATGCTTCACCTTCCAACCTGCAATAAAGCACACAAACGCGTAGATTCCGAACTAAACCGAAATAAAACCTAAACTACAACTTAAAGCGAAAATCTAGCTAAACATGCATAAAACGGGAATAAAAACATGCTCTAACACATATACATATATGCTCTATCAAATTCCCCCATGCTTGAACCTTGCTTGTCCTCAAGCAAGACATAAATCCAAAACACACCACAGAAATGCAATCATACATCCATCTCAAATCAAACAAGCATTTCACATATAATCAAAACCCTGACCAAGACTTCCTAGCATGCATTATAACAAGCAAAAAGAAAAGACCATTCATCCATTCTAGACCTCACCAAGGTAAATGTGTTTGCACTCAAACTCTCAAGTGTTTAAAGGTATGTGTTTCACTCAAAAATCAACCATGAAAACTAGACTACCATAAGCTTGAATCAGAGTTCTAAATCTCCACCGCTGGGGATCAAACACATAACAAAAATCATGAGGTCTTTTTAAAGGTTGTAATGGGGCCATGGTAAAGAGAAATTTGGAAGGGATCATATTTGGCTTGTGGTGCTAAATCCGGGATAAAGAACTAATCCTAAACCCAAAATTCAACACACTCTCTTCTCTTACTTCTCCCAAACTTTCTTTTCCAACTCCATAAACACATTTAAGCACTTTGCTTCTCTTTTCACTTTTTTTTCTTCATTGCCTCTTCTTCAACTCTTTCTTTGCTTATGAAGACTACTAACAATTGTACTTAACTTTTTTTTTCTTTTGCTTTGCAACATACTTTCATCTTCATTTCTTTCACTTTACACACAAGAGTTTTATTTCCTCTTTTCCTCCTTTTTCTTTCAAACTCCCCCATACTTACAAACACTAGTACACAAACGTTAATTAATACCGGTTTTTTTATGAAGCGGATACCGGTTTTTCCTCCGTCGTTAATCTTGCCGTAATAAATTCTCGAATACCGGTTATTTAAAAACTGGTATAAATGTTTGGATACCGGTTTTTAAAAAACCGGTATAAATGTTTGGATACCGGTTTTTAAAAAACCGGTATGAATGTCTGGATACCGGTTTTTTAAATAACCGGTATGAATGTTTGGTTTTGAAAAAAAAAATATAATTACCCAAATCAGTTCAAACGATGTGCCACTATAAAAAAATATAAATAAATATATAAAACAAAAGGTCAAAGACATACAAATGAGCTGATAGCCTATAACTATCATAACACTACAAGATCAAAGGTCAAAGATATACAAATGAGTCGTCTTACTTTTGCTTCTAAGAAGTGGTAGATCCTTGTTCACTTTCCCTTTAATCAAATGGACAAAAAAAGAAAGCATAATCAGCATACCAAGAGAAACCTTGACAAGAAAGCATTAATCCTAAATGAAATCTAAGATCAGTCCATAATGTCTTTACCATTAACCCAATCGCAATTGATCAATAATGAAGATTAACAAAAAAATCATATGGCCTAAGAAGACAAATTACCTTATCATAGCAAAGCACTATATAATCTTTTCCAAAGTGATAATCTATTTTTTTGATGTCAATTGCCTTGTTAAGTGATGCTCAAATAACAACCTATCAAAACACAACCTAAAGAAGAAATTGGACTAAGTCTAGTTATGAATAGAAGATCGATGGAAAAATCAATTTTTAATTGGAGAATTCACTTCACTCCTGTCAAAATACAGCCTAAAGAAGTTCGAACTACACAACATCAAGGGTTTCAAACTAAAAATGAATGCATACAGAGAACTCCCACCAACTTTACAAACCCTCTCAATCCTAGAACCAACCTATTTTCCTTTGTCCCCTCAACTCTTCATATATATATAGATTAAGTTGCTTGAGAGAAGCAATATCTCCAATTTCTTTAATAATGCTCCCATTCATCTGATTTTGGCTTAAATCATGAACATCTCAAATTAAAAACCTACACCTCCCTCACTCAAATGTAAATCCAATATCCAATCATGGAAAATGCAACACATTTTTACCTTGAAAATTCAGTAAGTTAATTAAGTTCCAGTTTAGAGATACATTTAAATTAAGGTACCTTTCTCCTCCTTTTTCTTCTTGTCTCCCTTGGCCTTGTGAAGCTTCCCTTTCCCTTCTTTCGGAGCCATTGTTGAATTCCAAATACTAAGATGAAGAAAATGATTGGCTACACTATTAATTTTTGACGGCACAACTACATAACAAAATCAATTGATGAGCTCACTCAAACCAACCAAACATGCATATAATTAATTGCAACTAAAGACTATAGAAAAATTCATAGTTTGCATGATTTGCACCTTAACTCTCAACAAAGAAAATCAAGTCACTGAAACTCACAAAAGCACAATCCATTGCACAAACACCATTCTTAATACTAATGATACTAGTTCACCACTTCACCATTCTCACCAATTACAATTATATAAAGGCTATTCAATCATAAAAGAGGCTTCATTACTCTAATCTAAAATCAAGATAATCTTACCAAACAAAAGCACTCAAGTGCAAATAAAGATAATTGTTCTTAATAGAGTTCAAGTGATTGAGAACACATGAAGCAGACATGCATTTCAAAATCATAAACTCAATTAGCACTAATGTATGCATTCTCTTGTGCACTAATGTATGCATTCACAGTAATTGGATGTTACAATGCCCAAATTTGCATCACATTATTCAGAAAAAGACCCTAAACCGAAATAAAAAAAATGAATGTGTTTCTTAAAATGATGTGTTGTTCATTGATCGCCTCACGGTGAGCGAGGGTCTAGAGATACAATTTATAACCCGACCCTGTTGTAGCACGTGGTGGGTGTCGAACACTCGAGAAGTCTACTCGATTGATGTGCCTAGACACTAGGAAGCTGGAAAAGAGAGCTTAAAACAAAGGAAAACAAAGAGAACAGTCGGGACCGACACAGAGGTCACGTCGGGCCCGATGTTGCCGACAAGAGGAAGTCGGGACCGACGTAGGGTAAGTCGGGCCCGAGGTAGCTGGGTTTGTCGAACTTCAAAGATTAAAAGTAGATCTTGGGCTTTTGGGTTCCTTCTCTAGTAGATTAAGGCTTATCCACCCCAATTCAAGCAATGAGTGATGATCGGACTAGGATCGAGTGCTTTCGCCCTCGTTCCAACCACTTCTACACATCGATCATTGGGGAAATCCCCTTCGAAGCAAGGTCTTGAGATTGACACATGTTCACTTTCGCTACTTTGCCAATCTCAAGCCTTGATTCCCGACTTTCGCAAGGAATTGTAGCTCTATGTAGAGTGGGTTCCTTAGATCAAACACTCAAGGCTATGGAATTGGGGTTTCTAGCCCAAACCTAGCTAGGGTTTTCCCCCATAACCCAAGATCAAGGAGATCTACTCCATGTGACAAGCAAAGAAAGCAAACAAATCAAAAGGGAAAGCAATCAACATCATCAATCTCAAAACAAAGCAAAGTTTCATTCAAAATCAAAAGCAATCCACAAATTCCAATCAAGGGTTTCCAAATCCACAAGATCAAAACAAAGCAAAGCTAATCTATCAACCAAACCTATCAATCTTCCTCCCTTGGCCGATTCTCTCTCTTCTCCTTCTCCTCTCCTTCCTCCTTGCTCTCCAAGTATCCTCTTGGCTCCCTTGGAACCCCCCCTTTTTGGGAACCAACTTTGGGAACCCCTAAAATAGAAGACAAGAGGGCCTTTTATGGATTAGATGAGGGGCAAAAGTGGAAGTTCACAATTTCGTGCCTTGGAGCCCAAGTAGTTCGGTGACCGACTTGGACCGACACGGAGGACCTCGGGCCCGAGTTACTGTGCAAGTCGGTCCGAGGTTGAAACTTCAAGTCGGGCCCGAGGTTGGTTGCAACTCGGTCCGAACCTCGTTCCACTTTCTTCTTGTTGGCTTTCCTCTTGTTCTTCTTCATGGCTTGCTCCTCTCTTTCCTCCTTTAGCTCGGCCTTTGCTCCATGTCTCGACCCTCCTTCAAATCGATCCTCGATTCATGCTAAATTACCTACAAAACACATAAAATGCGCGTAGTCTCCGAATCTCATAGAAATACGGGAACTAAGCTAAAAAGGAACAAAAGGCACAAGAAAAGGGGAAAAAGAAACATATTTACAAAGGAAATCACATATGAAAACACCACCAAATAGAGAGACATCATTCATTGCTGTAACTAAATAAGAACTCATCTGTATGTCTAAAGCTAAAATTATGGATAAAGTTGATTATGGAAAACCACAAATAATGATCATCATTTAATCAATTCCTTCTTAAAATACTTCGAAGAATGATTAGCATCTTATAAAAGCAACTTTTATTCACTTGAAACTTCTCAGCACATAATGTGTATATATTATGATGACTTCAGAACAAGACGCTAAACCCAGATAAAAAAAATCGTTAAAAATCATTGGTTCCCATTTCATCCAATCAAATTCAAGATTTTAGTCAGTGATGTTAAACCAAACATGGCCTAATTAGAAAAAAATGGGAAATGAAAGGACTATTTAAGCACCTGGATTTCTCACACGAGATGTCATTCCAATATCTTCTTCTATCATCTATGCGTGTGATTTTCAGCCCCTTCCATGAGACGCTCATACACATCTTCCCACTTCTCTTTTTCAACCACAACTCCTGGACAAAATTCAACTTGTCAATAATCAATTCCCCAATTGGACATGCCAAAAATATCAAGACTAGCTATCATCATAAAGTTTAAAGCTCAAATTACAAACTTAATAATCTTCTAGTAGAACTAGATCAATTTTAACTCTAATTTCACATGCTTTTATACATAATATATTACAACTTCAATTCTAATTTCCCAAGTATACTCGACTAAGGTATCATGTAGAAGCTACACATGATAAAAGGATTTGAATCCTCTTTTTAATACACATGTTTTCATTGGTAATCAAATTTGACCAAACTAAAGAAAGTCAGATATCAAGAAATCAAACAAAACAACTTTAAACATGTTGAATGGTTATTAATCTGATATAGCCTTGATTTAAGTCACATTCAGATTGCTGAATCAAAGATAATCGAGAAATCGAAGATCCTTGGTGAATCAAAGATTGTTGCTCAATCAAACACAGCAACTAATCAAATCAAAGATGCTTGACCTACGTGAGTCCACATGGAACCAACAGAGTCAACTCGGCCCGACTCTGGCAAGTTGCGAAAACCCTAGCTTTGCCCCCAATTGAAACCGCACTCAACTTTTAGAGCTAATTGCAAAACTGAAAGCTCAATCCATGGATTAAGCGGTTGAATTAAACTTACAGAGATTTTAGCACCACGAGAGGAGAGAAGGGGCGGATTTTGGGGGTCTAGTTGTAGTGTTGTCCAATTCAACGTCTTCCTCGCCGATGCTTGAAGCAAATTCGAACAGGGGCGACGGTAGAACACCACGGCGCTGGTTGGGCGACGACGTGACTGCTGTCGTCGACTCTCACCGGATGAAGGTTAGGGAAGACGACTGAGTTGGTAACGGGGGGCAGGCGAGCGCTTATCGCGGGAGAAGACAACAAAGGCTTAGGGTTTATCGCGGGAGAAGAGTTGAAGAGACGAAGACAATACTATTGAAAAGGTAATTTTAATTTACTTTTTTTTATAAAATAATATATATATATATACCGGTTTTTTATTTAACCGGTATCCGTGTTGGTTTTTTATACCGGTATTAACAAAAAACCGGTATGTCTAAATTGAATTTTACTTTTATATCGCAAATACTTAAAACCGGTATAAAAGTTTCAAACGCATACCGGTTTTACAACCGGTATATTTTTTTACCGATATTAACTTAAGTTTTTGTACTAGTGAAATAACTCACACAAAACAAAAACACAACCTGAAGTCCTAAATCCCGGATCCTGGGTCAAGCTTATTAGGCTAGGGAAATTTTGTGGAGCTATCAAAAATAGGCTTAAAGCTTAAAAGAAATGGGGTGTCAAGAACATGGATCTTGTAAGGTATGAAGGGAAATAATAGGCTTTTAAGAAACATTGCCTCAATCATTTTAATGCTATGCATTCAATCATATAAAGCAGTCTTGACAAAGAGTCATAACGCAAGTTCTAGAGCTAGATAATCATGGTGATACACTCAAGAAATATAGAGAACAAATATATCATGAAAGGCCAAAAATATCTCACAAGGCTAATTATTGTCTAGAACTTCAGAATGAATCAAATACTCAAACTAAATACATGCTCCATCCTATAATCAAGGTAATTAGTCAATGATCATGCTTATATCATATCAACTTCAGCATATCACGCAAATCATGGGTCAGGACTTATACTTAGCATAGAAACACAAGAGGAAACAAACAATGGGGAAATAAGAACCTAAATGCAATATTTTTGTATTTTTTATGAATTTTTCTGATTTTTTTTTCATTTTTTTCAAGATTTTAATCAATGCATAACAATAAAATAAACATGCAAATGCAACTACATGAACTAACTACAACTAAGCACTTATGACAAAATAAAGAATCCCCTTCCCCCATGCTTAAACTTTACTTTGTCCCCAAAGTAAAAGAAAAGTTAAGAGAAAAAGAAACTAACCTTATCACAAGAGCTTGACACACTCAAGAATCTACTCCTTAGGCGGTGGTGGTGGTGGTTATCCCGGGTATGGATAAGCAGGAGCTGGATATCCGGGATAAGGTGAATGCAAGGGTGTCTGGGCTTCCTCGAACCGCGTGTACCTGCTTTCCGACTTAACCTACAACTAAGAACAAAAACAAACCGAAAACCACACAAAAACACACCAAAAACAAAACTAAATCTAGAAAACAAATAAAAACTAAAAACAAAGCTTGGGTTGCCTCCCAAGAAGCGCTTGTTTAACGTCATTAGCTTGACGTTTAGCATGAATTGACAAGATTAGACATTGTCAATGCCCTTAACAACTTGTCAAACCCCTGTGCACACATCTCAAAAAGATATAAGTAACACAATGATAAATTAAAGATGCATAATATAACTTTCAAAGAACGTTTTAATTTATCAAACATGTGTGCCCAATTTTCATGAGATGACATTTGTTCAAATAAATTCAGCACAAGTGGTGGCTTTAGAAAATACTTACAATATGAATCAAAGCACTTATCAGCAATACCACTTTTATCCAGGATGAACTCCATATATTCTTAATCTTCAACCTTGTGTTGTAGACTTGGCTCCTCATCTTGGAGCTCCATCAGCTCTGGATGTGAGAAGGTGGGGAAACTGAAACATGGGATGTCAAGGCCTAACATAGGGTGCACCATGAGAGTGGGAGCCTTAATAAATGTATCATGTTGTGTTTCTCCCTCATGGTTGTCTACTTCTTCAGCAAGTAAGTCATCATTGTCAACAACGAGTCTTCTTCCAAAACCACAAAAACCTCAAGCAATTTACTCCACATGGGTGAAAATGACTCATGCTCTCTAGGCTCTGTAAGAATCTCTATGCCTGCACAGACTTCAGTACGCTCTATGGTGATCTGCTCAGCATGACTTATAGGTCTGACTTCATGTTGGGCGTCAAATTCATCCTCGTAACCCACATCAAGTGTCTTAGATTGATCCTCAACTTGCATCTGGGTGTCTGACTCTTGATTGTTTGATTCCAACGTGATTCCACCACTTCTTTCACACAACTCAAAAGGACATGAGATTGTGGAATGCATATATGAAGAACAAGACTCACACTGCTCCAAAGCATACACCCCTGTAGAGAGATCCCTGATTAAATCCTCAAGAGACTTATCAACCGACTGGGGTGGTTGGGAAGATGACTCGACCAAAAAACATTGATGGCTCATGAAACAGAAGAAGTCCCAACATTTCTCAGATCCCATAAATAAAAGCCTCTCATTGCTCAAGTAGTCAGCCAATCCTCTTGTCTCAAGATTCATACCATGGATAACTCCCATGTTTACCTCTCTATCACTGTATCGTAATCCCCAAGCACCAAGTTCAATCACATGGTTTTGAAATCTAAAAAAATAGTCATGGAAGTGTTCATCCTGCAGCTGTCTACATTCAAACAAAGCCATGGATTAGTAGCACGGGTGTTATGAACCGTAAGATAGGTTCAAAAACCCAAAAAATAGTAATACTAAATAAACACAAATAATATGCCGAGTCCCCGGCAACGGCGCCAAATTTGACGAGCACTTTTACGTCGTTATAAAAGCACTATCAAAGAAAATTCCTAACTTCCTAACCTTAGTAAAGTGGAAGTAAGGGTCGAACCCACAAAGACTCGGAATATTTGTATTTAAGTAATATTACTAAATTAAAGGGGGATTTTGTGATTGTAAACTAAAATCTAAACTATTAAAACTAACTAAAACAAAGCAAGTAAATGTGATTTAAGATTCAAATATGGAGAGAAGCGTCCAACCAGTTTCGTATCCATTGCATACATGAGTTTTGATCCTCGATTATCCTTATTTCAATTTCACTTGACTAATCTATTGTGAATTTATGAATTCAAGCTTAAGGTGGTTGTTAATATACACCGTCTTTAACAACCTTTTAATCAATTAACCTAGAAAACCTTCTATGTCAAGTTGATCATGCAATTAAGTTCAAAGCATTCAATAGAAACAATAATCACGAATTCCACCGTCTATTCATGAAGTCTTGTGATTAAATTCTCCGCCTTTGATTAACCTTATTCCACCGTCTATAAGTTTAATCAAAGGATTCATCCATGAATAATCAAATTCTACCGTCTATTTAATTATTCTAGTTGTAATTCAACCTAGAAGTAAAATAGGAGATCAAGCTATTATAATCCTAAGTGAATTTAATCAATTAAGCACGGAGACATTGAATCTAGTCAAGACAAACTAAAATAATTCAAATCTCACAAACAATCATGCATACAACTTCAACTAACTAGTTGGACATGAGAAATTAGCTAGAAATTGACATTGAAGAAAAATAAAACTTACAAGAGTCAAATTGATCTTCAATTGCAAAAACTAGGGTTTTTGTCTCCCTTCAATCTCCAAACTTAATCAAACTTAGAACACAAGAATAATAGATAGCATAATATCCAAATAAAACCTAAAGAAAGTATTTATATTATGTCTAAAAATATCTAAAAGAAATATTAAAGTCGGCCCACAAGATCTCGCGGAATCCCAAGTCATCGTCGCGTCAACCGCCGGAGCGCGATTTGATCCTCCCAGAGCGCGGTCGCGCTCTGCCCCATTTTGGTCGCGCTCTGCCTGCAGCAACTTTAGTGACACTTCGGAGGCTGTTTTGACCCCCTTCGAGTTGGAATTTGGACTCGGAGTAAAAATATGAGTTGTATCTCTTCGAGTTAGCTTTCCAGTGATACCAAATTCAGCTTTATCCGACCACTGTAACTCCCAAACCAAGCATTGCAAGATAGATGTGTCAAAACAAGACTCCAATGCTTGACCCGGATTTAAGCGTTCTTCTCACACAAGCTCTTGGGCCTTAGCTCTTTCAATCTTCACTCGTATCACTCTAAGCTTCATCAAACTCCACCATAGTCCCCTAAGCTCCGTCCCTTAGCTTCATATCCACCATGCTTCACCTTCCAACCTGCAATAAAGCACACAAACGCGTAGATTCCGAACTAAACCAAAATAAAACCTAAACTACAACTTAAAGCGAAAATCTAGCTAAACATGCATAAAACGGGAATAAAAACATGCTCTAACACATATACCTATATGCTCTATCAATGGGACCGGTGGTGAAGTCGGCTCCTTGGATGATGCAGGTATGAAAATTGATTAAAGTGTATACATGAAGCTGTGGTTAACGGAATTTGATTTGAAACCCTAAAAACAACACCTTTCAGACAATTCATTGTTGGGTGACACAAATTTAATGTCAATGAGCAAGTGATGTCTTTTTTATAATACTTGGTGACGACAAATGTAATTAGGCCAAATTAAGTGTGAATTCGACAATGCCTAGTTGCTTCTTGCTGCTGGAAAGGTTGACAGTGATTTGATCCGGTTGTTTTTATTGAGTAGAAATTGGATGCTACTTTCTTACTATGGAATGCTTATTTGATTCCTATGATTTCTTTTTTTTTTGACATGTTCTGATGAAACATGTTTTTAGCTTTAGATGAAGGGTTATAGGTTTCAAATCAGTATTTATGTTTGCATTGGAACTATGAATGATGTATTTTGTACTTGATGAAAGAATAAATGTAGGAAGATTTTTTTACTATGATGGTACCAAAGCTTTGTGTAGTCTGTAGTAGTTGATCAATTCTAAAGGAAAACAATTACAGAAAGAAGGATTTTGAAGAGCAAATTGAAAAAGCTGTGAATGCCCAAGTTGAGATATTCATCTTGTAGAAATTCATGAAAGACATGGAAGAAAAACACTAGTCTTGTAGATGAATGTCATAAACATGTAGAGGTAGCAAAGTATTCAGAGAAGATAATTTCTGAATTAGAGAGTGAGAATATGATTCAGCACCTTGAAGCAGAAAAATCTGATGGACAGAGTTGATAAGCTTAGGAGAGGAATCTGTCAAGTGGTGAAGGCCCTTGAGATTGATCATGTGAGTGATGGTGATCCGGAGATCTTTCTTCCACGTGTACGTGGAAAGATCAAAGATATTGAAAGAAACCTCTCAGATAGAGAAGATGAAAACCAGCAACTTCTGATTCAAAATAGTGTTCTCTCAGTTGTAATTATGTAGCTGAGTTCAGATGGACAGGAGCTCATAGCAAGAAAAGAAACTACTGATCATGAATGATTTCTCCTCAACCAGCAACATGTAATGTTGGAGAACGAGAAAAATGAGTTTGTTGAGCAAAGCATACAGTTAGATATAGTAGTGGATGAGAAAGAAAGAGGGCAGGAAACACTGAAGGCTCAAATGGATGGTCTTAATTTAAAACATGAGACGTTGGAAAAGAAATGTGTTATTCTTCAACAAGAGCACTCAGATGTACTCAAAGCAAACTACTTTCTGCAGGAAAAGTTAGTTGGCCTTGAGGGGGGAAAAACATAAGCTAGAAGAGTAGAATTCGGGAAATATTCTGGAAGCTTAAAGCTTTGATTATTAGTTTGTGGTTTTCAAGAGCATATTGGTTCAGACAACATTGGAATTGGAGCGAGTTGCTCATGATATGCGTTGCCTTGAAGAATCTTATAGTGATCTTGAGAATGAGGCAAGATCACTGGAGGAAGAGTTGGCTATGAAGGAAATTGAAAACATACAGCTACATGATTTAATTCAACAGTTGGAGGAGAAGAACAAGGAGCTCAATGTTTGTATGAAAAATGTTCTGATGGTGCTGGAAAAGCAGATGTTCATGAAGAAAGTAGATGACTTTGTTTTTTTTTTGTCTGCTTGCTGGAATGTTGTTTTCTAGTTGGTCCATTGTAGTGTGTTTTTGTAGGATCGTTAGTACGTCTAGGTTGTCAACCTCAACTAAGTCCTCAACCTCTTAAGTAAATGCAGCGGAAATAAACTACAAGAAAGACTTACTTGACACACCAATATTTTATAGTGGAAACACTTGATTGATGAACTCTATCAACCAAGTGTGAAAACCACTCCCTTCCAAGTTCTCGCTTGGAAGGATTAAAAGCCGTAACTTGCTTTATTGATCTTTTGGATTGTTTACAAGAACACCCTGGATCTAGACCTACTTCCCAAGCATTCTAGAACTCGTTGTGAACCGAGTAACTACAACCCTCAACCCGTCTAGCTAGCCTATGTCTCTCGAACTCTCGTTTTCTTTTCTTTCTTAACACAAATATGGAGTATGAGTTCGTGATTATTCTAACCTAAAGCCTTAGCTTAAATACACACAAACTAGGTCAGATAAAAGAGAATAATATCTTCCAATTCGGTTATGGCAAGATATTATTTCTATTATCTTTACAAAATCATCCTAAGCGTATAAAAGGATTACAATAAAAACGACTTAGGGCAAAGGCAATAATCGGCTAACAATATAATCCTCGTGACATCTTTCCTAAAACAAGATTATACTATCCAAACTCCAAAGATCTCACGCGTCTTTAAGATCTCCGAGATTTGCCTTCAACACACGTCGACGACCTGACTGACGTTGGTGACTCTGTTCAAAGACTCGACGTCGTTCACGTGGTAGACGTTTGGAACCATCAAAATCAAAGCCTCCAGCTTTTCTAACAAATTCCTCCTTTTTGATGGTGACAAACTCTTTTTATCATGTAAAAACATGACAAGACCAAATATCGAACAAGATATGCAATAACACCAAGTTTGCCAAAAGTTCCCCCTAAGTTGGATAACCCACATGAAATTCAGCATAAATATTCCCATTATTTTATCTACCCCAGCCTTTTCCCCCTTTTGGCATCATCAAAAAACAATCTAAATAATCAAGCAAAAAGAGATAATAAAAAATGGGTAAATATAGAAATTACCCAACGTACACACAGAATCCATAACAACAAAAGCAAAATAGTCTTAAACATGCCACGGAGAAAGCAAAAACACATAAATGAAACCGAAGAGATGTTTTTGAGATAGTAGATGTGCAAGGAAAAGTAAAGGGAACTGGATGTCGGCTACTCGAGCTAAGTCACTGACTTAGTCAGGTCATCAAGCGCAACAGATAATTCATGAACATCAGCCTTTAGCATAGTTTGACCTGATAAGAGTTGGCCTACCTTCTCAAGCAAATCTTGGTTCTGGCGTTGTATATCAACCAGCAACTTCATGATTGAACTAGGTTGAGAACCTTCCCTTATTTAAGCATTGATGCCTAACTCATCATCTTCCATCTCAGCATCAGAAACAACACCCTTGCCTGCATCCCTTGACATCCATTGATCATTAACCAGTTTGTAGCCCATCTTGCGAACAATGTCAGAGTTCAGGTGACAGACGTGTTCCACCTCTTCATCAGCCTCATAAACCTCATGATACTAAAGCACCTTCTTGATGATTGAGCAGTAGGGAAGAGCATGTCGAGTATTGTCCTTGACAGATTCCATGTGGAGAAGCAACAATCTAGCAAAGTTGACAGGTTCCTTGTTGAGAATTTTATCCAAGACAAGAATGTCTCCCTCTGACTTCCTCTTGACACAATTTCTTGCAAAGTGTCCTTTTCTTGAACAATGATAACAAATCACTTCCTTCATGTCTCTGATAGGTTATGTTCCTTTAGATGGAGTTTTGTTGTTGCGATTCCAAAGCCTTTTCATGGCTCTTGAAATGAATGCAACTTCCTCGTCACCGTCAACCTGATCATCACCACCTTGTGCAAGATCGAAGGCCCTTTCAACTTTCAAGGCAATGTTCTTAACCTTGTCAGTTTCGAGGTGATCATCTCGTCTTTGCTTTATTCCTCCATACATAGTCAACTTTCCTATGACATCTTCCAAGGTGAGTGACTTAGTCTCACTGTTGGTTAGCAACACAGTAGCAACTTCATTCCATTTTGCATTGAGCCCTTGGATCAACTTGCTAACCTGCTTCCATTGAGGAAGCTTTTCATCAAGAGACTCAAGTTGGCTAACCACAGCTTGAAATCTTGAGTGATAGTCACCCAAGGATTCATTCTTTTCTTGAATCATTCCTTTATACTCTCTTTCTAGAGCAATGATGCGATCCTTCTTCACACCATCATTTCCTTGGTGGAGCCTTTTGAGAGCATCCCAAATTTGCTTAGCTATCTTGCACTGGACAACCTTCTTCAAGTCTCCAAGGGTTAGAGCATGGTGAAGAACCTTCTTAGCATGAGCGTTCTTCTCTAGCTTCTTGTACTCAGCATCACCATAGTCCTCCTTCTTTTTCTCTTCCTTTCCATCAGCAGTGAGAAAAGTTTCAGGACCCATCTCGATAACCTTCCAGAGTTGTCCGTCGAGTGAGCAAATATGGGTCTCCATTTGCTCGACCCACCAATCATACTCACCAGCTTTGAGCACTGGTGGCTTCCAGAATGAATCACTGATTGTTGTGTTTGTCGAAATCATCTTTCCTGTAAATTAGAAGTACTAAAACAGATCTAGAGCCAGGCTTTGATACCATTTGTAGGATCGTTAGTACGTCTAGGTTGTCGACCTCAACTAAGTCCTCAACCTCTTAAGTAAATGCAGCGGAAATAAAATACAAGAAAGACTTACTTGACACACCAATATTTTATAGTGGAAACACTTGATTGATTAACTCTATCAACCAAGGGTGAAAACCACTCCCTTCCAAGTTCTCGCTTGGAAGGATTAAAAGCCGTAACTTGCTTTATTGATCTTTTGGATTGTTTACAAGAACACCCTGGATCTAGACCTACTTCCAAGCACTCTAGAACTTGTTGTGAACCGAGTAACTACAACCCTCAACCCGTCTAGCTAGCCTACGTCTCTCGAACTCTCGTTTTCTTTTCTTTCTTAACACAAATATGGAGTATGAGTTCGTGAGTATTCTAACCTAAAGCCTTAGCTTAAATACACACAAACTATGTCAGATAAAAGAGAATAATATCTTCCAATTCGGTTATGGCAAGATATTATTTCTATTATCTTTACAAAATCATCCTAAGCGTATAAAAGGATTACAATAAAAACGGCTTAGGGCAAAGGCAATAATCGGCTAACAATATAATCCTCATGAGATCTTTCCTAAAACAAGATTATACTATCCAAACTCCAAAGATCTCACGCGTCTTTAAGATCTCCGAGATTTGCCTTCAACACACGTCGACGACCTGACTGACGTTGGCGACTCTGTTCAAAGACTCGAGGTCGTTCACGTGGTAGACGTTTGGAACCATCAAAATCAAAGCCTCCAGCTTTTCTAACAGTTTTCATAATTCAATTTTTTTTTTTTGTGCTTGCTTTGAAGTGTTCCATTGTAGTGTGTTTTCAAAATTAGGTTCCTATGCAAAATCTTGTTATAAACCACATGTTCTATGAACAAGAACAAACAATGACTATTAATGATAGAATCTTGTATGTAATTTACAAAGTTTGGATGTTGTTTGCTAGTTGGTCAAGAACTTGAGTCCGTTTACTTTAATTTAGACTGATCTTTGTATAAAGGCTATTTCGTATTGTTTCCAAAAGCATACTACTTCACTTTAATTTAGACTGATCTTTGTAAAATGCTACTTCAAAATATAATATATAGTTATTCTCTTCTTGAACAGTGGTTGACGCCCGTAATGTAGTGGCGGCGGGTGGTGGCGATGGCGGTAGTTGTATTGGAGAGAGGCGGGAGGATGGTGTTGGGACTGATGCGAGACCCACCGGTGGGGTTGGTGATGTGATGGGTGAGGATGTTCATGTGGGTGAAGTAGGAGTTTCTACTGCTGAGGTTATGGAAACTGGTGGGGATTCATCACCTCATATGGCTACAGGCACAAACTTTAGATCGAATTGGTGGGGCAAGTCAGGCATGTCGGTGTGTATATTGGAATTAATTTGTTTTGGTTTTATAATTTAATATTTAAATTGCATACATGAAATTAATATTTAAATTTTCATATATTATTGTTCATATTTCGTATTCATATGACAATATTGAATTTAAAGAAATATTGTTCAAGGTTCGTATTATTATTTTCCGTTATTTAATATGAAAACGATATTTGGATTAGAGAAGTGTCACTTAAGAAATTTAAGAATTTAAGAATTTAAGTTAAACAATTATATATAGGCATGAATATATTTAGATCGGATAATAAAGTAGAATGAAATGAAAAGTAAATGAAGATAGAATTGTAAATTAAAAATAGAAAAGTAAAAGAAATGAATGAAAAGATAAATGAATTAGAATACGAATATTTATAGGTGTAAAACAGTTGAGTAAAAAACGATAAGTGGGAATTATATCATTAATTTTGAAAATGAAAAAATCTAAAATTAATGGAACACATAAATAGATGTTTTAGGAGAGGCTTAATGCCTTGCCTAGTCCCGTCCCGCCGAAGAAGCCGAGGACGAGGTCGGCAAAGCGTCAACGTATATTGCAGTCGGAGCGTGCTGAGATTGTGGCCCCAAAGAAGAGGGCTAGGAAGCCAAAAGTGGCAGATACTCTTATTTTAGAGCTGTAGGGAGATGACCCGGCCCCTCCTATTGGAGATAGTCAAATTTGTGAGGACATCAGTATGTCTACCCCCGTGGAGACTGCTGAGGATCTTTCCAGGGACATTGATATGACCCCTCGGGTCGAGGACCCTCCATTGTCACAGTCTTCGGACCCGCTTCAGGAGGGTGACCTGACCCCACCTTCTACTTCACAGCCTGTAGATGATCTAGTTTCCGACCCCATTCAGGAGCGTGTACTGACCCCTCCTCCCACTTCACAGATCCCAGTCGATGACATTTCTGATCCCCGTCATGAGGATGTCTCGACCCCTATTTTCTCTTCACAGCCTTCAGATTCCCATCATATTGCCTTAGTGTTCTTCTTACCCTCCTTCTCTTCCATCTCCTTATCTTCTTTTTCTTTCTTCTCCTTCTCGTATACATCCATCCTATGCTCAAGCAAAGTTTTACTACTCTTGTTAGACCTCTTGGTGGAGCCCTTTGGTCGTCCCCTCTTCATAGCTCCTACCGCCTCAACCAAAGAAGATTATTTTGGCCTCACCAAGTCTATAAAAGTCTCGGTTATCGTGTACACCTGCTCCTTTGTCAATTTTCCTGCCCTATAATACTCCTCCATCTCTCTCCATCTCACCTCAGCAAGTGAGAGAAGCATTGTGTCATCTATGAGCATGCGTTGTGGATCGACGCCTTCCCATACTACCTGATGCCAAAACGGGTGTATCTCACTTGGCATGATTGGCTGCTTGGTGAGTATCGCATGGGCAATCCTATGAGGACAAGGAAGACCCATTCGCTCTCTCCACCAATAATCAACACATTCCTTCTCCAACTTCCCCTCATCCTTGTCCTTCATCAACTTGTAGAACATATCCAACAAGATTTTTAGGCAATGTGTTGACACTCTATAAAATAGGCGAACAAATATCGCCTTCACTTCCTTAGGGACACCCTCCACCTATGTTGGAAGCTTGGTACGTGCCAACTCCAAATTGCCCCTCAAACTGCCTACTTGGTACTCAATTTGATCATGGATCCTTCCAATCACCGTGTTGAAGCCTCCCCGAGAACTATCAAGTATTCTTTTCAACACATGGTGCATGCCCTCGACCTTGTAATGAGCATATAATTATATGATGAAGGTACTCCAATTGTTTAAATCAACATGCTTATATGAGACTACATTTACCTATTTGTTGTTCTCGTATTGAAGTGAAGATAGTGGTCGGTCCATGCTTTGACTATGCGCTGCTTGTAAGGCCCAAGCCACAACCTCTACACATAGTTCATCAACCCTCCCCAACGCTCTCTTACTTTTTGGAGTCTCTTGATGTCCGCCTTTTTAGTCATGTTTTTAGGGTGTGTTTTTGTGTGTTTGAGTATTTTTCTTTAGTTTTGTGTTTTGTTTTGAGTCGTTTGTGTAGGTTTTCATATTTTCTTAAGATATGGCGTCTACATAAACTTTGGTGGTGTTTTGTAGGTTTTAGAAGCTGTATTGGAGCACTTTTAAAGAATGGAGCGAAGCCGGTGAAAGATAACACTCAAGAATAAAGAAGATGGAGATTAAGTGCTCAAGTAAAGTTATTTAAGATCAAGTTTGAGCTTGGAAAGAGATAGAGAATTTCGTTACAAGAACATAGGAAAAATAATCGAGTCAATCGGAGTTGTAACGAATCCTCTACGCAAGTTTTACTCAAGGTTGTTCGAAGTGCTGAACAGGGTCGTGCTCGACCCAACCAGAAAGATTGCTCCCAGGACCGACCCTATGAGGGTCGTGCACGACCCAAGTTAGGTCGATCATGGCGCCGACTTTGCATTATTCCATGATCTTTTAGATATATTCTATCTTTGTATTTTAGGAAGGTTGTTTTATTTTGTTTCCTAGTTTAATTAGGGCTCCTTTTTCCTCTATAAAAGGAGGCTAAACCCTTTAGTTTAAAGTTCCAATTTTTAGTTTGATTTTTATTCCGCTTTTTGGCATTGGGAGAAGACTTGGAGAACAAGTTGGAGAAATTTGTAAGACTTCTTATTTTAATTAGAATTTCGGTTTGTCTATTTGATCATGTCTTCGTTCTTCTTTGCTATGAGTGAGTAGTTTTCTTAGATTCTAGGGTTGGGAGAAAACCCAACACAATCATACATGTCTAAAACATGAATTCATGACTTGAATGCTTGAAGATCATATCTATCTATCTTGTGCTAAATTCCTTTGCGATAGTTGAGGCATGACTTGCGATTAACCTAAAAGTGAAAGTGTAAAGTTGATTGCTTGATTAATTCTAAAAGGATTATTTGTGAAAGTTGATATTCCTAGGTTGAAGGATAGATAGAAAGTTGTTTAATTTGCCAAAGTTGATTGAATGACTTGAATTGTTTGCGAAAGTTGACTTTTCTATGATCGTAATTGCATGATAATTGTGAGTTCTTGTTGGAAGCATGTATGATTGTTGTTGCGGTAGCCCTAACCCTAGGATTTGCTCTTTATATATTGATTAAAATTTGTGACTTTGATTCGATCTCGATCTCATAAGGTCGTGCTCGAACCCTTGCTTGTTTTTGTATGCTCGTTCGTGTGTTACTTTGCTCAGGACCGACCCTCACAAGGTCGAGCACGACCCACTTCAGTTCGGTCTCGACATTGTTTGTTCGTGTTTTCTTTGTTTTTCATAGTTTATCAACTAATCTTTAGCACTATTCTCATTCTCGTGGACGAACCTGACTCCGCTATACTCAGCGGGGTCTTGAATATAAATTTATTTGTTCAAGAAACCCTTCAACAAATTAGCGTTGTTGTCGGAGATTGAGCAATAGTGCCTAGTTTAGTTGATATTTGGGTTTGGGACTAGCCCTTACCCTTTTGTTGTTTTTTAATTTTGTTTTCTTTGTCTTTGGTCGCAGTGTATGCCATCTTGTTTTTCCCGGAGAACTTTTGGGATTGACTACGACATCGAACCTGAAAGATCCTTCCACCGACGCTTAAGAGAACAACGAGCAATGGCTGACGCTGAGACTCTTGCTCGACAAATGGAGGAACTCCGCGCTCAGATGCAGCGCATGCAAGAAGAACGAGACGCTTCGGCTGTAGCTGCACAGCGATTCCAGGAGCAACTGAACGCTATCCCAAGGAATGCCAAGCAATACATGCACCCAGAACTGAGGGTGCCTGAATCGGCGATAGTGCTCTCGGAGATCGACCGCACTTTTGAGATTAAATCTCATTTCATATCCTTAATTAAGCGATCTCAATTTGAAGGGAAAACCACTGAATGTCCCATGGAGCATATTAAGAACTTTATTGATTTATGTGACACCATTGCTGCTGACAATGTCTCACTTGAATATGTTCTCTTGAAGGCTTTTAAGTGGTCTCTTACAGGAAAAGCGTTAAGTTGGTTGGAAAGCCTGCCGCCGAGGTCTATTACATCGTGGAAAGAGTTGCATGATTTATTCATGACCAAGTTCTTTCCACGGGCGAAAACAACTGAGCTTAGGAAGCGCATCACCTCCTACCATCAACTTCCAAACGAGACGCTTGTGGAGACATGGGAACGATTCCAAGAGCTTCTACGCCAATGCCCTACTCATGGGCAACCTCCCTATGTTCTCCAAGAGATCTTATTTCAAGGCATCAATGCGGCTACTAAGGATCGCATTAACCTTCACACTGATTGTGGGTTCATTGAGATGACTCCAGATGAGGCATGGGCGTTATTGAATAAACTAACCAACTATGATGCCATGTACGGAACCCAACAAGCTAAGCCGACGGAGAGGAAGCTGTATGAACCACAATCCGATGTGGTTGATCGGGATGTGAAGTTCCAATTCATGCAAGACGAGATCAACTGTTTGAAAAAGCAAGTAAGCTACTTTAAATCTTCTCAATCTTGTCAAGAATGCGGGTCTTCCGCCCATACTACTTCCAATTGCACTAACTTGCAGCAAGTACGAGCCGCCGAGGCTTATGAGGAGGCAAACTACATGAGAGGTTCCTATAAGAACCAAAGCAGTTATGCAGGGAGGAACAATGCTCAACCATCTTGGGGCAATTCCAATTATGACCAATACAAGAAACCCCCTCAACAAGAGCAACGTCCCCCTCTCTACCGTCCTCCGGGCTATCAAGAGCCACCATCATGGGTACAAGGGCTGCAAGAAGGAATCAATGGCGTCCGAGCCGAGATCAACGGAGTCTAGAACGGGATCAACGAAGTCCGAGCCGAGGTCAATGGAGTACGAGCCGAGATGAAAGGTGTTCATGCAAAGTTGGGAGAATTTGACTCGTGGAGAAAGAATGTCGATTCCCAACTTGGCCATCTAGCTACTCAAATCCCGAGACCTCATGGACAATTCCCAAGCCGCCCCGACGAGAATCCGAGAGGCTGAGCAAGCGATGGTGAAATCCGAGCCATGCACCTAAGGAGTGGCAAGGCGTTGCCCGGCCACCCATGCATAAAGAGGAGGAACAAGCCTCAGGACCGACCCACTCTGGGTCGAGCGCGACCCCTTTAGGGTCGAACATGACCCCCTCGAGGGTCGTTCTTGAGGGTGCTGTTAACGAGGAAGAAGAGGCGATCGACCCTCCAAGGGTCGAGCTCGACCACCCTTCACAAGGTAAGTCTTCTAACCCTTCTCTTTTTATTCAATCTCCATCTAAGGTACTTCCTTTCCCTTCTAAGAAATCCAAGGACTCGACGGAAGGAAAATTTAGGCGCTTTGTTAAGTTGCTTCAAGGCTTGAATCTTTCCATTCCTTTCGTCGAGGCCTTGAATGAAATGCCTGCTTATACTAAATTCTTGAAGGAGATTTTATCTACGAAGCGATCAATGTCGGAACTAACAAATGAGGTGAGATCGTTGGAGCTTCCTGAGAAGCTAGGCGACCCAGGTAAGTTTGCTATTACAATCGGTATTGGAGCTTACCATTTCAAAGCTTTGTGTGATCTAGGTGCTAGTACAAGCTTGCTTCCACTTTCAATTTGGTCCAAGACCAACATGGGACCATTAGTACCGGTGAACATGAGGCTATACATGGCGGATGGGTCGTTCGTCAAGCCAACAGGAGTGGTAGATGATTTCCCAGTTCAAGTGAGGAAGTTCTTTGTGCCCAACGATTTTATAGTGATGGAGATGCCCGAGGATCCCGTGGTGCCCATTATTCTCGGACGGCCATTATTAGCCACAGCGGGAGACATCATTGATGTCAAGAACGATCTTCTCACCTTTAACATTGGGGAAGAAGTGGTTGAGTTCCGATTCAACCCAACTATGAAGGAGTCAAATCATGAGGAGGTCAAGATGCTATACACACGCTCCGACTACATTGAGTGCAACAACCCAACGGAGAAATTATTGACTTGGGATCCTCTACCACACGTTTTAAGGGTCTCAGGACCAACCCTCATAGGGTCGTGCACGACCCACTTCAGTTCGGTCCTGACGTTGTTTACTCGTGTTTTCCTTGCTTTTCGTAGTGTATCGACTAATCTTTCAGCACTATTCTCATTCCCGTGGACGAACCTGACTCCCTGTACTCAGCGGGGTCTTGATATAAATTTATTTTACGACCCTCCTGGACGTAAGTGAGGAGCAATGCCTTGTCTTGGATGCACTCAAGGCGGAGCATGAGGAGGAAGTTAGCTTACCTAAGCCTACTCTCGAGCTTAAAGAGCTCCCCGACTCCCTGAGGTACGCTTTTCTTGGCCCTAATTCTACTCTTCCCGTCATTATTAATGCTAACTTAAGTATGGAAGAGGAGAACAAATTGCTTGATGTGCTTAGGACCCATAGGAAAGCCATAGGGTATTCATTAGAGGAACTTAGTGGTATTTCACCCTCATTGTGCGCATAGGATTTATATGGAGGATGATCATAAACCCACTACCGAGCACCAACGTAGGCTAAACCCTAACATGAAAGAGGTAGTGAAGAAAGAAATTCTTAGGATGCTAGATGCCGGTATCATATTTCCTATCTCGGATAGTAAATGGGTTAGCCCCGTACATGTAGTTCCTAAAAAAGGCGGGATGACGGTTGTTGAAAATGAAAAAGGGGAGTTTATTCCAACTAGGACCACCACTAAGTGGAGAATGTGCATAGACTATAGGAAACTTAATAGTGCCACTAGGAAGGATCACTTTCCACTCCCCTTCATTGACCAAGTCCTAGAACGCTTAGCCCAACATGATTACTTTTGCTATTTGGATGACTATAGTGGTTTTTGGCAGATTCCCATTCACCCCAATGATCAAGAGAAGACAACATTCACTTGTCCATATGGGACGTTTGCTTATAGGAGAATGCCATTTGGGCTTTGCAACACCCCGACCACCTTTCAACGATGCATGATGGCCATCTTCTCCGACATGATTGAGGAAATAGTGGAGGTATTTATGGATGATTTCTCAGTTTACGGTTCCACTTTTGATTCATGTCTTGCTAATCTTTCTAGAGTCCTTAAAAGATGTGAGGAGACTAACCTTGTGCTTAATTGGGAAAAGTGTCATTTCATGGTTAGAGAAGGAATTATCTTAGGTCATCTAGTGTCTAAACGCGGGATTGAGGTGGATAAGGCAAAAATTGAGCTTATTGAAAAGTTGCCACCTCCATCCTCCGTGAAAGACGTTAGGAGTTTCTTGGGGCATGCGGGTTTTTATAGACGCTTTATTCAAGACTTTTCTAAAATTGCTAAGCCATTGACTAACCTACTAATGAAAGATGTAGTGTTTAGCATGTCTCCAGATTGTCTTGAAGCGTTTTACAGGTTGAGGAAAGCTCTCGTGATTACCCCCATCATGCAATCACCGGATTGGACACTTCCCTTCGAAATCATGTGTGATGCTAGTGACTATGCCATAGGAGCGGTTCTTGGGCAGCGGAAGGACAAGAAGCTTCATGCCATCTACTATGCAAGTAAGACGTTTGACGAACCTCAGAGTAAGTACACCACAACCGAGAAAGAGTTTCTCGCCGTGGTGTTTGCTTTTGAGAAATTTCGCTCTTACTTAGTAGGTTCTAAGGTGATTGTTTATACTGACCATGCCACTGTTAGATTTCTAATGGCGAAGAAAGACGCCAAGCCTAGGTTGCTTCGTTGGATGCTCTTATTGTAGGAATTCGATCACGAAATTCGAGACAAGAAGGGAGCGGAGAACTTAGTGGCGGATCACCTATCTAGACTGCTCCTTGAGCATATCCAGGAGTCCGGCGGATCAATCCCCATTAATGATACACACCCCAATGAGACTCTTTTTCAAGGCAACAAGGAGCCCCATGGAGACAAGAGTGGTAAAGAAACTAAGGCCTCAAGACCGACCGTATCAGGGTTGAGCACGACCCAAACAGAGGTTGGACCTCTCAGGACCGACCCTGTCAAGACCCCATTAGGGTCGACCACGACCACAGTAGGGTCGATCACGACCCCTACCCTCAATTCAGTCCTCGAGCACGACCCAAATGGGTCGTGCACGACCCTCCCCCTGGGTCGAGCATGTAAGTCTTCTTCATCCTTTTCGGTTCTTTCAAGTTCTAATGATCTACCATCTTTATCTTCTCTCCCTACTTCTATTATTGCTTTACGAGGGTCAAAGACCCCTTGGTTTGCGGATTTTGCTAACTATATAGTAGGAGGCGAGATTCCGGCGGGTTTAACCCCTCAAGCCAAGAAGAAATTCCTCCATGACGTCAAGCAATACTATTGGGATGATCCTTACTTGTTCAAACAAGGAAGCGATCACATCTTTCGACGTTGTATTCCGGATGATGAGATTGAGAGCGTCATTCGCCATTGCCACACTCTACCAACGGGAGGCCATGCTAAGGGATTCAAGACCACGACGAAGATTCTTCAAAGTGGCTTGTATTGGCCAACGCTTTTCAAAGATGTACATGAGTTTGTAACAAGATGTGACGAGTGCCAGCGTTCCGGAAACATCACTTGGAGAAATGAGAATCCACTCACCGGTATCTTGGAGGTCGAACTTTTTGATGTATGGGGGGTAGACTTTATGAGACCCTTCCCTTCATCGGGTCCTTATAAGTACATCCTTGTAGCAGTCGATTATGTCTCCAAGTGGGTGGATGTTATTGCCACAAAAACAAATGATGCTCGGGTGGCTGCTAAGTTCATGAAATCAAACATCTTCCCTCGTTTTGGAGTCCTCCGAGTACTAATAAGTGATGGTGGCTCGCACTTCATTGAGAGGAGCTTTGAAGCTCTTTTGACCAAGTATGGGGTCTCTCACAGGGTGGCAACACCTTATCACCCTCAAACAAGTGGTCAAGTGGAGGTCTCAAACCGTCAAATAAAAAGCATCTTGGAGAAGACGGTATCCCGGTCAAGAAAAGATTGGTCCTCAAAGCTTGATGATGTACTATGGGCATACCGCACCGCCTACAAGACGCCACTCCGCACCACTCCTTACAATTTGGTGTATGGCAAGTCATGTCACTTGCCCGTCGAGCTCGAACATAAAGCTTTATGGGCTCTCAAGGAGCTCAACATGGACTTCGACGCGGCCGGAGCAAAACGTTTCACGGACTTGCAAGAATTAGAAGAATTGAGGCTCAAGGCGTATGAAATGCCAAGATCTACAAGGAGAGAACCAAGAGGTGGCACGATAAGAAGCTTGTCCCAAAACTCTTCAAGGTCGGTGACCAAGTACTCCTTTTCAACTCTAGGCTCCGACTTTTCCCCGAAAAGCTAAAGACTCGATGGAGTGGGCCATTCACGGTTCACCACATTTATCCACATGGGGCGGTCGACCTTATAGACGAGAACGGCGCAATTTTCAAAGTCAATGGGCACCGCTTGAAGAAGTATTATGCAAAGGTGGAACCCGATGAAGAAATCCGAGCCACATGGGCTCTCACCACCTCGGACTGAGCTAAGGTAAGTCGTCAAGCTAATGACGTTAAACAAGCGCTTACGGGAGGCAACCCGGTCTTTAGATTAGATTTTTATTTTTATTGTGTTTTTGATTTCTAGATTAGATTTTTCTAACCTTCTTTAGATTAGGATAGAATATATTTGTTTGGAATGGAATTTTTGTGGGATTCTTGCAGGGGGTCGAGATCGACCCTATTTGGGTCGTGCACGACCTTATCTGGAAATTCCGAAAACACCCTTCTCCATTGAGGTTCACCATGATGAGTTCCACCTTCTTCCAAGCTTCACTGAGTTCTTTGTGAGTTTCTTCTTCTATCTCTTTACTTTTTCATATCATTTTATGCATGAGGACATTGCATGATTTAAGTATGGGGTGGGGGAAGAAGAAATCTCACATGTTGTATATCATTGAGTCTTTTTGTGTTAGCTCTGTTTGTTTATTTGTTAGTTTGTTTTGTTAAGAAAAAACCTTGAAAAAAATAAAAAAAATTGAAAAATGTCGAAAAATCCAAAAATATTTGCTTCTTTGTTTCTTTGTTTTAGGATAGAAGAATGCTTCATCTTAGATGTCCTATGATGAGAACTAATTTTCATGCTTATCATATAATTCCTTTGTCATATTTGGATAGTATAGCCTAAGTCTTGAGAAATTGCTTTTGATTGTGAAAATTGACTTGTGATGAAATTGAGCGTATGTGTCTTGAGTAGAAGTAGTTGCAATCCAACAAAAAAAATTCCTTGTGAGGAATTTTGGCCTTATAGGGAGAACATCAAAAATCCCTCTTTTTTATGTGTGATTTGCTCTCTTTATGCATTTATCGCTTGTTATTGATATGGTTATCAATTTCTTGAAGCCGCTATGAGTTTGTTCATGCATGTTAATTATGATTAAGAACTTATTTTTCATAAGCCTTATTTATCCATATCCTACCTTACATTATCCTCTTTTTGATAGCCAATTTGAGCCTTAAAGCCTTTTATTTTTAGCTCCACAAAATTATTCCCTAGCCAATGAAGCTTGACCCTATCCGGGGATTAGGACTTAGTTTTGGTTATTGTGATGGTTTTGTTGAGTGAGATTGTTTGGTTCAAGTATGGGGTAATTTGGGTTGGGTGAAATGAAGATCTTGCAGTTTGTCATATAAAAGGATTTTGGTTCCCTGAATGCATTTGCAAAGAAAGAAGAAAAAATTGGTACCATCTCCCACAGAAAAAAATGAAGATCATAAGGGAGGAAAAGAAAAGAAAGAAAAAATAAAGAGCTGAATAGTGAAAGTGTGGATGAGCCAAATCTTCCTAAGTGTTTGTAAGCAAGATTAAGTTGGGATATTAAAAGGGTTGAAGAAATAAGAGAGTGTGCATGTTGTTGAGTGAGTTTGGTATGTTGTTTTTATGAGAGTTTTGGTAAATGTGAGTTTTTAGGAGTCTTTGATTCCCGGATTTTATTAGCACCACATGGCCAAATAATTCCCTACCTAATGTTATTACCGAGCACCATTACAACCCGACTGAATGGAGTGCCTAAGTTCTTATGATGATTGATGTGTCTTGACTTCTCTAGGTAGAGAGATTAGTGATATAAGTCTCAATGATAAAGTAGATGTTGCATAAAGATTGAGATGAGAGTTGATTTAATAGCCTAAACACATGAGAGTTGAGAGAAACACATTAAAATCCCTTGTGAGGTTGGATTGTGATTGCCTATGCTTGAGACTCATACATATGTGATGACGTTAAAATTACTTGTCTACTTTTTCACTTGTGTTTAAAATGTTTTGACAAAGGCTATGCTTGAAAATTGTGTTATTGGTCTTGATTTTGCATGATTATTGCTTGAGGACAAGCAAGTCTAAGTATGGGGTATTTTGATGTCCGCCTTTTTAGTCATGTTTTTAGGGTGTGTTTTTGTGTGTTTGAGTCTTTTTCTTTAGTTTTGTGTTTTTGTTTTGAGTCGTTTGTGTAGGTTTTCATATTTTCTTAAGATATGGAGTCTACATAAGCTTTGGTGGTGTTTTGTAGGTTTTAGAAGCTGTATTGGAGCACTTTTAAAGAAAGGAGCGAAGTCGGTGAAAGATAGCACTCAAGAATAAAGAAGATGGAGATTAAGCGCTCAAGTAAAGTTATTGAAGATCAAGTTTGAGCTTGGAAAGAGATATAGAATTTCGTTACAAGAACATAGGAAAAAGAATCGAGTCAATCGGAGTTGTAACGAATCCTCTACGCAAGTTTTACTCAAGGTTGTTCGAAGTGCTGAACAGGGTCGTGCTCGACCCAACCAGAAAGAGTGCTCCAGGACCGACCCTATGAGGGTCGTGCACGACCCAAGTTAGGTCGATCATGGCGTCGACTTTGCATTATTCCGTGATCTTTTAGATATATTCTATCTTTGTATTTTAGGAAGGTTGTTTTATTTTGTTTCCTAGTTTAATTAGGGCTCATTTTCCTCTATAAAAGGAGGCTAAACCCTTTAGTTTAAAGTTCCGATTTTTAGTTTGATTTTTATTCCGCTTTTTGGCATTGGGAGAAGACTTGGAGAACAAGTTGGAGAAATTTGTAAGACTTCTTATTTTAATTAGAATTTCGGTTTGTCTATTTGATCATGTCTTCGTTCTTCTTTGCTATGAGTGAATAGTTTTCTTAGATTCTAGGGTTGGGAGAAAACCCAACACAATCATGCATGTCTAAAACATGAATTCATGACTTGAATGCTTGAAGATCATATCTATCTATCTTGTGCTAAATTCCTTTGCGACAGTTGAGGCATGACTTGCGATTAACCTCAAAGCGAAAGTGTAAAGTTGATTGCTTGATTAATTCTAAAAGGATTATTTGCGAAAGTTGATATTCCTAGGTTGAAGGATAGATAGAAAGTTGTTTAATTTGCGAAAGTTGATTGAATGACTTGAATTGTTTGCGAAAGTTGACTTTTCTATGATCGTAATTGCATGATAATTGTGAGTTCTTGTTGAAAGCATGTATGATTGTTGTTGCGGTAGCCCTAGCCCTAGGATTTGCTCTTTATATTGATTAAAATTTGTGACTTTGATTCGATCTCGATCTCATAAGGTCGTGCTCGAACCCTTGCTTGTTTTTGTGTGCTCGTTCGTGTGTTACTTTGCTCAAGACCGACCCTCATAGGGTCGTGCACGACCCACTTCAGTTCGGTCTCGACATTGTTTGTTCGTGTTTTCTTTGCTTTTCATAGTTTATCAACTAATCTTTAGCACTATTCTCATTCCCGTGGACGAACCTGACTCCGTTATACTCAACGGGGTCTTGAATATAAATTTATTTGTTCAAGAAACCCTTCAACATCTCTCCTCGTATTTTTCCTCCGTTGTTGACATAAATACCCCCCAACATCTATGAGCAAACCTTTTCGCAAGTTTCAAGTCCTTAAGCAAACAAATAGCATATGCTTTAATGTTCATCTTCACATGCACCCAGCATAGTAGATGTTTCACATTCTCTCCGAAAACAGCGTCCTTTGCATTCATGATTGCCTTCTCTCGATCTGTTACAATTGCATTTGGCATTATACCCACTTCCTCAAACAAACTCTTCAAATGCTCCAACACCCATGTATAACTAGCCGTGTCTTCTCTAGATAGAAATGCAAAACCAATGTTGAAAGATTTGTTGGTGCACGTAAAACCAACCATCTCAAGCAATGCCATGTCGTACCTATCACAAAAATAATTTGTTAAACACCTTATAAAATAATCAATGGCTCCATTTTCAACTTTTTAAAAGAGTTTATCTATTGGTCTTATATGTGTTGTCCATAATGACGACATACGGAAACAACTCCAACAAATGCAAGGACGCCGGGTGGACAAAAAAATAGGATATCAATATGATTCGAACCATGTATCCTTTTCGGGAATACTCGGTACTTGTGTTGTTGCAAAAACTGCAGCGCATATTGGGTCACGGTCAAATTTATACGATCCTCTTTTAGAAACTTCGCCCTTAGATTTGCAACTTGTTTTGCCGACGTCACATTACCGGGGTAAAGCTTTCTCAACTGCTCCACTATACGGCTTGGGGGGACGTATATATAGCTCAAATTCCTGACAAGTTCCTTCTGGGCTACTGTCATTCGACCCATAAATGTATAACCAAGTAGACTATTTGGCAGGTCGTGGTTGTGGACTCTGCAAACAACAGTTAGGGCCCATTTTCCAGTTGATTTACTCCGCACCCAAGCAACTCAAATTTGCAATCACACTTTCTAAGTAGTGTGCGCACACTAGGTGGTTTAACAATTGGGATAACTTGACCCTTCTTTCCTGATCTATACTTAACATGCCTATGACATGCCAGTATAACCACGTTTGCATTTGATGTTTTTATGGGTAATACCATCATACATTCACTACCGACATTCCTTGCCCAAACAATCATTTCATCTTGATTGTCCCACATAGTATCGTTATGAAATTCAATAGAAAAATCTTTCCTATGTACCTATGTATATGAATTCACACATAATTTTCAATTCTACAAACAACTATGTATGAACAAGAATTTTAATTATGTATACTCAATCGTTAATAAAAACTTGAAATCAAAACTTACCTCGGATTCGAAAATTTCGTCTTCGTATTCTCCTTCTTCTTCAAAAGAATGTAATGGCACCATGGTAATGTTGAATCTGAAAAGGGTGAATCAGTGGATGACATTGTATTTACAACTTTGAAAATTCTACCTGTTTTCAAGGAGAATTTTTTTTGTCCTTCTCCAAATCCCCTCTCCCCGCCGTCGATGAAACTCTATTGCGAAACAATAACTGTGCCGCACACATAGGGTTTATGAAGTGTCGAATAAAAGTAACCGTGCCGCTTCATGAAGCGTCCACAAGAGTCCGATTTTTTTTTTTCACTTTATATACGAGTACCCGCAATCTACATGATTATGAAACGGCACGCTTCATGAAGCGGATTTTTTTTCTTATGTGCCTGTATAAAAAATTGTGTGCAGATTGGCTCGGCTAACTATAAGAGTTTATATTGGCTCATATTCGTGGCCAAAACTAGAGCGTGTTATTTTAGAGTTTATAATCTAAAAATCCTCTCTATTTAGATGAGACAAATATAATCCACATTGACAACTTTGATCTTGTCAAATTCGGGCTCAGGCTTGGTATGGGCCATGATGGGCCGGCCCATCATAAAACTGAGGAGCTGAAAAAAATCCGCTCTGTTTTATTAATTTTCTGTAAAAAAAATAGCGACTAGCGCTAAACCCTGACGAATAATTTTGGTTCGTTGTTCCATAAACCCAAAACTTCTCACACACCCTACGCCGCCGCGCCACCGCCAAATACCAACCCGCCAGAGTCGCCGGAATGGGGAAGCTTGGGAAGAAAGCCAGGAAGTTTGCTAAGAAGGGTCTCCAATCTATTCACAAGCAGAAGCGGAAGCAGAATATCGCCTTCAAAAGGAAGAAAAAGTCACCAAGTATGCTTAACCTACTTTCTTCCTGCTATATTGTGAATTTATGCATGCCGTGTGCATTTCTACTGGGGTTGATTAGGAGGGTTTCCTCTTAGCGTGACTTATCGCAGCGTTAATAGGGACATTATGCTAGTAATGGCACCATGGTAATGTTGCGGAGTTTTAATTTTGACGTTTTCTGCTCGAAAAGGCGTCTAATCTTTTCTAATTTTGCAATGATATCGGGGAGTAATTACTGGAAGCTGGAAAAAAAGGAGATTGTTTAAGTAAGGATGGATTTGAGTTGGATATTTGATAACTGATTTGCAATTGAAGTAATGATTCTGTTTAATCTTGTTCTAGTAGACGGAGAGTATTAAAGAAGTGCCTTTGTTTTGCTATAAAAGAAAAATCCTACCCATTTGCTATTTTTATTTAATGGTACTTTATTAGTATTTAGTAGTAAAGAAGGTCCAGGCTTGATTTCGGAGGCGTTTCATACATTTTTTTGTTCTGCACTGAGGTTATTGACTTTTCCCATAAAGATGAGTTTTAAGTTAAGTTCAAAGTAAAATTCTATGTTGGTTTTAATACCAATATCTTATGACATGTAACTATGTCAGGAGACGAGCTTGATGCTGCTGAAGGCCAAAATCAAGATAGTGCATCACTACAAAATCTGAGGTAGAATCACATGAATAAACTTGTAACCTGCCAAAGTTTGAAATCTTTGTTCGACTTGAAAGCTATCCATGGTATTCATCCTTGTAATGTGTGAATTTATAGGAAGCCATTGGATGAAAATATTGTAGACGCGTCTCTTGATATTTTCCCTTGTGAAGAAGAGGATAAGTTGGTTGATGAAAGTTCAGACAGTGATGGATATCTTACCGAGGTCTTATCATCTGCTTGTGATTTCTTGAATGCATTTTGTTTCTGTTTTTACTGTGCGGCCTTTGACTGTAATAATGTAACTAGCAGGATTCAAGCTGCTTACATGCTGGTGTGAGCGATAATGAGAACCATCTAGAAGGTGAATCTGATACCAAACCTATTTGTATATTCTTCATGGTGGGATTGTTTCCTAAAGTAGGCAATATGCTTACAGAAAATGGTGATGGTAGCTCATTGTCAGAGCAGAACCAGAAAATATTGTCTGAAATCAAGGAGCAAAAGAAAAAGTTGGAGAAACTAAAGCAGAAGGTAAATAAATAAATATCAATTCATAAGGGCAACTTCTTGATTGTCATATGTACTACTAAGGTTATAATCCACATCTAATTTCGTTGTATTTTCACAAGATGCTAGAGGTGTATATTTTAGCACGTCTGAGCTCTAATTATAGAATGAAGTATATTAGGTTGTCTAATTCACTCTGTAATTGGTGTACATACAAAGAAGATCAGGAGAGAAGTGTTGGGAAGTTGCATTTTGTTTCTAAGTATAATTGTCCATATTATCCAGTGAAGGTCAAATGTATACCTTTGGCTCTCTCTTTAACTATCTTTCTCGATCGTTTGTTCAACGCTTTTCCTGCATCCTCCTTGTCGATGGGATTTTGATTTGAGTTAAACAGAGCTGTTCAGGCCTGTTGAAAGTGGTATTGTAAAAGCAATTTGGCATTGGATTTTTAAAATAAGAGATTATGCAGAACTGCGGACCTTCTTCGCGGCATAAAATCTATGCAAATCTCCGACTAAGTTTGGAAAAGCTTGGTGTTAGGTTTGGCTTCAGGATTCAACTAAGAAGTTCGCTACTAGACAGTCTCTTGGTCGATCTTTTAATATACTAATGAAGTGTCCTATTGTCATTTATAAACATATGAAAATGAGAGTAAATTAAGAATTGTTTACCATATTCTAGTTTCTCGTTTACTTTTTTCTTCAGCATCAATCTTTTCTGTTCCTCATAACCTGAATTTGTAGTAGTTGTTAAATTTTTTTTTCCTTTTTTTTTTTTGATGAAGATTATATTTCATTTTCTGTCTTACATGATTATGGTTATAATATTCAGGATCCTGGATTCTTAAGCTTCTTGGAGATTCAGAGGAAGAACACTGAATCATTTCGAGATGATGAAATGGTATTCTATCTTTTTATGCTTCTTTTCTATGAGCATTTTGGGGATAAACAGTTTGCATTTATGCCCAGTCGTGTGCACATACATCTTTACTAGTAGCATGGCACATTCAGTAAAGTGCAATATAGAATGGTGTGTATACTCTTGTATAGTGCGAAGTCAGCATTTGATAATATAATGTTTTGATAATATAATGTGATGGTAGATTTTTATATTCTCCAAAAACAATCTACGCTCCAAGTAGTGTTTGTTTTCTTAAAGAAAATTTAGAGAAGTTTTTTTGTTCATAGGAGATGCTTTAGAATAGTGTTTTTTTTTAAACAAGAAATGAAAAATAGCATGAATTTTGAATATTTCATGTTTCATTTGGTTTTAACTGTTCCTTGATTATAAATAGATTGAATATTAAACTTAAGTCATCAGAATGCACCTTATTTATCATCATTATATGTGACTAGCAAATCTCTGCTGGCCTGAATTGGTTATATGTAGAGCACTCTTTTTTCATAACCAACTCTTCCATGTCTAATATTCTATATCCAACCAAAGTTAGTATGTGAACACTGCATACTTTATTTAAAC
Organism: Fallopia convolvulus; assembly: GCA_964016875.1. Classification (NCBI taxonomy): domain Eukaryota; kingdom Viridiplantae; phylum Streptophyta; class Magnoliopsida; order Caryophyllales; family Polygonaceae; genus Fallopia; species Fallopia convolvulus. Next base: position 53,591,239 of record OZ024721.1, read on the forward strand.
TTTTATAATACTTATGCCAAGTTTTCTTTGATTTTATCATTATTATTTGACAATCTTTATCACTACCTGCAATGTCTCTTGTATTGCGAAGCTACATTCAACCAAAGTTAGTATATGAAAACTGGATGTTTCTTTCAAATCTCAATCTCTCTTGTATTGTGAAGCTACATTTGTTGCTTGGTTTTCTCACTTTGAATTGGTCTATTTGTTGCAAGATTCAATTCATTACATTTATATGTCATTGGCTGTCAGGATTCTGATGATGATGAAGAAGAAGAAGCTGGTGATCATGAAATGCAATCTGAGAATGGCAATATCTCAAGGTCATTGACAAATTCCCTCTTGAACGATTGGTCTCGTTTAGTCATAGAGCAGCACAATATGTCTGCACTTCCTAGTCTGCTGAATGCTTATCATACAGCATGCCACTTTGGAGCCGACTCCTCTCATGCACATGATTCTGTCCCATTATGGAGGCTGCAAAATTCTGAAACTTTTTGCAGTGTGATAATGTTTATGCTTCGTGAAGGTGATAATGTATTTAGGGACCTGCTGGGTATATCTTCCACTAACTGCAAGATAGAAACTGTACTCGAGTTGCAGAAAACTTCAAAATGGAAACAAGTGAAGCGAATGATCAAGTCATATTTGAGAAGTACACTTTTCCTTTTGAGTCAGATTACTGATGCTGAGATATTGATCTTTGCCCTTAGCCGGTTGAGAGCTTCTCTTATTTATTTTGCAGCCTTTAAACCTTTTCTGCACAAACTGATACAGGTAACTTTCCCTAGTAATTTGAGAAAATTAAAACTATTATCTTTGCGTGCTGAAATGGCTTATTTGGCTATGATAAATCTTTTGAGATCGGGTTCCAGAACTCTTATAATCAACTTGTTTAATTGGAATTTCCTCGAGTATTTTCATTTTTGACCAAGGTCCTAAACCTGCCTAGCGGAACACCTTGAAATCATGCATTTCATGATCTATGTAGAAAAATACTATATCATCATCATCATCATTAACCCAGTGAGGCTCCGTTACAGCGGAATCTGGGGGGTCAAGATGGAGGTACCCCTGCCCAAGGGAAAGGGGTACGCCCGATAGACCCAAGAAAAACTGAAATTCAGCTATGTGACAATAATAACTGAATTTAGTTAGAATGGCCAAAATTGATATAGGGACTAAATCCATCTCAAAGGCACGGATATATTGGCCCAAATTATTAACTATAGTAGTAGTTAATTTCTAACTTTTGATTGTTTTATTAATATAGTAACATTCCTAATCTGCAACTTCTCTCTATGCGCTTCAGGTTGCAGTCCATCTGTGGGCATTAGGCGATGAGTCTTTATCATCATGCTCCTTCAGGATCCTTCATGATGTGGCTTCATTGTTTGGATCTGATATCTATAATGACTGCTTAAAGAAAATGTACAAAGCCTACTTATCATGTTGCAAGGTCACGGAGCCTGTTAATTCAAATCACAGGCAGTCACTCAGGGATTCATTTGTCCAATTATTCTCTATAGATCTGCAGAAGTCAGTAGACCTGGCATTGGTGTCTACTCAAAGACTAGCTAAGATATTTGAGCTAGGCTTAAGGTCAAAGAGTGAGGTATGTGAAGGCATCTTACTTGTGTTATTTAGTATAAATTAACTTCAGAGGAGTACTGAATAGTGTCATTTGGTTTTTGCTTTCATGGCAGGATGCTCTAGAGAAGATCTGTAGTTGGGAATACGTTATGTGCATCGATCTATGGGTTCAGTTTGTATCAGCAAACATAAAAGACAACAATCTTCAAGGACTGTCATACTCTATCATTCAGATTATTAATGGGATGGATCTCCTATTTCCTGGGCCACAATATATGCCTTTGAGAATCAAATGTATTCAGTGGTTAAATCAGCTGTCATCTTCTAGTGGAATGTTCATCCCTGTCTCCTCTTTGGCCTTTGATCTTCTGGAGTACAATACAGGGAAGGAAGGTGGAAAACGTGGAGAAGCCGTCAACTTTCAGAAGGCTTTAAAGGTTTGAATGACTACTTGTTTCATTTGTTTGTGAAATACTTGTGATAAAATGCTAGTTAAGTTTGTTTGAGTTACCTTACTAATGTGGGTTTGATTCTTGGAAACCAACCCTTATTAATACCTTTTGGAGTGCATTTATGAAATATTAATAGGGTCCATTCTTGGCATTCCATTTATTGGTTTTTTTTACCATCATAATCACATAGGTCAACAATGTGTTTTTGCTGCAAATGAATCCAGCTGTCTTTACTAGGTCAAAATGTGGCTAGAATCCGTTAAGGTCTGAGTCTACAACTCCACATGAAGATTCTCATGAAAATTGAATAATTTTAACTAGAAGCTGCATGCTTGAACAACTTCTTGAGTCCTATGTTCTCTAATTTGCTTTATTGCATACACATAGTTGTATCCTCATTCCTGTAGTCTTAGCAGGAAAATTCTTTGTTTGAACTTGAGTTGTAGCCTTTTTACTTATTTTTTTATCCTAGTCCTTATTACTGTCCTTATATGTTTGCTGCCTGCTTCCAGCTGCCAAAAAATTGTTTCAAGGCACAGAAGTTCCAGGAAGAGTGTGTTTTAGCTGCTGTGGAGTTACTTTCGGCACATTTTGCTCAGTGGAGCTACCACATATCCTTTCCTGAGCTGGCAAATTTTCCTGTTGTTCGCTTGAGGAAATTTCTTGAGAAATTAACAGTTGAGGGTTTACGTACTGTGGTGAAGCGCCTAATCGATCAGGTATTGGTAACTTTCTTTATGCATGCAGATTTCATTTGTCACTTGACCAGGATTTAGTTTTGAGGAGTTTGCTAAGGAATTGCTCGATTAGAAAGTGTTCTGCAGCCTCTCCTCTGAATTTAACTGTGTTTTTACTTTTTAGAGGTTTTCTTGTAACAAGAATTTCTTGTTCCATCTTCATGTCCTTTTCAAAGAGTGAAAAATGTAAAATCAGCAGGATATGGATAAAGGTTCACTTTATTCATGTAGGACTATGAGAGATCTAGTTTAGTATATATCTTGGGAATAGGGGGTTCTTGCTGGGAGTTTGCTCTGAACTTTGAGTTTAATGAAACATAAGGTTATAACTCATGCCTTTTCAAAATCTCCTTACAAGAGAACCAACTATTTAACTTGAAGAATTTTGTAGTATTATTTCTTTTTTATACTGCAGCCTTGATTTGTGGTTGTTTTTGCTGTTTTCAACCTGTAGGTGGAGAAGAACATTGAATTCGTGCAGAGAAAGAGGGATGTTGTCTCATTTTCACCAAAAGACCAAGAATCCGTGAAATCCTTTGTTCAGGTATTCATTCACCTTTACTTTTCTATCCTACAACTGAGGGAATTTATTCTTATTCGTGTGTGGTTATTGTGTAGATTGAGAAGAGTAGTGCAAATACGGCGTTCTTTCAGTACTACAAAAGCATAATTGAAAAGGCCACTTTGAGGAATGCAATACTGGGTGACAAAATGAGGTATAATTTAATACAAGTCATATATATATATATATACCGATTCCATTTTTCATTTTAAAATAAAATTCAATTCTTACAACGTCAATTATTTTCTATCCAACCTTGTCAATAAAATGCATGTCAAAAAATGGCTTTGGTATCACTGTGAAGAAAATATAACAGCACATAAGTTAGAAATTTAAATGGAAGTTAGAAATGAAAAACGAAAATCTTGCATGTCAAGAAACATTTGGAAGCAGCTATGGGTTCTTGCATTTGCATATATTGCCTTCTCTCTAATGTCTGCTCTTCTCAAATGGTAATATTAGCAGTTCAGAGAAGCATAATAAGCCGAAGAGAAGAAAACGACAGCCTTCAAACTCTACAACAGCAAGTGCAAACATCAAGAGTAAGAAGCTGAAAACTTGAGGATATCATTGCTTTTATTTTTGTAGAATTAATTTCTCACAAATTTTGTTCAAACATTGACATGTTTGTCGTGTTTTGTTGCGCTGTTGAACTATGCTCATGTAGTCAATCTATAGAAATACTGAAAAATACCATTTCTCCGCCTTCAATGGAAAAATGTCTGTTGCCATTTTACCTTGTGCAATTTGCTTTGGTTTTTGACTTTTGATGGAGTGAGTTCATATAATTAAACTATGCTTCTGTATGACGTTAAAAAATGTCATTTGCGTATCAGCGTATGACATTTGCGTAATCTGTGTTATATTGACATTTTTGTGTTTTAAGATTTTTTTCCCGTTTTATTTGTTTAAAGATAGATAAAGTCATTTTGTATGAAAGGTCAATGTATATACTTCAATAGTTGGCTCAACTGATCGGTATTCACAAATTGAGCATTTTTGTCCCAAAATGAAAAGGTGATGGCCCGGTTTGTAAATTTATTCAAAGAGTGGATATTTTTAAGTAGAGTGCGCAATAAACTATAAAATATAGGATATTTTATAAAATTTTAAAAAACTGCGGTAGAGAGTGCGACCACCTTAAAAAATACATGTTTGTTTTATGGAAAAATAGTACTATTTTTTGGGTAGAAAAAAAAATAGAAGATACTTAACACCCATGATCACAAATAACACGGAAATCATTGGCATACATTCCATTATTTTGATGTCTTGGTTGATCTTCACCTATATAAAACATGAAATCATTACACTCCAATCATTAACTATTTTTGGTCAACAATCAACTGATCACAAATAGCACACGAAAATTAACTACTCAATGACTTCAACATATCATTCAACCCATTATAAGAAGAACCTCCTTTTTGCACAGCCTTATGTGCCAACTCCTTCAACTCCAAAGCCCTCCTCCTCATCTCCCCTCCACCCATCACCCTCCTCACCGCCGCCTCTACATCCTCCCTTCCGACTGTCGCCTCCGCCGCCGTCCAATCCGAGTTCCGATTCGCCGCTCCGATCGAAACCCCGACCCTCAAAACCTCGGTTATCAGCTTCTCGTTCATGAACTGCTCCGCGAACATCGGCCATGTCACCATCGGCACCCCGCCCGAGACTCCTTCCAGGGTCGAGTTCCACCCGCAGTGCGTCACGAACCCGCCCGTGGCCACGTGGTCCAAGATCATGACCTGTGGGGCCCATCCTCTTATGATGAGCCCTTTGCCTTTGTTCCTCGCCTCAAACCCGCTCGGCAGCCATTGTTCGTTGTTGTTGTTGTTGTCGTCGTTGTTGTTGACTTTGTTCACCACCCAGATGAATGGGTGGACCGACGCCTCCAGGGCCAGTCCGATCTCGATTAGCTGGGCGGAAGACATGTGAACTATGGAGCCGAAGCAGACGTAAATAACCGAGTTGGCGGGTTTTGAATCGAGCCACTTTAAGCACTCGTTCGCATCTATGTTCGATTGCTTCCCCCTCGTCGCCTTGTCCTCCATTTTCCTATGTATATATGTTGGAAATTTGATCAAATAAGCCAAAGAAATCGATCCGCCCATAACTTTTGTACATTAACATAACTTCATCGATCAACACAAAGATATAATTTGAAAAAACGGTCTCTTTATTATAGAGTATATAGATATACCGGAAAAATAAATATTGATCGAACCCATATTTGCTCAATGGATACAATCTGTTTCATGGTAAAACTTCATATGGTTTCGACGTACTTTTATCTTCAACAAGCGGCCCGTACTTTACAAGTAGTTTTACACTCGTTTTTTTGAAAATACTCTCACACAGACTAACTTAAAGTTGTGGCTCTCACTAACTCCAACTCAAGCTCACTCTACGTACAACTTGCTTGATAGCTCAAGTACACTTAATTCACTCTTAAAGTTTGAGCTAGCTCACAACCTCTAGTTGAGCCCTCTTGCTCAATGCTACAAAATTCCTACACTAATCCCAAGGTTAATGAACTTACTAATAATATCTAAACCAAATAACTTGTAAGCTTAATATAAGATTTTCAGCATGTATAATATAATCTAAAACATCCCTCAAACACATAATAACACAAGGAAAAGAAAAATAGTAAGCTTATCTACACTGTTTTAAAAATCATGCCTAGGCGTTAGAAGGTCTCAATCCGTCTAGCCGTCCAACTAGATGTGGGTTCGGTTCCAGTGAAAATGTGGAACCGAACAGAAAAAACCAGAGGTGTTCCAGAACCGGTGGAACAGGGGTCGGCCGGTCCCGGTTCCACTGATCTCGAACTGCCCGGTTCTGAACCATTGGAAACCGTCAATGGTCGTAGTTTTGGATTTCCAACAACTATTTTTTTAAAAGGGTTGGAAAGCCCTGGAACTGAACAGAGGAACTGAGGGTTGGCCGATTTCGGTTCTGGAACCGGCTACCTCCAACTTATCTAAGCGCCTGTCTTAGACTACCTAGACAGTCGTTCTGGCCGTTTAGGCACTCCGCCTAGCATTTTTAGAACATTTATGTATAAACTTAATTACTTGATCTCGCTCACCTATAACACAAGGAAACCGGGCCAAGACTCCAACACTTGTTCCCGATAAGCTTCTTATAGTACTCGGCATAATCGACCTCCATCTCATAAAAAGTGTTAAAGATAACCCCAAAACACCTCTCCTCCACCGCCTCAAACGCCTTCTCCATCACCTCCCTAAACGGACGGTTCTCCTCCGCCGCCTCCTCCGTCCACACCGGCGCAAGCTCCCTCCTCCTCATCCTCACTCCTCCAGGCACCCCGGTCACCACAAACTCCTCCTACTCCCCCTCCACCGCCCACTGCGGTCGGTGCCTCCTTACCGCGTCCGACACTGCCGTGGCAAAATACCCGCCCCCGTTGAACGCCACCCACGGGACACCCGCCGTGAACGCCACGTCAGCCGTCCACGGCAGGAAGAAGTCCGCCACCAGGCAGCTCGGCCGCTGCCGCCTCAGCAGCTCCTTTAGTGGGCCCTCGGCGATCATCTTGAGAGCCTCTATGAACTTGTTCGATTCGGCGGTTGCCGATATCTGGCTGAGGTTCTCGAGCCCCGCTGGCAAGCCCACCTCCTCCGACGGGAACCGTACGATCTCGAGATCGACGGTGCCCAATTCGGAGAAGGTTGCGGCGTTGGCGGGGGTGGTGACGAGCGTTGCCTTGACGCCGCCGCGGGCGGCGAAGAGGCGGGCGATGTCGAAGAGTGGGATCATGTGACCGTGTGCCATTAGAGGGAAGAAGATCAAGTGTAGTTGGCTCGACTCATGACATTCTTTGGTAGCCATGATTGATTGGTTGTTTAGCTAGATATCTTTTTTGTGCTATCGACACTTTTTTTTGTTTTGCCCTTCTCTCCCTATTTAATTCAAAGAAATTCCATTAAGTTCAACATTGATGACGACGTCTATGATTTATATAGCGTTTTTTTTGGTCGAAAGACAACGGGTCTAATTGACGACGGGACTAATTTCTTTTTTTTTTTGGGTTGAAAGACAACGGGTCTAATTTTTTTTTGTTCAAGGGTATTACCGGTGTGAGTCGAAACGGACACCTCATTGTATTACCATAAAGACTTAACCGCTTGATTAGATGCCCGAAAGCAGACAACGGATCTAATTGAGAGTCATTAAATACAGCGTTTTTGTTTTATAGACTAGACTAGATGTTTAATTGGGTAGGTTTTGCTATAGCTTTGTATGATTGAAAATTTGGCGGCATTATTACGTGGTGGGAGTAGATAGATGTAAAAAGGAAATATACAAAACACACTCCATTTTTTGGTAGCCATTGGATTTCTCAAATCAATAAAGCCCGACAACTATCAAAGAAAAGCTGGGTGGATGAAGTTTTATTTATTTATTTATTTATTTATTAACGTAGTAAATATTTAAATTAAAAACTAAGGACAATCATATCATGCTTTTGTTTTCATTTAAACTTTCACTATGAACTTATACAAGTAGAAAGTGATTTTATGTGAAAAGTTATTTTTTGTGTTTTAAAAAACGTAAAAAGAAGAAAGATGTACAGATTTTAAAAGTATTAAAAGTAGTTTTTGGGTAGAACTCTCGGTGCCAAATGATTGAGTCTGAATTCCATGTTATTAGAGACTGTCCCCGTATCCGTAATGTCTGGCTTGCTTTATTTGGCAACGAGCACCCTACAGACTTCTTCTCATGTATGGATATGCAGCTATGGATTTCTAAAAACCTGGCCAAGGAGGACAAAGCAAGCACCATGTTTGCCACAATGATTTGGTATACTTGGAAATGCAGAAACAAGCTTGTTTTCGATGGTGTCGATGAGATCATATCCCTTTCCCGGAACGTGATCAATACCACTGAGTGTTATTGGAAGGCAAAAGCAACAACCAATCTTAATCTCATTGGAGTGCCCAATTCGAGTATTCAAACTGAGAGCTCGACTGTTTGGATGCCTCCTTCCCCGGGTTGGCTTAAGCTGAATGTGGATGGCTGTTCCAAAGGCAATCCGGTCCAAGCTGGTGGGGGCGGCTTACTGCGAGATGCTCAGGGTAATTTTCAGGGCGGTTTTACTTTCCGTTGTGGGGATTGCCGTGTTCCGACTGCCGAACTCTGGGCGGTGTTTCATGGACTGACCTTTGCTAAGGAGAATGAAGTGATCAATCTAATTCCGGAAACAGATTCAAAGCAGACGGTTTCACTCATTCATTCAGAAAATATTTCAACACATGCTGACTATTTTCTGATTGAGCGATGTCGTGAGTTGATTCAGGCTGATCATTGGAGTGTGCATGTCATTTGGACCAAACGTTCCGCCAACGCTGCTGCTGACATGCTAACCAATTATGCTTTAGATTCCAACAACTCATATACTAGTTTTATTGATAAGCCTAATTGTATTCTTTCTATTCTTGCCAAGGAGATTGTAGTCCCGCTGGGGCAAAACTGATTTTATCATTTAAATAAATTTTCGCAGAGGCCTAGCCTCCTTTCATGACCAAAAAAAAAAGAAATTAGTTTTGGGAGGAAAGTAAAACAAGTCCTATGACGAGCTAGGGTAAATGGGCTACATTCTCAATGGGCTTATACTATGATCAACCTAGACTAGGCCCAATATCTAATACATTAATGCATAGACACACTCCTAGGAGCTTGCAAGTTGCAAAGACCTTATAATAGTTCCTCCAACAATTCACTCAAATCATTATAGGACGACCCTCCTTGTTGAGCCGCCTTCCAAGCCAACTCTTTCAACTCTTGTGCTCTCCTCCTCATCTCCTCCGCCTCCTCCCCCACCACCACCCTCCCCACCGCCGCCTCTATCTCCGCCCTCTTCACCCTCGCCTCTGAGACCATCCAAAAGAAGATTAAAAAATTATTACTTTTGAATGTTTTAATCCTTTAAGAATAAAATTTATAACTTTCAAAAACTTGTATGTACACAAATTGGGCATTTTTGTCCCAAAATGAAAAGATGATGGGTCGGTTTGTAATTTTATCCAAAGAGTGGATATCTTTAGGGTAGAGTGCGCAACGAACTACAAAATATAGGATATTTTATGAAATTCGAAAAAGTTGGGGTAGAGAGCACAACCACCTCAAAAACTGGGGGTATTTAAATCAATTTTTCCTATATTCTAACAATCTAACTTAATTATTTGATTAAACAATTGCAAGTGTCATTTTGCCTCAAAATGGTTATGCTGTAGCCGTGTAGACGCAAATTAGTTACAAACTATACATCGTAACCCAATCGATTAGGCCCAACTAAACCGGCCCAACACCCATTCACCCCAGACTTGAGCTCGCCCCGGCATAAGGGCCTTTCCGTCAAATGACAAAATCCTCATTACTATAAAATCTCAGTGCACTCATCCCTTGTTGCTTCGCGAATCCTCTTCTGATTTCTCCCATCCTCTGTCACTCTGTGGCAAGGTTCTAGCGAAGCTCCACTCACGTAACAACTCTTAACCTTTCTTTGTATCTGAGTAGATTAGAGTGATGTTCTTTGCAGTTTAGTAGATTTGATCGTTGCTTTTGCTTTTGATTTGAAATTTAAATGGTAATCCTGTTGTATGCTGCTATTTTTGAGCTGCTTATACGCACATCTTTATTAGTAATCAAGTGAATGATCTTTGGTTTTTATCATGCTGGATGTTGTTTTGAATTGTAGATTTGACGATTTAGATGGCTGAATGCTGATATATAGTTCGTTCTCGAAACTTCAGTAATTGTGTGGGGGGTGGATACTTTCATTGTTTCATCTCCCTGTACAAATTACTCCAGAAGTTGTTATTGGTAATGAAATTAGTTATGCAGGGCGGATCGTTTTTCCTCGATTTTAATTATGATATATGTATATGATTTTCTCTCTGCTGAGTATTTAAATATATTAATCATAAATTTTCAGAACTTCAATTCAATTTCCTGTTCTGTGGATGTGTTGATTAGCAAAATACTCTTCCATGGATTGTTACACTATGCGGTATTTGGACTGTATTGTACGTTTGTCTTCTATCTCTGGTAGCACTAGAAAGCTTTTTGTGGATAGAACTCTACTAGGTTCTGGATCAAGTTGTTGACTGATTTGAGTTCATACAATATCACCAGTGATAATATTGGCAACATCGTGATTTTTAGCAGCTCAAAAAATTTGACTATAAAGTCATTTATCATTGTTAAGTGGGTGATATTTTATTTCTCCCAGCTGTATGCATCATAAATTTTTTGTTTTTCTTTGATAGAGATTCTTTCATCATTAATCAAACCTTTCCAACTTTGCAACCTTTTCTCAGATACTTTCCAAAAATGGGCAAGGAGAAGGTTCACATTAACATTGTGGTCATTGGCCATGTGGACTCTGGGAAGTCTACCACAACTGGTCACCTTATCTACAAGCTTGGTGGAATTGACAAGCGTGTGATTGAGAGGTTTGAGAAGGAAGCTGTTGAGATGAACAAGAGGTCATTCAAGTATGCCTGGGTTCTTGACAAACTGAAGGCTGAGCGTGAACGTGGTATCACAATTGACATTGCCTTGTGGAAATTTGAGACCACTAAATACTACTGCACTGTTATTGATGCTCCTCGACACCGTGACTTTATCAAGAACATGATTACTGGAACATCTCAGGCTGACTGTGCTGTCCTCATTATTGACTCAACCACTGGAGGCTTTGAAGCTGGTATCTCCAAGGATGGACAGACCCGTGAGCACGCTCTTCTGGCTTTCACTCTTGGTGTTAAGCAAATGATCTGTTGTTGTAACAAGGTATAATGCTGAAACACGATAAGCTATTGTTGTCTTGACATTTTTTGTTTATCTTTGTTTGACAGGGCGTCCTTATGTTATAAGTACTTATTAGTAATTAGTAGATCACACATTAAGTAGTTATAGACTAATAAAACCGCCTGTATGAATTTATAATGGCTTAAAGTTAAAAGTATTTATGTGTGATAACTTATGAGTACTCATATATGTGATAAATAGGCAACTACTTGTACAATATGTTGTTGCAAGGAAAAATGTCATTATAAATAGTATTGCCAAACACAATGTTAGTTCTCATCTTTTTGTTTGTTAACAGATGGATGCTACTACTCCCAAATATTCGAAGGCCAGGTATGATGAAATTGTGAAGGAAGTTTCATCATACTTAAAGAAGGTTGGTTACAACCCAGATAAGATCCCTTTTGTCCCAATCTCTGGTTTTGAGGGTGACAACATGATTGAGAGATCCACCAACCTTGATTGGTACAAGGGTCCAACCCTCCTTGAAGCCCTTGACCAGATCAATGAGCCCAAGAGGCCCTCAGACAAGCCCCTCCATCTCCCACTTCAAGACGTCTACAAGATCGGTGGTATTGGAACTGTCCCAGTTGGCAGAGTTGAAACCGGTCTCCTAAAGCCCGGTATGGTTGTCACCTTTGGTCCAACTGGGTTGACCACTGAAGTCAAATCTGTTGAAATGCACCATGAAGCACTCCAAGAGGCTCTTCCTGGTGACAATGTCGGTTTCAATGTCAAAAACGTCTCCGTCAAGGATCTAAAGCGTGGCTATGTCGCCTCTGACTCTAAGAACGACCCAGCCAAGGGTGCTGCTAGTTTCACTTCTCAGGTTATTATCATGAATCACCCAGGTCAGATTGGAAACGGCTATGCTCCAGTTCTTGATTGCCACACTTCTCATATTGCTGTGAAGTTTAGTGAGATCTTGACCAAGATTGACAGGCGATCTGGTAAGGAGCTTGAGAAGGAGCCCAAATTTTTGAAAAATGGCGATGCTGGGATGGTTAAGATGCTTCCAACTAAGCCTATGGTTGTGGAGACATTTGCTGAGTACCCACCACTTGGGCGGTTTGCTGTGAGGGACATGAGGCAGACTGTTGTTGTTGGAGTTATTAAAAGTGTTGAGAAGAAGGATCCATCTGGTGCCAAGGTTACTAAGGCGGCTGCCAAGAAGGGTGTCAAGTGAACCGATATGCCTTCCGAGGCAAAACTCAAACTTTATTATCAAAATAAAGTCTTGGTCTATATTGCTAGTGTTGCTTTTATCTTATGCTATTGTTTTCCGGATTTCTATTGTCTGTTGTCACCTGGTTTTGGTACCCCTTCTCAGAATTGGGTGCTGGATAGACGGTGGCATGTCTTTCGTGTCTTCTATTATCTAATCGACGTTTACGCTATATAGCTATTGGTGCACTGTGACTTGATAACCAAATAAATGGAGTTTTATCTTTATATTATGGTTTATCAAGTATTTAGTTTATGCTGCTATATGCTGTGTGGTGGAGTATTTTGCTGGGGTTATAGAAGTCTGGTTCTTCGGCTGCATCATTTGATCTCTATACTAGCAATGATTGATATTTGCGTCTGTGTTTTATCTGCCTTGCAAATGTGTATGTGGTAAGAGTCTTGATTTAAGTACCTCTTTCAAGGTTATAGCAAGTGAAAATGTGCAGTTACCAGGCTCTGAGTCCTAGACATTTTTTTTACTCAATTCATTCATACTTTTTTTACTCAAGTCTTCTGTCAAATGTTATAATAGCATATGTTTGAAGTCCTTTTTATGTTGACTACAGTGCCCATTCTCAGAACTGGGTTTTATAATAGCATATGTTTGAAGTCCTTTTTTATGTTGACTACAGTGCCCATTCTCAAGGAATTTCTATTGCTAGGGGGGCACCGGTTATCTCACATCTTTTCTTTGCTGATGATTGTGTACTTTTTGCAAAAGTAACTTGTCAACAGAGTGCTGAGATTGTTGATATACTCCGTGTTTATGGAGCGGCTTCGGGTCAACAAGTAAATTTTGCAAAGTCCGAGTTATCTTTCAGCAAGAATGTTAACAATGAGAGACGTTATGATATACAACAGATACTTGGTGTTCGAGAGGTAGATAAGCACGAAAGATACCTCGGTCTTCCAACGATGATTGGAAGATCAAAGAAGGTGATCTTTAATCAAGTCAAGGAGAGAATCTGGAAGAAGATTGGAGGCTGGAAAGCAAAAACACTTTCAAGAGCAGGGAAGGAGGTGTTGATAAAATCAGTTGCTCAAGCAATCCCAACTTATACAATGTCATGTTTTGCTTTTCCAGTTGGACTATGTAGAGAAATAGAGCAGATTTTTAGCAACTACTGGTGGGGCTCAAATGGATCAAGGAATACGATTCATTGGAGCAAATGGAAGAGGCTTTGCTTGCCAAAAAGTGAAGGCGGAATGGGTTTTCGAGATATGGAATTTTTTAACATGGCTTTGCTTGCTCGTCAAGGATGGCGTATCTTGGAAAACCCAGACTCACTGGTTGCTAGGTTATTAAAGGCCAGGTATTTCCCGCGCTGTAACTTTCTGGACGCAAAAGTTGGATACAATCCAAGTTATACTTGGAGATCAATCATGAAAGGCAGGAAAGCTTTGGAGATGGGCTGTTACTGGGGGGTTGGAGATGGAACAACACTAAATGTATGGAATGATAAATGGATTCCCAGACCATGCAGCTTTAAGGTGCTAGGAAATTTCAAAGGAGGAGAATCATCAACTAGAGTTTGTGAATTGATTGATTGGAGCACAGCCACCTGGAAGCTCTCGGAAATACGTGCGCTGTTTGTGGAAGCTGATGTTGAACAGATTTTGAAGATCAGAATTAGTGAACAACCAAGAGCTGATGAGATCTTGTGGTATTACACTAAACATGGCCTGTTTACGGTTAAATCGGCTTACCAAATTCTTCTCCATGAAGATGTTGAGGTAATGAAAGTGGGAAATTCTTCATCTCCAGGTCAGATGGCGACACTTTGGAAGGAAATTTGGAAGATAAATGCCATTCCAAAAGTGAGGTCGTTTGTATGGAGAGCGTGCAAAGGTTTATTACCTGTCAAAGTCAATCTTATGAGGAGATCAATTATACATGAGGATGGATGTGTTTTCTGTGGAAGGCCTGAAACAACTACTCATGTTTTATTTTGGTGTCCAGAAGCTCAAAATGTGTGGAAGCTGGTCCCAGAATTAAAGCAATTTCGGTACAGGGCAGGGAATGTGATTGGTGTATTGGATAGCCTGTTTACGAGTTTGCCAAGAGACAAGGTCGCGTTTTGGGCCGGTATTTTGTGGGGCATCTGGAGAAGACGAAATATGCGTGTTTTTGAGGGGCAAAGAATGATACCTGATGATGTCATTTCTAAGGCAAAGGAGCTGCAGCACGACAGCAGTGTTCACTCTGTATTTTCGTCTTTACCTGCACAGAATGAAGAGCAAGCTGGAAAAAACAAATGGCAGAAACCAGCTATGGGCTTGATAAAAGTAAATACCGATGCATCAGTTACAACTGAAGGCTGCGGAATTGGGTTTGTGGTGAGGGATGATAAAGGAGAGGTGATCGCATTGGGCTCAAAGCGAATTCAATTCACACAGGATGCCACAATTGCTGAAGCTGAGGCTCTTTTATGGGCCTTAAAGGTCTGTTGGGAACACAACATTACACATATCATTGTAGAAACAGACTGCCTCTCGTTGATTTCAAAAATCAGGAAAAGGACTCCATGGAAGGGTTATCTTGGTGGTTTGCTGAACAGAATTTATGAAGTAGGAGCAAAATTTGATTACTGAGTTTGGTCCCACATAAGAAGAGAAGCAAATCGGGCAGCAGACATTTTAGCTCGTTCTTATATTGATGTTCTTTGTTTTATGTCTTTCCCTTTTGATAGATTTGTAGGTTTGAATAGTATGCTTTTGGATGATTTGGTTAATTAATGAAGTTCTGGTTTTCCGCTCAAAAAAAAAAAAAAAAAGAACTGGGTTTTAAAGTATGTAATTTATTACCAAAAAAAAAAGTGTTGTGCATAATCTGCATGAGAATATTTCTTCTTCTATTTAATTAGGGTGGTTCATAGAGTAAAGGTGAATTGATATAGAGATTGATTCTAGTGTGATTTGGAGCAAATTGGCTAATATAAAAAGAACATAGCTTTTAAGAGGCTTATTCAAACTAATAATTTAAATAAATACCAACAAAAAGCTTGCAAATTTACAAAATTCTGATCAACAATCTGGAATAACAATCCCGAGAGAGGGTAAATTTTGTGACCTTCCTTTGAACACATTTCCATCTAATTGTACAGGTAGGGCACATTCATCTTCCACTATAACGTCCAATTCCATAGGGTTCTCATCACAAATCTCATTCACGTTCATACCATCCCTGTCACAAGTAGCCACGTCATCCACCACAACACATGCATCTTCAGTATCACTCCTCCCTCCCTCCTGATCATTGCCACGTAGCAACTCATCAAGCCCTAGGCATTTCCTCGCCTTACCAAAGAAAACTTTACATTGATCTCTCGACTTGGTTTGAACACATCTAGAAATCATCCCAAAATCCTTGCCATGAGATGAGAAAGCCTGCACAAAGCTCGATTTCTCTTCATCAGTCCAATCAACATGATCCATCATATACCCACAACTTTCATCGGAACAAGGATCAGCAGAGCTAGTTATATAAGAACTCGTTGTCTCGGATGACAAGGAGCCACAAATACTAGCCAATGCATCAGCAGCTTCAGTTTCCCTTTCATCTTCAATTTCATCATAGCTTCTTGATATTTCTCTCAAAGTACCGTTTATTCTCAATTTCCTACCGCTTGAAAAAATCTTTACAGATTTGACCTCTTTGTTTTCATCCTTGGCCACAAAAGCTGAAGCTGCTCCTAACAAATCAAGAGAAGCAGTCCCGGATGTCATCAGGTATCTTGTAGTGAGTGCGGACTTCTCTTGCTTCTTAAGTTTCTTCTGCTGTTTTGTTTTCTTGAAGAGGTCGGATTTGTGATTCTTGTAATAAAACTCAACGCAGTCAGCGGTAGTTTTGTGATCAAGAAAGGATGAGATTTTTTGGAAATCTTTACCAAGTGTAGAATACTTCTCCAAGAAAATTTCCTTCTCCTCCGCAGTCCAAGGGTTTATAAGAGCTCTTTCCCTCTCCAATTCAAGAGGATGCTCAACCAACCCGTTATTAGATGGAAACATTGACATCCTCTTCTCTTGCTTGTTCAAGATTAAAGCTGGCATCTTCAAGCCATTCCTGCAGGAGCTAATCTGGGGGGATGAAAGCAGCTTGCCTGTAAACTTCACCACCTCTGATTTTGGAAACAAGCTCGAGCTACAAGCTGGAAAAAAAAAACAGAATGGAAAAATATTAGCACTTCACATTATTCTACTTGCCTTTCCCTTCCCCCTCTTACCTAATTTACAAAATGAATAAATGATACCAGCAAATGTGAACCAATGAGAAAAAAAAAACACTCCAAATGGAAGAGATCTATCATCGTAGTGATAAGCCAAACTGATAAAATATAAAAGGAAGAACAATAATTGCTTCATCTTCATAATTATCCAAGATCCCCATGACCTAAAACATCATAAGACTAATTTTGAGGTTCCCATTCATGTGCACTCACCAGAATAAAAAGCAACTATAAATATACATCTTTCTTCGAAAAAAGGAAGAAAAAACTGTAAATATGAGGATCTTATACTGCTCAAATCTAACACAGCTTTCTAGAAAACTTAATAAATAATATCGTTAAGGTGTGAAATAAAAAGGCTTATGGCAGGCAGCAGTTTGACATGATCATCCCCATGATTAATGCCTTCAACAAGCATAAATATCCATGTTATTCACTCGCTACAGAAATCATAATCCAAATTAATGTAAAGACACTAACAATAGCATCCACAATCCCTCAACCAGACGTTCAAAATTTTATGCATAGGAAATCAAAAAAGATTAAGTAGCATATCAAAGACATACATGTCAAACAATAATCTATTTGTAATCTTCTTGTTGACTACGTTTTTGCAAGTCAGGATTGTTACATCAAAAAAATTAAACAAGAAAAATACCATACAATATGTACCTGTATAATTTCAAGTAATCCATAGTTGTCAAAACCATAATAAGTTTACCCTCACCATTTTAAGAATTTATAATACGTGCATCACATCACAATGAAAATTTATGTTAAAAAATGTAACAACGATCATCCCAGTAACTACAGAATAACAAATCAAAAAAGCAAAAAATTCAAGAAGATAAACAAGAGGAAACACAGAAAACGAACTTTGAGAAACAAATCTTATAGATTACAGAAGATAGCCAATACTTTCAGTAGCAGCATCTTACCTGGAGAACCAATCCGTAAGCGGATTGACGAACGATGCTTTTGAGACCCACCATGCGAAGAGAGGTAACCTGAATCAACCTTCTTCTGAGATTTTGCACGGTACTTTCTTTCCCTAAGTAGCTGCAAGTCCTCCTTCCATAAATACTGAAATACTCTATACTTTAGACACAATGCTCTCTCCTTAAATCTTGACGCGTGTTCTCTTTTCAAAAACTTCTCCTTAATTAATAAATTATTTGGGGAACATCTAGCACTGATTGCCTCAACGCTCTGTATAGCACAACTAGAACATGGCAATAAATTGCTAAGGAAATTAGAAGCTCTTGTAGCAGTTTCCTTGTTGGAAGATAAGATGTTGACAGTTTCATTTTCTTCCAAGTTGTCAAAAACAACCAATTGTTCTGGTGTGTTTCCATCTTTTAACTTAGTCTCAGCATCAGGGCTTGAGGATCCACCAACAATCTGCACCTCAACTGAATTAGTCTCAGCATCAGGGCTTGAGGATCCACCTACAATCTGCGCCTCAACTGAATTACAAATTTTATATTTAACTAAATCCCCAGAACAGCCATGCTTCTGCTGATTATATCTAGAAAACTTATCAGAAGATGATGGCTCCGTGAATTTAGAAGTAGCAGTACCAGGACTATCAGCACATTCTTCTTTTCCTTCTGCACGGGCATCTTCAACAATAGTACCAGAAGGAACCATACCCTCTATAACAATATCGCCAGATGAAACAATCGTCAGCGAAGGAGGTCTCCGAATCATATTCAGCACACCACAAGGCTTTTCTTTGGAATTTAGTGACATTGAGTTTGATGACTTGGGACATTGAATGTTGCAGCCAGGTTGAGAATTTAATGACTTAAGCTCATTCTCAAGGGAATCAATTTCAGACTCAGTCATCTCTAATGCCTTCGAAATTTCTCCCCTCAACATTGATAACTTATTTACTCCTGATGCTTTTATAAACTCAGAATCCAACAAACTCTGAACCTCATTTTGGAGCAACTCATTGAGCAATCCATTGAAGTTAAGAGGTGATTTAAATTTCATATTTTTAGGACTGAGGGAGAATTCTTCACAGTGATTCTGGGACCTTGCCATAGGAGAGGGGCTCAAATTGTTAGCATCACTATCAATCTCTGCAGCCTTGACACATGACTTGTCATCCAACCCTAATTTTAAACATAAAGAAGTAAGAAACATATAATAGAGAATGGTACACATCAATCTCAGTATTATTACACTATGATTAATCATATTGCAGCAGCTTTAAAGATGAGATTATTGCATATTTGTTTAAAAAAACTAGGATATTTAGAAAATAAAAAAAACCATGAGCATCAACCTGACAAGAAAACCTTCACAAAAATCCAAAGCAAAATTATTTGCATTAAGGCAACTTTTTAATGAATGCAACTACTTGCAGATGATTTTGTTCATTATCTTATCGAAAGCATTCCAGCCATTATTAGCAAAGATAGGCAGCATGAAACTACTTGTTCTAATCATTCTACCACTTGATCTGTCACCACTCACCACATGTTGCAAAGTCTTCCTCCAAAAACATCCAAACTGAACCAAGTTTATAGTCTCAACATATATTTTACACACAGTTAAATCCATGTCAAATGTTATCATAAAAGTTATACAAGTAGAAAACCTAGCAATAATTTACATAAACTTCAGAAAGCAATTAGTATAGAGTATAACCTGGTGAAGAAGTGCAAACAGCTGAAGATGGGGTCATTGGTGATCTACATTCACGCAAGCTCCAAGTCTTTGTGCTCTTCTCAGCCAAATGGGGTGCAGGTGAAAGCAATGACTCCATACTTCCTGTGCATAATATACTTGAATTCTTCATTTGACAGTCATCAGGACCTTCAACAATCTTTTTCTCAAACTTGGCCAGCCCTTCACCCCACCCCAGGCGTGGCTTCTTCCTAGAAGTAGTGTCTTCTAAGCATGTAGGAGATATTAAGCAGCCTACTGCATCACCAGAGGACGATTCATCCGGTGTAGCAATCTTCAGGGGTAACTCAATCTTCACATCACAAGATTCACCTGCACTCTTTGAGTTGCTAGAAAGGCTAAAACCAGGGCCCCTAGAAGTCAAACTCCCTGAACGAGACCATTTTAAAGGTTTCCAATCTGCAGAAGCCAGTGAGTTCTCTTTCTCAATCTTCTGGACCATGTCTGATTCATTCACATTGTAAGGCACATCAGCTTGTTCTTTTGAGTAAAGTTGATTAGAAGTGTTTGCTTCATCTGAATAAGGATGAGATATCCTAGCTGGAGGAACAACGACTAACTTCTGATCTTTTCTTTCATATGACCTACCACGGCAATTTGGCGGCATACTATGGTGATTGTTGTTGTCCCATGACTGTGATCTCCAACCCTTCTGATTAAAGGAGCCCTTGTTTTCCCTGAAGTTTCTGTTATATCTTCCATCTCTGTAGGGACCAGATGGCCTGAAACCACCACCATCTTGGTAAAATCTATCATCAGACCTAGTTGTTGAATATCCATGAGGCAAATCCTCTGGATATAGATGCCAACCACCTTGCTTTCCATGACCTTCAAATGAAAATTTTCAACAAAAAATACAGAAAAACCATGAGAACATGAAGACTGCCTAGAATCTCAATATACAAATGATCAACACCAACGAACAAAGTGAAGATCTATGCACAACGAAAGTTACAGAATTCAATTCTGTCAAACCAAAACAAATAAAGCGGCAAGATAAATTAATCCTAGCACGATAAGAAGAAAACAGGCAGCTTTAGCTCCATCCCAGCTTTTTTAGAAATTCGATTTACAGAAGCCCCTAAACAGGGAACCCTAATTCTCAACTCTGCCGACAAAAGAACAGGCCATCTTAAACCGCAGATTCTCTTCAACTCAATGAAAGAAGAGGTGCACAAGATCTTGTACAGAGATAAAGCTTGACGAAACCTAAAATTTCTGGCCATTCCACGGATCCCGATTACAGAAAAACTCAAAACTATAAAGAAGAGAAATTCAGAGAGTGACTTACCAGGAGGACGGCGGAAGTCGGGAGGGTACCCCCAGCGACCGAAGTCATTGCGGGATCCATGAGACGGCGAGTCTCTCCATCTCGAAATAGGGCCTACAAAGGGCTCCGAAGCCCTATCGTAGCCGTTCTGGTGCTTTCTCTCCCTGAAAAATTCCTTTCGACCCCAAGGAAACGACTCCGGCGGCATGAAATTCCCCTCAAAAACAACAGCAGCAACCGCAATCGCATAGGAAGCAAGGGCCAAATCAAAGACCCACCATCACGGACTCCAATGATTTCTTCCACACCATACAGGGTAACAAACAACCTATCCCCAAACAGAGAGAAAGAGAAAGCCGAGATAGCGGAACAGTTTTCGATTGAAAACAACCAGATTCACAAGAATTTCTGAAAGGCAAAAGGCGAGGGCGCTTGCAAGCGGCACAAACAAGTTTATTCCTTTACTTCTTATTCTTCGTCGTCGTCTTCTTCTATGGCTTCTCTCCGATAAAGAAAAGGGAGATTAGGGTGAAGAAACTGGGAAGGAGAGAGAGGAGAAAGCAGGTTTTGGGTTTGGGTTGTGACAAGGGAAGGGCAAATGCAAGCAGTGAAAATGAGAGGCATGTTTGGACTTTGGAGGATGGAAATCAGAGGCAGAGTTGTGTATCTCAAATCGTTATTTCACTACATTTAATTGTTTGTTTCGCGTCCGGTGTCAATTTAATATTTTAATTAAGTATTTTTTTTAAGGTAGGAACTGGGGACTGACAGTATTGAGAAAAATCAGAAAATGATATCCTTCACAAATGAAAAAGGGAAAATACCATCTTATGGGAAATTTCTCGACTTGGAGAGACTAGGGTTTTTACTTCTTCGGCCTATGGGAAATTCTCAAGAGCCATTCATTTCATTTCGTATTTAAGTAGTGTAAGGGCATGTACCTTATACGAGTTTTATTAAATATAAATAAAATAAATAAATAGTTTAAGAGTATAAAATTTTGTAATTTTCTTAGAAAAATAGTTTAATAATGAGATTTTCTATCCTATAGTCTAAAAACATCGATAACAATTTATATTCATAACTAAAAAAAAATATTCTAGTATTTGTATGATAGCATAAAAAATATCATAATGATCTTCCTATCTATATATCTAAAAATAAAAGTTTGTTTAATAATGGGATTTTCTATCCTATATTCTAAAAATATGGATAAGAATTTATATTTATTAACTAAAATTAATGGTTATTTTGCCAAAGATTAGTTTTTAAAAAAAAAGGTGGTGTGGTACAATCTAAAAGTGACATGTGTCGTTTAATAATTTTTTTAACATCCGCTTTAGGTTATAGTTATGATTTTTCAAATTATTAATTTTATATAAAAAAAATGACATATTTTCAAGAGCTATTTAAGCACCTTATATAATACATTTTACAACATTTTTTTGGGGTTAGGGGGCTACAACTTACTCAAATTAGAGTTTAACAAAAATATAATACTTTTAAGAGAATAATAAAAAAAATAACTAAATCTGAATCAAGAGCTAAGGAAAGATTAGCTAGTGAATCCGCTGTCGCGTTAGAGTGTTTGGGAACATATTGGCAAATCAAACTCCAAGCAAGGAGTTGAATCAAAGAGCGACATTTAACAATTAAATAGAAGTTTGGATGAGTGGCAGGTAAAACTCCACTAAAAAAGATTCACAACAATTTTTAAGTATGTCTTAATTACAAACATCAAATGCCCGCTTCTTAAGAAGCAAAAGACCTTGGAGCATCGACATCAACTCGGTGCAAATAGTTGAGCAAACTCCAAACTTAGTTGTGAGCGTTGTCAATCAAGAACGATCCATTAGCATTGTAGAGAATACCTCCTCCTCTAACTACCCACGGGTTCCACTTAATTTGAAACTCCAACATTTAATTTCACCTAGCCTGGTTGTGGAGGAGCCCAATGAGTAGTTCTGGGCTGAGCAGTAAGATAATTAGCACGTTCTTGTTTGGATTTTTTGCGTTCATATACGAAGTTGCCATAGCAATTGCACTCTTACAGATTCTCTTTTCCTCGTCCTTGCGGGGTTATCAAAGACTAGTTTATTCCTTTGTTTTCAAACATACCAGGCCATGAAGCTATATGTCGTACTCCAATCGTCCCTTTTGTAGAGATTCTAGCCTATAACAAGTCTGGTTTCATCATTAATCTCCAGCCTAATTTAGCAAAAGTGGCCATATTAGAGTTTTTCATTTCACGTATCCCAAAAGCACCCTCCTAGTTTAGGCACGTTACGTTCTCCTTAGCTAATAAGTTAATCTTCTTTCTTGTCGACATTGAGCCCCATACAAATTGTCCCAATGTTTTCAATGTCATTGCACACGCCTTTTAGGATCTTCATTGACTGCATTGCATATAACGGGATGTTGGTGGGGACGAATTTTGCTAATGTAATTCGACATGCTATCAATAACGTCTTTGATTGTCATCCTCTGAGCTGATTAACAATTTCGTCAAGCATTTATTGGAAGTACTCTTTTTTAAATTTATCGGCTATTATAGGAACTCCCAAATAACGACCAAGATTAGATCAAGATGGGATGGAGAGGTCACCACTAGTCGGACCAGCAAGGTTTAATTGCACATCCCGCCTAAAATAGACGACACTTTTCGCATAATTAACTCTCTCTCATAAGGCCGAATGGAACCTTTCAAGACGGTCTATAATAACTGACGCCTAGTCTAACATCGCCTCAACAAATACTAGGAGATTGCGGGCAAAAACGAGGTGCAATAACTCGATACCTCCCATAAAATGCCAAATTTCAACATCTACCACTCCTTGGATAATTTGTGATAGTTGTTCCATGCAAAAAAACGAATAAATATTGGGATAAGGGATCCCCTTGCCTCTAGAGGCATGACAATCCTCCATCACCTCATCATTCCACAAAAGCTTGGTTATTTCGATTGACAATTCATGATTGTTCGGACAAGACGGGAAAGAAATTGAGCTTTGATTAAGTGTATCTTAAGGAATTCCCATCGAACTCTATCATATGCTTTTTCAAGATCAATTTTGATGACCATCCTTATTTTTGCAGTTGCTCGGGATCTCATGGTGTGTAGTACTTCTACATTATATATATTTTATATTAATATCCTATCTATAATATCTCTAAAAACAATTTTAAAGTTATAGTCATAGTTGTGGATGGTACAACGTGTATAAATTGTTATTTTTTAAAGAAACCATTTGCTAAGATGAAGAAGGTTTGGAAGATATGCAAGAGTTGATATGGGCCTAACAATAGAAATGGACTCTACACAATAAAATTTTGGGTATTGGTTGGCAGTTGGCACACGAGACCAAAATGGATGAATAATTGGGCACAGTTGATGGATATGGCTGGTTGAACTATGGGTTATAAAAAGATTTCATATACAAAGTTATAAAAATGTGTTGCCATATATGTGTTTGGTATCTTTTAAAGAGGACGATGGATGGTATAAAAGCAAGCTATTATGTGAAACATGTAGGGTCCAAGGAGGACATGCATGAGACCATGATGACTTCGTGGCTTCGTGCCTTCGTGGAGTTATGGGAGGGGATTTAATGGTAAGGTAGCTTAGCAACCATACTATGACCGGGGTTCAATATATATAATCTGCAAAATTAATTGTCAGACCATATATGAAAAATTCAATAAGAAATAAAACACTAGTTTGAGAAAGTAAGAAAGATACCCAAGTTGTTTTTTTTATATATATGAAAACTAGCAAGACCCAATGAGATTTTTTTTTATGTAGGAACTGTACTCGTCGGTCAAATTTTACATAAACTTATTCGATAAAATAAAATATTTTTATCAATAAAACTTTCAAGCAAAAATTATTATAATATGTAGGGAATGTAAAAAAATAATTCAATAATAGGATTTATTTATAATAGCATAGGTGATTTAATTTTTGAATTAGATAATATTATTATAATATACAAGAAAATAAATACTGAAAAGACTAAATAATATTTACATACTCATTAGTTGAATATGGTAAGTAATAGTAATAAATGAGGTAATTTATTATAAAAGGCATGAAATGCTTATCAATAAATGGGATTATACTATTATAATATAATATGTAGGGAATGTAAATTCTAAAGAAAATTAAGGATAAAGAGGTAAATGAATGATTAAATATGCCTATGTGGCATACTTAGATGGGTGACACATAAGAGAGAGAGAGAGAGATTCGACTTTAGTAATAGTATATTAATAATTATGAAAAATTAAAGAAAAAAGTCTATAAAATTTATTAGTAACAAAAACTCTCTAATCTCTAATAGAGACGCTATGATCGTCGCTCGCCATGGGACTCCTTTTGGTAAAAGTGTAGTTTCCACCCGTGACGAGCACAATCTGTTGGGGTCTCCGTCCTCCTGATAAGCCTTCATTCGAAGCAACAGTCTCTCACGAACACTTGCAAGGAACCATGAGCACAAATACGCATACAAGCGCAAGTAATCAAACGAAAAACATATAAATAACCGTTCCTAGAAACGGAATCCATCACGCAAAAACCAAGTCTGGCCTACCAAAGCCCACTAGAATCCTACATACATACAACCGCCATGTTTGAAAATCCAGAAAAACTAAAAAGTTTACAAAATGTCCATGGCCTCAATCCTTGATGTCACCAAACGGCACCCTCTAGGAGTAGCATGATCCACTAGTTTCTCCCCACTAGCTGAAGGGTCATCCAAGCACCCTTCCGTCGCAGGCACCTCCTTGACTAGGGATGCTCACGGGTCGGGTCGGGTCGACCCGCGACCCGAAATTGCGAGTTGCGGGTCGACCCGTGACCCACAAAAAAATCACTTTTGACCCGCAACCCGACTCGCGGGTCTAACGGGTTGGGTCGCGGGTGTAATATCCGCTAAACTTTAAATAAAATAAAATAGATAATTATCCCAATAAATTTTTTTCTTTAAAATAGAGAATTTAACAAACTTTATAATTTCATATTATGTTATGAGAGGTTACCAAAAGTTTACTACAATAACCATGAAGAATTTAATCAAACATATTAAGTAAGTCGGATACTTAATTAAATATTTTTCCCTTAAATAGAGAGTTTAAATATTCTTATAATTTTCGTAATAAACTATAAAAATGTTATAAAAGTTTATCAAAGTGACAAATGAAAAATAAAGATGGTTCATATTAATTTCAAATTTTTGTTTAATGTCATATTACAAACAAAGTAAAAATAAAAGGAGGGGCAAAATAAAAAGGTGTCAAGAGGGAGACTCGAACCCAAGATCTCTTGCACCTTTCACAAAGTCAAACACACTCAATTCCTCTAGGCTAACTCAATTTCATCTACCTACATTACAACTATTTTAAATTTATATCAACTTAGTCTTCTTCTTCCCCAATTGCCCAAATCAATTGTCTGATTGATTTGACGTAAATTTCACCCATTGTTTCCACCTCCTTGCTTGCAAAGTCCACCCAATTTGCATCACCCCTTTGTCATCATCAAACAAACACAATCACACCCAATCCTCATCAATCAAACCCTTCTCCATTGGACAATTTCCATTGCCATGGATCAAGGGAGCTCTCAAATTTGCCTATAAAAGGGGCTAGAACTTCATAGAAAAATCACACAAACTTCTTCCTCTCTTCCTCTTACAAATTCAATCCCATTCAAAGCCTAGAAACCCCAATTTAATTTTTGTTTCCAATCTGATTTTTTTGGGAAAAATCCCCAAAACCCCTTTTCTTCCACCTCCTTGGCCACCCTCCACCACCTGTCGCCGGCCTTCACTGTGCGCGCCGCCCAGGCGTCGTCGGAGGTCCGCCCAGTCGCCGCCCACCGTCGCTTGAAGTCCGTCGTCGTCGTCCATCTGATTCTCGTCTGGTTCCTTTTACGTAGAAAGGAGATAGGAAGAAGAAGGTGTGTGTTGGGCTAGTTCCTTGGGTAATTTTTGGACTATTCTTGGGCTGGTTTTTAGGCCCAAAAGTCCTAAATTAACCCATCAGCTTTTTAGTAAAGGAAAAAAAAGAAGGAGGAGCCCAATCCACCCATCTCGTTAATAGAGCCCAAATCCCATCTCGTTTTCACTCGGTATAATTCCCGACTCATAATTTATCTACTATCTATTTTAAAATCATTTTTTTATATAAATAATATTTGTCTAAAATAATTTGAATAAATATTACCATGGGCTATTAAAGAGGAATTTATGAAATAAATTTCATTTGCATGCCCATCTAGGAGTAATATAATTTTAATAAATAATATATGAATTTCCTATAATATCAATACTCATAAGAATGTTTTTAGGATTAGATATTGGAGAAATATTAACTTAGGCATCTTTTCCCTTATTATAAAATAAGTAACTTGGAATAAATGAAATAAATAAAATAAGGTTTTTATTAATAGGAAATACTCATGCATGTTAACTTAGACCTTATTATAATTTTTGAGATAAGTTATAATAGATCTCTAGAAATAATAACACTTACAAGAATAAGAAGGAGATTAAATGAATTAAATAAATAACTTGCATGTGCCTTTATATAAAGAAACACATTATGATAGACATGGGAAAATTGTTAAATAAAATCATGGATTTAAAACATGAGTTTATATACTTGAAAAGTATAATATATATAATAGGTTTACTTTACTTGGAGCATAACTTAATGAATAATAGAGTTTGAGCAAGATGATATAAATTATCATCTTAGTACTTTGAATAATATATAAAGTGATTGCATGTCTTTTAAAAGAGCCTTTTATAAACTCAAATATATTTTGATAAAATATTCATATTGAAAAGTATGAGATAATTTGTTTAACATAAGACTTGGGAATTTATTAATAAATAAAGTATTAGAATAAGTATAATATAAAATGATATATTAATACCTTCTATATCATAAGGTGGATTACATGTCTTTAAAAAGATTTGGTGATAAGAGGAAAATATGATAATAAGAACTCATGTAAAAGTGTTTTTTTTATATAAAATTACTAGGTTAAAGTTTGTAGCTTTCTATTGTTAAAATGCCTAGTTAAAAGATTATAAGATAAAGGGCTATTATTTTATAATATATCTCTAAGTGTAGAGAATTTAAAGACTTATGAACTACTTAATAATAATGATGGATATATCAAGAATGTTGTTGATAATAAAATATTAAGTTAATATATCTCTAGGTGTAAAGTTTCCTACAAGACATAAACTTTTATTGTAAATATAATGGATATGAAAATAAAATAATTTATAATATTATATTGCCAAGTATATAAAAATATCTTGCATAAAAAGATATTGTAAGATATAGAAAGATGTTATATATTCAACCTAAGATATCATAAAAATATACTATAAATATAAAGTAAGATATTTTAAGTCATGATCATATATTATATCAACTATAAGATATGGGAAGAATTATGAGAATAAAATAAATAAGATTAATTTAATATTATGTTAGTTTTAGAAAGTTTACTTTATAAAGTAAGTAGAAAGTCTATTTATGGAAATAACCAAGAAAGTGGTTTATGATTATTCTACCTTTATTTAACATGGACTATATGGTTAAATAAGATTTTATTAAGAAAATATTAATAAAAATGTGCACTAATGAGAAAATAATACTTCAAGTATGTTTATAATTATTATTGAAAAATAAATAAATATAATAATAGTATTATGTGAATTATTGTAACAAGGTTATAATGGATTTTTTTTATAATTTTTAGGAAGATATATTTTCAAAGCACCTTTTGGTAAAATATTATATAATAAACTTTCATGAGTTATACTTGCCTATTTATATTAAGAAGTTAGCAAGTGAAATTAAAAGAATATTTTAATAAATTAAATAAGAAAATTATTGGTTTCCAAAAATGAAAATGTTTAAATATTAGGAATAAGAATTTATAAGAAATACAAGGATATTACCAATATAAAATAATAATAAGGAATATTATTATTTTATTCATCTCCACCTAAATTATTATTATAATAATTTAGAAATTAATTCTCTTATAAAAAAATATAAGAGATATTTAAAACTTTAGAAGAATTAAAGAAATTCTTATCAAAGTTCGTTCGTACCTCTCGTGTCGATAGGTCGAGTCTCCATTCCGAGTAAAGTCAACGACTTCTGCTCGTTTGTTCGTATACAATCGCGAAAACAAAGGCAAGTGGAATTTCCCCTTGCGACCTTTATATTTCATTCCGTAAAAATTCTCGATGTTGGGAACAACTTGTGTGCTTAAGTATAAATGAACCTAGGAAATATCGAATGCTAGATATAACGACCCATTGTTAGCATAGTTGCTTTATATTCTCGTGATAGGATTATATATGCTAGTGTGGTTATTATCTTGATTTCCTGTGGTCTCGCTCAGAGATTTACTTTGAATGAACTAGAAAGGGGCGTGGAATAGCCAGCGCCTCTATATAACCTTACTAAGTCGTACGTCCATACGACTTTTGGGATCATGATCCCATCCGCTCCGATTGCAAGGAGGGATGTGCGCACTCTAGCTAAGTGCCGGGAAACTGAAGTTCTCCCCCCCCCCCCGGGTGGCTCGGATTATCCGTGTCCCACCACTCTCTATTAAAAATCATTAACAAAGTCGAATATCTTTCGTCACTATATAAGATAAGTGCGAATGCACATTTAAGATTCCAAAACCGGACCGGTCTCAAATGATCGATCCGGCTCTCGGTCCGCTCAGGGCGTGAGAGGTTTTTAACTTGTAATGAAGTAATGAATAAAAAAAATGTTCCCAACATACTTTCGATTCATAAAGAAGTCTACAATCTAGTAGCTCTTCTATCGCTTATCGAGTTATCTTCGCTTAAGATATACTCTCCTTCAAACCGTTAAAGCTCCACATAAACAAGCCCCATCGTAAACACAACCTTGTCATCTCTTTCGACAATAATTGAAATTACCAAAATACCCTCGGGAAGTTCCATTCCCGCTTGCTTAGTCTCTTAGACTAATTCTTCTTTTCCGCATGTTTGCCTGGCATTCTATCGCCCCTCGCGAATTATGTCAGAATCCAGGAACCCTAGCAAGGCGTGAAGTGAAGGCGAAGGAAGAACAAGGATTTTCAAGATGTACCTTTCATGTCATTTTGCTTTAGTTTCATTATGTTTCAAGGACAAGTGGTTTTTCATTTCAATTCCGAACAACTTTATGTTTGAAAAGCAATGTAAGATGTTTTGTACAAACAAAGTCTCCTTCGGGAGCACCCTTTCTATTTCATAAATTATGTTTATTTCCGCATTATTATTGTTCTATATCATTCTAAAAGCATTGGGTGACTTTGGACGGTAAAGTCCGAGGTCACTGGCGGTAATACCCAATGTTGTAAAATAGGGGTTACAGCGGGTCGACCCGCTTGACCCGTTTGACTAAGTCAATCGGGTCAAAAATGATTTTTTTACCTTAAAAAATTATTTTTTAACCTAAAAACATGATTTTTTTAAAAATCCGTCGGGTTTGCGGGTCGATCCGTAAATCCAACGAGTTTTTATAAAAAAAATAGTTTATACATTAACAAAAATATAAAAATATATATTTTTTAAAAAATATTGCGGGTCGCGAGTCGACCCGCAACCCGCACGGGTTTGACCCGACCCGACCCGCGACCCGCAAAATAAAAAAAATTCGACCCGCGACCCGACTCGCACGGGTCGCGGGTCGACCTACAACCCGACCCGCACGGGTCGCGAGTCAACCTACAACCCGCAAATTACGGGTCGCGTTAGTGCGGGTCGCGGGCGACCCGACCCATTGAACACCCATATCCTTGATACCATCCTTCAATTCAGTCTCGCCACCAGTTCTATCATTGGGGGTTCGCCATCTACCGCCTCGTCATCAAAGAGATCGAAGGACGTGAAAAGCTCATCGCCAGGCGTCGAATTCTCTATCGGATAACACATGTGGAAGTTCTTGAGCTCCTCGTCCAAATCCAGTCCACATGACGTCCTTCACTGAATTGCCTGATTGTCTTGACTCGAGCCATCATCGAGAAGTATGCCCCGATCTCTCCAGCCTCTTTCGGTCCATGCTAGCATGACGAGTTTGGATCTCGACCGTCTGGTGTCGAGGAGGAGGGGTCTGCCACCCTATCCATGTTGAGGTGGGTTTCCACCTTGTGAATCTTCCGTATGGCCCTTGCTTCGACATGTACCGAAGTGGCTGACTACAACTAGTTGCAAAGCCAGGTATTTTCGCCAAAGAGTTGGACAATGTGTTTAAGGTACGATTCTTTGCAGGTCCTCTGGTCCGAAAGGCCCTTTTGCAAGGCCGCAATTTGGGCGGTGAATTCACCTAGGATACTCTAGAGATCTCACAATTCCCTGGAACCATCTACCGTGCTTGGATTTAAGGTTTCGTCTTGGCTCGTCTAGCTGGTTGAGGGTGCGACACTAGACATGTTGGTCATTGTTGCAATTAGGTCAGGATTTTGTGACTTAATCGACCAAGGCCCCATGGTGGGTGCCAAATTATTTTGGACAAAAAATGACCAAGCTTCACTCTTATGTCCTTTGAGAGGAGACCTCAACCGATCATCTCTACTCACGGATATTGGACGGTGGATCTCAGATCGATACAAAAATATTAGAGAAAAGTAGGAAATAATCGGACTGAGGATCAATGGATTTAGAAATTAAATCGTGTGACTTTGCTCATAGCTTATAGAGAATTACAATGATGATTTCAGTAGAGACTATAATACAATGAAAGTGTAAGGAATTCCACCTAAGTAGTCTTCCATCCTACTAGCAGCTTAACCTTCACTCCGAGATTTTCGAAATCTTAGCGCAACCGCTCCGCTGACTCCTTCCACTCCCCCTCTCCCGGAGCTATTGAGGGCCTAAACATGCTTTCTTCTTTAGACTTGGTGGACCAGCTTCATGGGCTGGCCAAATACTAGGCTCAACCATTTCTTTATTACTTTTAAATAATATCTTTCTTTACAACATGTAAAGTTGTCTCTCTTATGTTAATAAATGTTTAGCATTTAGTTTTGCCTATATGTTTATATTTTTTAGATTTAGTTAAATATTTTTAATCAATTCTAGCAATATAAAAGAGAAACATGATAAATCGTAGCCTAATATTGTTTAACCAATTTTTATAATATTGAAGAGAAATATACAATTCTTACAATCCTATGGCCACAATCAACCTATGTATGATTATTTCACCAATTTAATAATATTCAAGCAATATTAATATAGAATTTTTTCTAATAAAGTATAAATTTTGGATATTAAAGAGATTTCAAACTCAACATCCTAGTATTTTCTTTTCTATCTTAAATATGCTTACATTTATATAATAAAATACAAGCAATTTTGATTTATTATTCCAAACAGAAAATGATACGTTAAATTAATTAGTCATTTATTCTAGTGCAAATTAAAATAATAATGTTAATTTTTAATCTATGACAATTAATGGTGAGTATCTGAAAAGATCACGGTTATGCAATTCACATTAAAGTTGAGATTTTATTTCATATTTATTCTCAAATTAATATTATATTTGTTGGACAAGTCATCCCTCTAATCTTATCTTATCTTAACAACTATAAAAGATGTCCCTTTATTTTAATAAATGCTCCATTTTTCAGTAAATATTAATTACATTGGCTATTCATCTTTTTTAAGGACCTTAAATTTCTTTATTTTAAAATAATATAACATAATGAGCATTAATTATGTTTAGAAAGCAAATGAAACATACAATACTATTGTCGA
Organism: Fallopia convolvulus; assembly: GCA_964016875.1. Taxonomy (NCBI): domain Eukaryota; kingdom Viridiplantae; phylum Streptophyta; class Magnoliopsida; order Caryophyllales; family Polygonaceae; genus Fallopia; species Fallopia convolvulus. Next base: position 53,623,655 of record OZ024721.1, read on the forward strand.
TTATTTATAATTTTATATGCGCGAGAACTGCATTAATTTAAATCTGAAAAAATTTGTACAAAAAATGAACATAAAAATCTATAATAGATTAAGTATATAAAGTGAAAATGGTGTTTGGACTGTCAAATTAGGACGGAAAAGAAATTCATATATCTGAAATAGTATGTATTGATTAAATGATCAAATAATTTAATTATATATATTTATATGTTTTTTAATATTTTGTTTTATTTTTTTGTATACAGTCAATTATAATGTTTCATAACGAAATTATTTAATATGCTTAATTACATATTATAATTTCTAAAAGTCTTAACATTTAAGAATATAAGCAAATATGGGATATAAACTCTGTCTCGTTTAACGGATGGGTTAGCACTCTAGTTAGGAGTAGAGTTATCCTCCTCTTAATTAGTACTTAGCTGCTTTCTATATATTAATGAACTTGGGAAATGTACCACGTCTTCTTCTACAATAAAACGACCACCCCTCGATCATTAATACGTGAAGAGAAAGAAAACCAAACTTTTGAGTGGACTTTTGATAATAAAAAGCAAGTCAATCTCACACTGAAGAAACATTCCGAAAAAACACAAGTCAACATAAGGGGAGATGAAACTCTACGCAATAACGATCAATTACATGATACAACACAAGACGCAACAACGACAAGTATTGCGAGATTCACCCTTAGAGTCGAGCATCAAACACTTGTGTCGAGTCTCCGGGGGGGGGGGAATCGTATAGTTCCATCCTTACAATTATAGGGCTCCCCTTGGATTGCAGGATACCCGACAGGCGGTTCGGGTGGTGGCGGAAGTCGTAGTTTTCCAAGTTGATTATCAGGGGATGCTTCTTCTAGTGTTGGACTGATCATTGCTCTATCTTCCGTGGATTTTATCAGCTCCAATTTATGTTGCTCGATAGGATTTAACAACATAGCTAGATACCTACATGAAAGTTCAATTCATGAGCTTATATACATGGTGATATGTGTACTGTGTTGATATAATTACAGAAGATTATTATTGTAAGAAAACAACATGAACATTTGCCTTTGAATATATTCTGTTAATTTCTTCTTGGCCATCACTTTGTTCATTCTTTACAAGTAAAAGTGAGAACATATTCGTTAGTTACAAATTCCCACGATTCTCACACGAAAGAATCTATTCTTTTAATCTCTCTTTTAACAAATTGAAAAAAGTACAATAAGCTATAATGATAAAACAATAATTCGATCAACATTAAAATAAATAATCATATTTTCTTTGTTTTTTGTGCTTGTGTGTTTGTTTTAGATGCTTTGACTCATGCTTGAGCTGTAATTTTCCGCACGTTAAGATCTAAGCTTGCTTGCAGTTTGAGTATTATTAGGCATGATTATGGATGTTTTGAGGCTCATGAATATCTTTTTATCACAGTGGAGGCAATGTTATCAGTCCATTTCCTCTTACCCTAGATTTGTCCATTTTGATCTCTTTGTCCATGACCAGGCTAAAATTGTTGATGTCTTGTCAAAAATAATCCCTAAATGCTAACCAAGTATAGCAAGTAAGTCGGGGTCGAATCCAAGAGAATCATTGTCTATTCCTAACTATAGTGAAATCTACAAACTAAGAGAACAAGGTTTTTTTTTATGATGAACTAACTCTAATGTAATATCAGAAAGCAAACGTACAAGAAATAAGTAGATTGTAACAATATTTGGGAAACAATTTCATCATACAAATATCAACTTTTAGTTGGATTTGTTGATCATTGATTTTTTCTCAAGTTCTCTCTATGTTATGATTGTCCCTGTTCTGATGTTATGTAAATTAACAGTCCAACTAGTCTCGATAATTTTTACTATCAAACAATCATGAAACAATCACAATTAAATTTAGTAGCAGCTTTAAGAACAATGACTAGTAAGGATGCAAGCAATACAAAACAACGAGTCAGCATTCAACATACATTTAACTCTCTCCATACTAATCTAGTCCTACGAGTCCTATAATAGCGTGTTTGCTACTTTGGATTAAGTGTTTCAACGAAAAAATACAAAATCCTAATAATTCTAATCTCAACTAGTTGCACATGCTAAAAGAAATTAACAACATTCAATCAATCAATAAGCACAAGAGAATCAATACTTAATCAAAACAATATAACAAAAGTAAAAAATCTCACAACTTACAAACCAAAACCTTCCCTTCATAAATGAAACAAAGAAAATTAGTTCTCCATAGACATAGAGGCTCTCTAGGGTTTTCTTGTCAAACTTAGAATATGAAAATCTGAAAAATAATGAATTCTAATGAAAAAGTCCTATATGAACTAAAAATCCTAAAACTAAACCGAAAATAATAAAGAAAGCAAATAATGGATATATATAATATCTGGAAATATTTCTCTTCGCTCGAAACCGCCAAACCCCGTGATCGCGACACCCAGTCCCGCAGTCGCGATTTTGTCTCATGTAGCCTCTTCCTAGATGGTGAAACTGCGATCGCAGTTTATGGTCTCGCGATCGTGGTTCTCCTCAATTTTCCAAATCGCGGATGTGGGTGTTCAGCTACTTCAAACCTCGAACAACTTCAATTCTAGTCTTGTGTTGTGTAATGAATTTTTTACGTCCTAATTAAAAAAACATAATTAATAAGCTAATAGGATTTTCTAATTAATGATCCCAAAATTGATAGGCCCAATGCCTATTAGGGTTAAAAACCCTAGTCCCCTTTATGTTCCGCTATTTAAACCCTGCCTCAGATGAATGAAAGGCATGTTGAATTCTCTTCCATGTAAACATGTTCTTACTTTTTGTGTTAAATATATTTTGCCCTAACTTTTTATGCATAAATATTTGGCGCAGTTTGGGGGGGGGGGGGGGGGGGGAGAAAAGATCAATCACGCGATCAACCACATGAAAGGAAGCCATCGAAATACCAGTAGCTCACGTTCAAACCTGATTCAGTCAAAGTCCAATGGAACTGACTTGTTCGGAACTCTAGTAACGCTGTCTCATAGAAGCAATCCAGCGAAGCTGAGGCCGACACTACGCCCAAGCGCTCACGAACCTGACAAAGCCAAAAGTTGGCACCGTCTAGCAGCTGCGATGTTTAGAGACGATTGGGAGGGGTCGCACATGGACAATGCCACAAGAACAAGGGAGGCTACGCGTCTAGGGTTTGCGAGACAACATCGATTCCTTGTTAGAGCAAGTCGAAGGGCAGATCATCGAGATGGTTGATGTTCAGAAATGCGATCGGTGATGATATGATGATGATGCATGATTTACGGTAGCAATAATTCAAGGGAGGCGATAGAACGAATATCAAAAAAGACTTCAACAATTAGTGACCTAAGATGGGATCTATTAATTAATTAGCCTATAGCAGTGAAATTGATGAACAATAAAGCAACTATACTAGCTATAGTCGAAATTCCAGTCAAGATTCAAATGGGTTCAACAAAGGTGTATTGTCAAGACGAATCCTAGATGGAAGCGGAAACTTAATCTTGGACGAAACAAAAATCAAAGCTTAAGCCTTGCAAAATCGAAATAAGCCAACTTCAAGTTGAAAGAGGGGCAAGATTCAGATCGCGCAGGGGAATGGCACCATCATACCTAGAATAATCTAACTGATGATGATTTATTTTAATTAAATAATTGGTTTTTGGAACTATTATACATTAAATTACTTTTACTTGGTGATGTATTAATTAATGTATTTTGTTAATACACGAGGACCACGAGTTGGACAATGTCAACAAATAAGTAATGCGAGGAATAACAAGATCGAGCAAGTGGGTTCACACAGTAAGAGGGAGACGAGTTGAAAACCATGAGTGGAACAAAAGAACAAGATCAAGGTCAGGTGTTGGCAAAGCCGCACAAGAAGGTCTTTTGTTTAAAGATGGCTTTAGAAAAGATGTAGGGACAGGTTCATGAAACCAAATAAGTTAATTCTAGTCAAGAGCGGTTTGTGGATCGAGATGCCGCATGAGAAGACACGGATATCTGGGGAAACGGAGCTGTGATAGAAAAAGAAAGCAACTTGATCATCCCTATGAATAGATGCGTGATTTAATGATCTTGTGACGCCTCGTTTGAGAACCACGATTATCAAATCAAGATGATTTAAAAAGTATCAGAAAGAAGATCAAATATAATTCGTGTCTCATTGCCATTCCAGGCCTGGAAAGCCATCCTAAGCGGGTCAAACTAGTGGCCACTAACAAACTAGTGGCCACTAACAAACTAGTGGTCACCCTTTTGGCATCTTGCTGGATGAGGATATTCAAACCCGAATCAACTTCAAGCGGGATAGAGGAGACCCGTCGGAAGGAACCAGTGATGAAGTCCGCCACAGAATTGCACTCACGAAAGACTGAGAAATACTCCAATCTTCGAACCGGGCAAGCAAAAAGTGGATGTCCGACCGTAACAACTCAATCTCCCACGGGCAATGTAACATCCCCGACCAAAATGCATACGTCATTCTGCATTCATATAAGATTAAGAGCATATGCATAGCATATTGACATGATATATAGTGAATTTTTAAAAGTAATATTTATTTTCTAATTAAGTTTATTATATTTTAAAAAGTTTTTAAGAAAAAATTAATTAATAATTATTTCAGGATAAAGTTTATAGTAAAGGAGATTTGAGGGTGAAAACCGCAATTATTAAAAAAAATTGCCGACTTTGTACGAGGATTTGCCGACCTCACTTGTAATATATATATGTACGCTTGCTTTCAATTCTTCATCATGAAGAATCTACAAAAGACAAAAAAAAATACAGAGAGAAGAGGAGAAAAGAAAGAGAGGAAAAAAAAGGAATAGTGAAGCTTTTGTTGTTTTGGGATTCGGTTTTAGTACAAGATTTTTTCTATCGGATTTTAATCCTGAAGAACAAGCGTGATTTGGTAAGTTTTTAATTAGTTAATGGTTTATCTGGATTTTCCTAATTTTTCCAGATCTAGATCTATAGTTGATTTTGATTCGAAAATCAGTCGATTTATAGTTCTCAGAGGGTGTTTTCGATATCGGATTTATATTCGGTAAAATATTTCAGAGTAATTTTAGGGTTTTCCTTGTAATGATATTAGAGAGCCCTTTGATCAAGTTTTTCATAAGGGTTTGAACTAGAAAAATGTTCCTTTATATATATAGTTTATTGTTGTCAAGTTTTAAAGGATTTGGATATATATGCAAGAAGTTATAATGCATTCTGGCATTTCATTGCATTTGGGGTTAGAGTTTATAAGAGTAAATAGCCTAATTTGCATTGGGTTACATATAGGGGCCCAAGTAATAGACCGTGGTCAGAGTCATGGGGGAGAAATATAGTATCTGCTTTGAACAGGTGAGTATAGACCGGAGATTCAACCATATGTGCTATATGTGAAATATGAATATATGAATATATGCGCTATATGCTATATGGATATATGTGAGTATAGATCGGAGATTCAACCCTATGTGCTATATGTGAAATATGAATATATGGATATATGCGCTATATGTGGTATATGAGGTATATGAATATATGTGCTATATGAGCTATATGGATATATGTGTTATATGGATTATATGGATAAATGTGATAGCTCTGAAATTTCCAGAGTTGTTTGCACAAAAGGTATGTTAACAGATGACATATGATATATGGTTACAGGATGCACTTGATTGCATAGCATATTGCATGAGATTAAAAGGATCTGTGACTGTCTTGCCCTGAATTTGTATACAAAAGAGACCTACGGGTCATACATGAGGCCTGAGATGCCTAAGAGATGGTAATTGAGCAAATGAGGCCTAAGATGCCTAAAAGTCGGTAATGGCGGTAATGGAAAAAAAAAGGAAAAAGAAAAGAAAAGTTGGTATATGGAAAAGAGTCGGTAATGGAAACCCGGGGCAGATTCAGGCTTGAACAGTTCACAGAATAATGAATCGGATATATCTGTATTTGCATATGCATAGTAAATTCCTATATAACATTTGTATATGTATATGGACTAAATGTTTGACTTTGTGTGAAATAATTGATGATGGTTTATATTCACTGAGTATGCGACTCACGTAAATCGCAAAATAATTTTTCAGGTTCAGCTAGTTCTTACTGATGTGTGTCCTTTTAGAGGTCACATTCATACAGGTCGGCCGGCTGAAGCTCAATGCAACCTTCTCCTCCACATTTTGCATCATAGACATATGAGTTGTAATAGAAGTTAGAGTAATGGATGTTTTAGTATAAGAAGTAACGATATATTGGGTATGGATGTGTGCAACCTTATATGGTTGTTACTTTCTGATATGTGCTTATATGAAAATAGTTGTTATATGTGAAGTATCTCTTTATATAAGGGATAAGTTATTACAAAGTATACGTCATAGGGTGTAGGGGTGTCACAGTTAGTTTTTGGTATCAGAGCAGGGATATGATTCTTTAAGGGCATGCATTCATAAGCATATGTAATTGACATTAGAATTGCATTCATGAGCATGATGCATAAAGGAGAGAAGGTTCAGCCGTGCCACATCAGTTTATAAGAGCATCTCATACAGAACTACATGAACATACATTTCATACGCATGAACCATTAGAAGAGGAAGTACAGAGGAAATGGTAAAGGTATGTACAGTATATCAGGATTTTATAATCGTGTTGATACAGTTGAGTTACCGGTTAATCCGATTTTGCTATTCTTGTATGAGTTTGATGTTATTTTGGGCGTTGACTGGTTGTCAAGACACCATGCTGAAGTGGATTGTTGTACCGAGGAAGTAGTGATAGAATCGTCTGGGAAATCTAGAGTGATTTTCTATGGTGATAGACAAATGGTTCCACTATGCCTAATATCTGCAACAACAGCTTTTCGTATGATTAGAGATGGATGTGAGGCATATCTGACATATGTTATAGATTATACAATTGAATGTGATGAGGTTGAAGATATTCCAGTTATTAAAGATTTTCCTAATGTGTTTCCAAAGGATCTTCCTAGATTGCCATCTGATAGAGATATAGAGTTTACTATGAAATTAATGTCAGGTACTACACCGATTTCTATTCTTTCATATAGAATGGCTCCACTTGAGTTACAGGAATTGAAGAAGCAATTACAAGAGTTGTTGGACAAAGTATTTATTAGTGCTAGTGTATCTCATGACTGTGCAAAGATTACAGAAAGTTGAATCAGGTGACAATGAAGTACAAATATCTATTGCCAAGAATAGATGATTTATTTGATCAACTTCAGTGTGCAAAGGTATTTTCGAAGATAGACATTCGATCATGATATCATTAGTTAAAGATAGCTAAAGATGACATTATCAAGACAGCATTCAGAACTCGATATGGGCATTATGAGTTTCTGGTAATTCTATTTGGTTTGACTAATGCCCCAGCAGAATTTATGACTTTGATGAACAAGGTATTTCAATCTTTTCTAAACAGATTTGTGATCATCATTATTCATGATATGTTGCTATATTCGTGAAGTACAGAGGAGCATACTGATCATTTGTCTATAGTGCTACAAGTCTTGAGGGAAAAACAGTTATATGTTAAACTGAGTAAATGTGAATTCTGGTTGGATCAAGTGATATTTTTAGGACATATAGTATCTGGAAGAGTTATAGAGGTTTATCCTAAAATGTTTGAAGTATTTGATGAGCCAAAACCAGTTGAACATGTGACAACGACGCTAGATGGAACTACTGAAGGATTATGATTGTACAATCGAGTATCATCCAAGAAAGGCCAATGATATGTTGCTATATTCGTGAAGTACAGAGGAGCATACTGATCATTTGTCTATAGTGCTACAAGTCTTGAGGGAAAAACAGTTATATGTTAAACTGAGTAAATGTGAATTCTGGTTGGATCAAGTGATATTTTTAGGACATATAGTATCTGGAAGAGTTATAGAGGTTTATCCTAAAATGTTTGAAGTATTTGATGAGCCAAAACCAGTTGAACATGTGACAACGACGCTAGATGGAACTACTGAAGGATTATGATTGTACAATCGAGTATCATCCAAGAAAGGCCAATGCTATAGCAGATGCTTCAAGTCAAAAGTCTAGTGGTATGATGACAATTATGCACATGATTTCATTGCCAGATTTGATTGCTTTGCGAAGTTTAAATGCTAGAGTACAGTTTGACACAAATGAAATACTGATTGCTACTTTGAAGATTCGGCCAATGCTGAGACAAAAAGCTAAGATGCACACGTAAGAGATGAGAAGTTGATAGAAATTATTGAACAAGTTCGACAAGGTAAAGATACGTCATTTGACATTCAGGATGACACATTGTTGTTTGGCCCAGATTCGTAATGTTTTACATGTTAGTTGTTGCTACAGTATTGATCTGATCTTTAACATGTGTTAAAAGATGCAGAAGTGCAGCTTGCAGAAAATATGAGTTAGATAGAGGAATCGATCATGTTAGTAGATTACAGAATCAAAGAGAGGGAGATTCCAAAAGTAATTAGGAAGAGTCATGGTATAGAAGAAACAGCTTGTGAAACAAAGGATAAGATGAGAAAGTCATCTGAAGAGATAGTGAATTTTGAGGACAAAATTCTTATAGAGGGGGAGAAATGTAACATCCCCGACCAAAATGCATACGTCATTCTGCATTCATATAAGATTAAGAGCATATGCATAGCATATTGGCATGATATATAGTGAATTTTTAAAAGTAATATTTATTTTCTAATTAAGTTTATTATATTTTAAAAAGTTTTTAAAAAAAAATTAATTAATAATTATTTCAGGATAAAGTTTGTAGTAAAGGAGATTTGAGGGTGAAAACCGCAATTATTAAAAAAAATTGTCGACTTTGTACGAGGATTTGCCGACCTCACTTGTAATATATATATGTACGCTTGCTTTCAATTCTTCATCATGAAGAATCTACAAAAGACAAAAAAAATACAGAGAGAAGAGGAGAAAAGAAAGAGAGGAAAAAAAAAAGGAATAGTGAAGCTTTTGTTGTTTTGGGATTCGGTTTTAGTACAAGATTTCTTCTATCGGATTTTAATCCTGAAGAACAAGCGCGATTTGGTAAGTTTTTAATTAGTTAATGGTTTATCTGGATTTTCCTAATTTTTCCAGATCTAGATCTATAGTTGATTTTGATTCGAAAATCAGTCGATTTATAGTTCTCAGAGGGTGTTTTCGATATCGGATTTATATTCGGTAAAATATTTCAGAGTAATTTTAGGGTTTTCCTTGTAATGATATTAGGGAGCCCTTTGATCAAGTTTTTCATAAAGGTTTGAACTAGAAAAATGTTCCTTTATATATATAGTTTATTGCTGTCAAGTTTTAAAGGATTTGGATATATATGCAAGAAATTATAATGCATTCTGGCATTTCATTGCATTTGGGGTTAGAGTTTATAAGAGTAAATAGCCTAATTTGCATTGGGTTACATATAGGGGCCCAAGTAATAGACCGTGGTCAGAGTCATGGGGGAGAAATGGATGTTTTAGTATAAGAAGTAACGATATATTGGGTATGGATGTGTGCAAAACCTTATATGGTTGTTACTTTCTGATATGTGTTTATATGAAAATAGTTGTTATATGTGAAGTATCTCTTTATATAAGGGATAAGTTATTACAAAGTATACGTCATAGGGTGTAGGGGTGTCACAGGCAACGCCATTCACCTAGAAAGACCTTGACCAGTTGCAAATTATCACCTTTAATCTGGATCCGGAAAATGCCACGACGAATGGCCTCGAGAAGTCCCTAGCGCAAGACGATGGTTTCGGAGACTAGAACAGACTGTTGAGCAATCAGTCTTCCGTCAAAATGGATGGGGGAGACACCAGAATCCCTAAGGATGAATCCGAAAGAGGCCATATCATCCGAACAAACTGCACCATCAAGATTCAACTTAATAAAGTCTCTCTTAGGTTTTGCCCAATTAACAAGCTTTCTCCCTTCCCTAGCTCTCGCGGTAGAAGTGCGAGAGTTCTTTGTTTTAGGATTTCCTACAAGTTTCCATTCTTTAACCTGATTATGAGTAAACTCGCTTAGGTTCCCGACATTATTCAAGTTTTGGTTGTTATCGTTGTCAAAAATTCTCTTATTTCTAGAGAACCATAGGCTCCACCAGATGTTTGCGAGGAGTTCCATCTCCTCATTTATTGTCGTTCCCTTGAATTAAGGGTCACCCTAGTTAGTGGACATGATAGTAAGGTGTTGTTGGCGTCTTCAAATTGGTTGTTGTAGGCTTCACGACCTTGTTGTACCATGATATGGTTGACTGCAAGCCTCGTTTTAGTTATAAGGCCGTTTCGAGCCATTTTCCATAAGAAATTCTTCATTTTGGGGAGGATGTTGAGCTTATTGATCAATACCATGTTTATTTTGAGTTTCCTTTTAGACGGGTGGAGCTAAAGCATGGTAGAACTATAGTGGGTAGAGTATCAACCATTTTTTGCTTGGTTGTCACTATAGTCTATCCGGAATTTTTAATGAGGCTAATGATTTTGGTAATTTTTTCGAGGACCTCGTGATTAACGACCCTTCTCAATTTTTCTAGGTTCAACGAATTGTCTTCCAAGAGGTTTCGCATCAACATGTTCCTCCAAATTAGTGAGAGTTTCGACCTCTATTTTTTAGGTAAGAGGGTCATTGTCAGTCTAGTTATCTTTGCAAAAAGCAGATAGTTTTCTCATCCCGAACTTGTTAGATGAGTACTTTCAAGTTTCAAGAATAGGTCCCTTAGGCTTAGCAGTTTGGACCACTGCCATAATATTTTATGCTTTTTCTATATTTTAGGATACTTTTTATTTTGAGATATTTTTCGATCACTATTCTGAACGAGAAGTTATCTGATTCCCCTAGGAGTTTCTACAACAATTTTATTTGAAGTGTTTGGTACATCTCATCTTGGCGATTTCCACCCGCCGCCATGAGCGGGTTGAATTATAAATTTATAATGGCATCCGGGTGGCTGATTAGTGACGCAATTATCACATTTTGTTCATTTTTGGCCACCGAAACGCGTCGTTGCGCTCTGCTGTTCTGATCTGTACCCACTAATGCAAGTGGAGAGAGCAAGTAAGGCTAATTAACGGAATCCACGTGTCAATTGTCTCGATATCAAGCTTAATTTTTTTTATATTTATGCTAATAATAATTTCTCACCAAAAAATTAAACAATTGCGTCCAACGAGCACCCTACATAATTTCCAGAAACGAACACAAAATTATGTTGCCAATTTACTCTTTCCGTTTTTTGTGAACTTGTCAAATCCTGAATTTCGATCAGTTCGCACCGAGTCGTTTGATTGATTTTTGGTTTCATTTCGAGAATTCGAGATCAAAATTTTGATTTCCTGCAATTTGAAGAATCCTGCCATGGAAGTTCGCCGGGATTCGTCAGTGGAGAACTCTCCGATCCGACGGGCGTCGCAGTCGACGAAGCGACCGAAGTCGTCGTCGAACATCGTCGACAGCGTTTCCGTCACTCAAAGGTTGATCTTTGTCCTCTCTGCCTATTTTGTTCCGATTTTTATGTTTTCTAGCCTTTCTAAATCTCTTTCATGAGCGCGAAATTTTCTGTTTTAACGGAGTTCAGTTTTCTGTTCGTGGTTGCAGGCTTCAACAGGAGTTGATGTCTTTGATGGTATGTTTTTCCTTTCTTTTTCTCCTGTGGATTGGAGAATTCTGCCTTATCTTGTTCATTCATACTATTCGATTCTTGTTGAATTGTGATTATTGCGCAAGAAACCAATTGTTTGAAAATTGTCGTACTGTTAGATTCGTTTCTGTCGAATCTCTTTTAGCAAAGTAATGAAGTATTCCCATTAGGACTGGCCATAGATGAAAAAGGATGGTTGAGTTGGATTTAGACTTATTGGTTTTCATTTTCCTGTGGATGCTTTCTTCTGGAAGAAGCCATGAGTTGCAAACTCGCAATATTCACTGTGTACGACGCTCTGATATGTGATTGTGTATGCTTACTGCTTAGGAATTTTGAATAGAATTGTGTATGCTTAGCAATTCTTACTTAATTCCATATTGAATGGGCAGGCACAGGATGAATACTATGAATAGAGTTTTATATGCTTAGGAATTCTGATGCCATCACTTAATTTCTTTTATCATTTGCCATTTTGAAGATTAAACTAGTGGACTAGCTTTTCCTTTTTATTCAGAATGGTTTGCCACATCCAAGATTAAATCACTTGCCATTCTAGATGGAACTTCATTCAAAATGGTTTGCCTTTGCCCACTCACCCCACTGAGTCCATTCGTTATCTTGTTCCCGCTTAATTTCATACATGAGCTTGGGCGGTTGATCCTCAATTGCTCAGTGCCATGGTATGACTTTCTTCGAATCCTAAATCTCCCTCACTGTTGCTAGAAATATAGCCAAGCCAACATGTTATCACTTCAGTAGTGATTTGTTTCAATGGAATCAATGCCTTGAAAACATATTATTTTTTTCTACTTCTTTCTTGTTGCTGGTGCAATACTAGTGCTATGTTGTAGCACTGATGATGCTTGTCATTTTTCTTCCTTGTTACTTTGGAGTATTTCATCTCTTGTTAATTTGATGTACATGTTTGCTATACAGATGAGTGATGGTGATCTTGGGGTTTCTGCTTTTCCTGAAGGTGAGAGCATATTTACCTGGATTGGAACAATAGAGGGTGGAAAGGGAACTCCATATGAAGGTTTGTCTTACAAGCTCTCTTTGAAGTTTCCATTGGACTACCCTTTCAAGCCACCCCAGGTTAGGTTTGAGACCGCGTGTTTTCATCCCAACATAGATCAAAACGGCAATATTTGTCTCGACATTCTACAGGTATGATATCAAACTTGAAATTTCGTCATTACTTTTGATGATATGAAACACTCAGAACCAGAATAGCATGAATATTGAAACAGATTGAACCAGTATAGCATGCATTTTGATTGGCTGTGTGTGTGTGTTCTTTCTTCTACAGGACAAGTGGTCTTCTGCATATGATGTCAGAACCATCCTTCTTTCAATTCAAAGCCTCTTGGGAGGTTTGCATTTGCTTTAACGGTACTCTTCTTCTCTTTGTATGATCAACTTCGCCTTACTGTGGTTCCAATTTTGACTTGCAGAACCCAATAACGACAGCCCCCTAAATACTCAAGCTGCAAATCTGTGGTGCAAGAGAGAAGGTTTGTGCCATCTAGTTGCTAATGCTGTCTAGTTTTAGTACTTCAATCATTTTGACAATCTTCTTAAAACGAAATAGGATCATACTTGAATGCTATTTTTTGTTCTGAACTTCAATATGAGCTTTTCATTTTTTTTTATCTTTCTCGCAGAGTACAAGAAAATGGTTCTAAATGAATATTTCGGTGGACGAATGGATCAGTTCCAGAGTTGACCAGTATTTTGTTGTTTTGGACTTGTAAAGCCTCTACACAACTGTGAAATTTACAGGGTATATAGTGTTCTATGTTGAAGACTGGATGTGCATAATGTTGCATCGTTTAAAGCTGCATGTGTAAACGATTGCCGATAAGGTCGTCACTCTGTATTCTTTGTCAAGAATCTAATAAAAACCTTATATGCTTGCTTTTGTTACACCGTGACTCTGCATAATTTCAAACCACAATTTATATTCTTCTATCAATTCTCAACACTTTACAAAAGAGCAATGTGCAACAGTGCGAGAATATAAAGAGTTTCTTCACCCTTAATAGGAAAAAGAAAGTTCAAAGTAAGCCTAAATGTTTGCAATGATACTAAAAGCATTGTATGAAGTAGAAGACAAGGACACTAGCACAATGAAATACCAACAACCCGCACGAGTAACAATTTTCATCCAAATTACCTCCTAAAACTTTCCTCAAAGTAGAGCGAACCAAACCGCCAATACTATAAACCTGTTTTAATCTGCTCCCCAGTTGTCATGTTCTTTTGCAGAAAGTATTTAAACTTCGTCTGATGCATCTTTTTGGGACTCATCAGCTCTCCTTGCAGCAGCCAATCTCTCTGCTGCCAACCTTTCTTCAAGAGCTCGAGCTCCTCTTTCTCTGGATTAACAGCAGAGACGGTTTCAGGCATTGTTCATCTCAATTCATATAAAGAGAAGGATAGCTTGTTTTGTTAAGTAAACTATGAATCGTACCTCCTCCTCGATGCCTCAATTGGGTCAGAGCCGGCCAAGGGAACACCTCCATATACATAACCCTTGTTCTCAGTGGAAGTATCGGATCGTCCGCAGAACATCCGATGGAATATAGATGCGATAGGATTTATAATGGGTCTGCTTGAAAACAGCCGAGAGCATAAGAGAGTGATTTGGGGCTTTTTGGTTAGGGTGGTCAATATATGGATAATTGTTAATATTAGAGTACCTCAAGAATTCAGGAAAGAAGGTAGAGAACGCAAATTCATCACTTGGGTCTCCCTTGAGGTTAGTTTCAGGCCTTCTCTGCAAGTATCTTAAGTATATCCAGCTCATGTATGTTCCAAACACCAAGGCTGGGAGGTAAGCTGCAGAATTTTCAAGAAAAACGCTAGCCACTATAGACAACAAAAGCATGATGGATGGCAGCCACTGCAATTTTACCAAATTAAATAAGATTTACAGCTGAAAATATGAACCACATCTTATAGAATGGAGTTTCATTGTAATCAAACTCAAGAGGCTACTCGTCACCTTTGTTTTAAGTCTCACTATTGGAAGCTCTTGATCAGGCATGATCTGCTTAATGCCAACAAAGAACCCTAAAAGGATGCCATGGAAGCCAGATATAGGCATATACCTGCAGGAAAGCAAGGGTTAGAAGATCAATGCATTTGTATTAGTGTTTCACATATTGAAGAGTTACAAATCATCAGGTGAGCAATGTAGTAGAAAAGTAGGACTCTTCATAGTGGAAGATGGAAGATCTAGCAGAGTATAGAACTACAAGCAAATTTATATGACTTCCCACCTTAAGTATTTGTTACAAAAGTCTGAGCCATGTAAATTGACTCATATATTCATAGTAAAGTAAAGAAAACTTCATACTTTCAGACTCCAAAACTACTCTTTTATGCATAAAACTGAGATATAAAGGCAAACAATGACCTATGCACATCTTTGTTTTTGTTTTTTTTGAGTACGTAGCAAACCCAAAAACTACATTCCATTTGTGTGTTCTCAAACCCACCTCTCCTTTATAAATGTAATCCATTCATTCCCTAAAATATCACACAAGTGCATACAGCAGTATATGAGGATATAACAGCCCTGTAATTAGAAATCCGGAATCAGAAAATCACTATCCAGTACCCACTTCCTAAGTCCTACAATCAGGGTTGATTTTGGTTATTCTTCTGATACCTATGTCTCTCTACCGCTTCCGGGATGGTATTCAAAAGATTGAAGGCAATGGAAATGAGCAAAGATTTCAATATATACTCAAAATAGGACAATCAATGCAATGGCATGACAAAATATAATCACAGGGAACACTACAATACTAGACTAGAAATCCAAATTTATAAAACTTACAAGTAATTCTCCTCCCTCTTCACATAGTACATGACCATTGCTGTGATGAAAACGCAAACAGAAGTGAGAAGGTTAACAATGAAAATGAACTTCAGGAATTCCTTGGAGCCCCATATAGGTTCAAGCAGCTTTCCAATAAAAAGCAGACCAAGTGTGCTAGTCACCACCTACAAATAAATGATGGATGATGGATTACATGCAGATCAACAACAGGAAAAGGGGAAATGGGGGAAAGAAATATGTGTCCCAGAATCATTAGAAAATAGATGAATACCCCATAAATTGTTTGCTCAATATAACCAGCTGTGATGAGATTCCACCCAAAAGGAATAGTCCTGCCAGTCAAATAACAAGTTATGATTAATTCAGTTACTACATGTGGGCATTCCAGTACAGGGATATATTATAGACTACATGAGGAGAAAGAATAGGCAGAAGTAAACATCAGTGAAGAATCCAAACAAGGCCTTTAGGCAGTCACAGAGGGTATTAGAGTAATCCTCATTGCTCCATAGGCTCTTTTGGGGAGTTTGTTCTCCATGGGGATTGTTATCTGAATATCATCTCTCTCAGAAATACTCTGAATTCCCTGGCATTCTTTGGATTTGAGTCGATTGTTTCCTGAGATCCTCCTATCTAACACTACGCAAAATCATAACTTACCCTCCCATATTTCAGGAAAGTAAGCGATTCAATCTAATTCATTAAGCACTTTGCAAAGAAAATCCGCATACCAGGATATACAAAGACTCCACAGACTTCATTATGCTAACATACAACAAGGTATTAAAATTCACTTCATTACTTCATAATGCAACTCAAAAATTATATTACTATATGTTTAGGTTCTCTGCCATCTGTGAGATAGATATTGGCAATTCTAGCATTTCAAAATCAGTGCAACCCCTCCTCGACCAGTTCTTCCTATTACCATACTGAAAATTCACTTTGATATTTACTACAAAACAAGAAATGATTTCACTTCACTACAATTTTGTCCTGTTATGGGCCAGTAGTTTGAAGGTTCTCCACCATAGTTCGTTGGTAAGATCAATAAAAATCAAAGTAATAACTAGAAATCCAACCATAAATCATCGAGTAATTCACTTCCAAGTTTTAACCCTGATCTGATAACCTGCTCCAGATCACACTTGTGCAAATGAAGAGTGCATTTCTGAGTCAATATTTATGGTATACATCTGTCAGCCCTCAAGTAGAATTCTAGAAATGAAATTTAACTCTTAGCAGGATGCATTGCCTACATGGTAATCATTTTTCTAAAGGAGATAAATATGCTAGAAGGGGATTCTCACTTCTGTTTGCGTTTTCCATTGAGGGGTCAAGAGGATCCCGGAAACTATCCTACTGTTAAGAAAATAACCAGAAGATATGACCAGAACTGAGGCTACGCCCTGATACAAGCTAATGCCCAGAACAGCATACCTATTAGTAAGTGTAGTTCACAGTTGCACTTTACTTGTGCACAATTTCATTATAGTGCTCCATTCTAGCTACAGAACCACCTGATACATCAAATTTGGCATCTAAATCTCAACAAAAACAGTAGAGTACCACTGCTATTCTGCTAAGCAAAAGCAAACCCTCGCATCTTTTATTTACTACTTGCATCTCTAGTGAATCAATCTATTTTATTAAGATAACCAATGAGGGTCACAACAAATTACCTAGCAGGGATTAGGGCGAGATAAGTAACAGCTTGCGGGAAAAGTTGCACCACAATGTGGCCACCGATTAGCACTACAGCGAGACCCTTGCAGAGCCTCGTAAACCCGGTAAACAAGCCCCCACCACCCTGCAATCAAAAAGAAAACTAAGTATACAATCAGATGCAATCGCGAGTGTCGCAACCCAAAATTTGGCAGGGATTATGGAGAGGAACATGGATCGGATATGAAAAGCGACAAATTGGCATGCCGGCGATTACATGAGGGGAATCCCAAATTATATAAGCAAGTGAGATTGAAATTGATCAGAGAGATCAGATCAGAAGTAGATCTATAGAAAATATGAAGAAAGAAAGAGATAAAGAGTTACGCCGGAGAGTGCTGGAGTACTCATGTCGACAGAACTTGGGGGTAGTAGTCTGAAATTTTAGTTTTCCGATCTTAATCTCTAATCACTCCTCTGACGAATTCGAGCTTTTCTAATTTCTTCTATTTCTTATGTAGATCAGATTTGACGGAAGATCTGGACGTACTTCAACTTCACCGTACTCGACTTTAAACACGAAGCGAAGGAATGGCCTGAAATCTGAATGGGCATTCGCAATTTCTCATGCCCATATTAAAATTAAAAAAAATGTTTTTATTTTATTTTATTTTTATCTAGAAATGATTAGGCCTTTAGAGCATCCAGTGCATTAGATAAATACTTACGATGCCCAATCATAAATGGCATAGTCACCCAAAACACTTTCAAGCCGCTTACCTTTCGAATTAGGGCTCAACTATCCAAATGGAAAGCTAATTCGCTGTCTCAAGAGGGCCGAAAACCCCAATAAAATCTAATCTATCGGCTCAACCAAACTACCTTATGCAATCCTTCCTACTCCCAAAAACCACATTAAAAGAATTGGACCAAATCAATAAAACGTTCTTTTGGAACAAAGAGAGGAACCATAAACCTCTTATTAGCTGGAACTCAATCTGCCAACCACCTGACCGTGGTGGACTGGGAATTGCCAAGACGGAAGAAATGAATCAAGCTTTACAAATGAAGCTTCTTTGGAAAATCCTCGTGAAACCAAATAACCGATGTGTCAAAATCATCATAGAAAAATATCTAAAATCCGATGGACTGATTAACTAGCAGAAAAAACGGAACACTTCTTAGCAATGGTCCAAACTGATGAGTCTAAAAGACCTATTCTTGAAAGGCCTCATTTGGCAGGTCGGAGATGGTAAAACCATCCGATTTTGGAAAGACAACTGGACGGGTAATGGTTGCCTAATATCGAAAGAAAATATTAGTAATTACATGAACTTGGAAGCGAAAGTCGTTGAATTCCTTAAGGATGACAATACGTGGGACCAAAATAGGCTCCAACAAGTGCTCAACCCGGAAGACCTCCATAGTGTCATGCAGATCTCCACCACAACTAACAAAATACCTGACAGAATGTACTGGCAACCAAGCAAGAATGGGTGGTACTCTACCCATTCTACCATGTAGTGGATCCGTAACAATAAAGGAGAACCACAAAGCAACCTAAAATGGATTAATAAACTTAATATCCCCCTTAAAATGAGAAATTTCATATGGAAAGTAGCACGGATTGGGCTCCTTACCAAAAGCCACCTGGCGGCAAACCATACTCCGGTTGTCTAAGGTTGTGTTGCATGCAATTGTACCAACGAGGACACAAACCACATCCTACTATCTTGCAATTGTACCAAAAGTACCCTAAAGGCGATAAACCCTAAACTTGAGATGATCATTAACCAGATTAACCCAGACAATAAAACACCATGTCAAATATTAGAGGAAATCATGGATAGAGCATCCAAGGCTGATTTCGAGGTGTTGATTTGCTGTTGGTGGAGTATTTGGTATTTCCGCAACAAAGTAGTATTCGAACCTCAATCTCCAACTATGCCAGAGGAAAAGGACAATCTATGCGACTTCATCCACAACCAAAGAAAAGAGTGGAATAACGCCCACAATAAAGAAAACATGAAACCAATAAATGATGGGCATCAGACCCGTTTTAGACGGTCTTGTGCCAAATGGAGAAAACCTCCAACAAATTTTTATTAAACTCAACTTTGATGGGGTAGTCAATGCTGACGGGGTGGTTTCGTTTGGTTTCATTCTTAGGGATTCCAAGGGCGAGCCCATCCATTTTGACAGAGGACTAATCGGTTGACAATCTGTTCTAAAATCCGAGGCCATCGCCTTACGACAGGGAATCATCGAAGCCACTCGGCGTGGCATTTCCCACATCCAGATCGAAGGTGACAATCTGTAGTTGGTCAAGGCCGTTCTAGGTGACTGGCATTGTCCGTGGGAGATCGAGATGTTACGTGCGGATATTCACTGCTTACTTGCCCGTTTCCGGAGCTGGAGCATTGCCCATGTCGTCCGGGAGTGCAACGCAGTGGCGGACTTCATTGCTGTCTCTTTTCACCATGTTTCATCTATTCCACTTTCAGTTGACCCGGTTTTTCGGAACCTCATCCATCTGGATGCTGGCTCCTAATCTCTTTCCTTATCAAAAAAAAATCTACATTAGTAGAGACCCATTTGAGTCTCTCGCCAATTAAATAATATTATTTTTATTTAAATGGGTCTCTCAAAGTCCCTTAAAAGTCCCTTATTTGAGGGACTCTCTTCACAAGTCCCTCACATTTTTTTTTTAAATGTGATGGACTCAATGAAAACCCCCCAATATGGGTGTCCTTACGGGGAGCCTTTTGGAAATAAGGCAAGGGAAGAGATATGCATTAAAGTTTGAAACAATATTAATCTTTCTAAAAATGTAGGTGATACTTTAGTTTTATAAGTGAGAGATAACTCTGATCAAATCATTTTAATTTTTTATGGACATTTTTAAACACTTTTTACAACATTGACCATGCAAAGATCATCTCCGTCAATCTCAATGTAGGAGATGCCATGATATTTGGCTTCTTAAACTCCTTGCCTAAGAGCAACTGCCTTCACCATCCTAATGGAGTGCCTCCCCCAAAGCCCATCATCAAGGCATATTGGCTCAGCAGAATGGTCATGTAAGATATAGTCGAATGTTGAGATACCATCTGAGTTCACTACATCATCAAAGTTTATAATTTAAAATGGTCTTGTTTTGGTTTTTCCCATATGGGTTTTATTCTTTTCATATTAAGCCTCGTTTCAATACCTATCTCACTATGATGAATGTGGGTTCGACATGTTACCTTTTCTATTGTCGCATCCTTCTAATCTTTCATTTACTTGCGAATGAATTCACATATGTTGATTGTATTATTTTACATGAGTTGGTTTTCTATGTCGAAAAATCTTTCTCTCCCATGAAACCTGAGGCTCCACCAACAACATGTTATCCATTCCATTTTTCCTTTCGAGAGTTGGGGACATTGAGTTGGGTTCTAATGTCCTTAAAATTTTGGAGGGGTTTCTTGTTTTTAGTATCAATTTTGTCACTTGTTTGGATGAGTCTTGTGTTAATAAGGCCTGGAGTGTGTCTTGTATGATGACAATGTAGTAGAAGGTGAGGGGGATCTTCAACTAGGTCGTTGCACTCAATGTATTTTTGGGGATAACTACGTTTGTTCCAACTAATCTTGTCTTTGTTAGTAGTCCATTCCTTGTAATTTTCGAAATAAAGTTTTTCATTTGATAAAAGTTAAGATATACGGAGTTGATATATCACAAATCCAATCTAGGTTATTCTATAGTTGTTCTTTCTTATTCGGGATCACTTGTATTGCAAAATACATTAAAAATTATCCATTTCTACTATGATTCTAGTATAGTTAGAAAGTTATTTCATTATTTGGTCTTTTTAAGGTGGTTAGACTATTAACATCGTCTTAGTTTAAGACATGTTGTAACTTGTGAGATTCCACATATTATCCCTATTGAGTTATGTTACATGTCAAATAAAATGGGTCTTTGTTACAAACACATAAAAAGGTGTTTATTTCTTACTAAATAATTAAATTACCCTAAAATATTTGATAATGCAATATTTCCTTAGTGAATCAATTATTTTATGTAAACTAAAAATTTGAAAATATTATGATATGCGAATTAGTTTTTTTCTAGAATGTAGAGCTTTTTTATTATTAATTTGTTATATAAAAATCAAATATTCTCAAATTAATTATTTTAATAAAATATTTAATATCTTAAATTTTTATTTAATTTAATTTATTTTAATAAAATATTTGATATCTTCAAATTTTCTTAGTGAATTATTTTATAATTTGTTTAACAATTTATAATATATATAATTTATTTGTTTAGCACAATTTGATTTTAACCAATTAAAAATAAATAAATTAAAATTTAATCAATAAGATTAATTTTATGAAAATGGGTGATGTGGTTCGATATAAAGTTAACACATACCGAGTATTATTTTATATATCTTTTTTACTGTTAGTAATTAATAGGTAATTCATAATGAATAAATATTGATCATTAAATTTATACTTTATGATTTTTGTTCTTAATTTGCTGAACTATTTTCTCATCAAACTCTATCCAAAATACACTATACGGATGGATCACATCTATCTATAACTATATATTAAAGTTGTCCCTTTTCGAGCCACCAGAACGATTCTGACCCCACCTCAAATTTACAAAATTAATTTTTATTTTTAATATTTTAACTTTACCCATTATATTCTTCTTTAACTATTTAAATCTATCTTTAACATCAAACAAATATCTATTTAGTATAACAATATCTTTTAAAAACTTCCTTATACAATTAAAGATAACAAATTTAAAATATTTTAAAATAAGTATAAAAATATTTTATCTTATAACATAATATCTTTTCACGAATATGTATATATATATATATTCTTTTATAATAATAAAAATAATGATAAATAAAAATAATGTTTAAAAATAATAAAAATAGGTGATATAATATTTGATAGATATATTGAAATATTTGATAATCTCTAAATTTATGTACATGGAAAGTAATAAAATATGAATAATATAATATTTGATTATAAAAATTATACATTTTACAACCAATAAATTACTTATATTAAAGTTTATATTATATTTTCATTTATTAATTTTCTATTTATAATGTCTATAAAATATCGAATCGTAGTCGTACATGGACCAGAACGATTCTGACCCACCTCATATTTACAAAATTAATTTTTATTTCTAATATTTTAACTTTACCCTATTATATTCATCTTTAACTATTTAAATCTATCTTTAACTTCAAACAAATATCTATTTAATATAACAATATCTTTTGAAAACTTCCTTATACAAATATTTAAAATTAAAGATAACAAATTTAAAATATTTTAAAATAAGTATAAATATCTTTTACCTTTTAGCATGATGTCTTTTCATGAAATTATTTATAAATACATATTTTTATTTTATAATAAAAAATTAATGATAAATACTTATAATGTTTAAAAATAAAAACAATAGGTAATATCTATAACTATATATTAAAGTTGTACCTTTTCGAGTCACAGAACGATTCTAGCCCCACGTTATATTTAAAAAATTAATTTTTATTTCTATTATTATAACTTCTTCCTATTAAATTCTTTTTAACTATTTAAATTTATCTCTAACATCAAAAAAATATCTATTTAGTATAACAATATTTTTTGAAACCTTCCTTATACAAGTATTTAAAATTAAAGATAAAATATTTAAATATTTAAAAATAAATATAAATATTTTATCATATATCTTTTGATGAATTTATTTATAGGAATATAGTGATTTTCTTTTATAAAAAAATTAATGAATAAATAGTTAAAATTTTAAAATTAATAAAAATGGATAATAAAATATTTAATAGATATTGAAATATTTGATAAACTCTAAATTTACGTACATGAAAAGTAATAAAATAGGAAGAATATAATATTTGATTAAAAAATTAGAGTCCGGTTCAGGTGCGAATGGGCGCCTAGGTGCGAAATAAGAAAGAATAGAAGTCGTTGGATCAAGAAAAATTAAAGGCGCTGATCATTTCACTTAAAAAGGGGAAAAAAACGACACGGACGAATTATTGGCGAATTATTCTCATATTTTTGAAAAAAACGGAAATAGGACACGCGCCCAGATTGTTCATCAGTATTGTGGATTTGTTCATCAATAATGTGGATTTGTTCATCAAAGCTGCGATTTTGTTCATCAAAATTGTGATTTTGTGCATAAATAAACTATTGCTTGTGCATCAAAAATCTATTGTTTGTACATAAAAAATGAACAAATG
The DNA here is from genome assembly GCA_964016875.1 of Fallopia convolvulus. NCBI lineage: Eukaryota > Viridiplantae > Streptophyta > Magnoliopsida > Caryophyllales > Polygonaceae > Fallopia > Fallopia convolvulus. The sequence continues at coordinate 53,647,135 of OZ024721.1, forward strand.
TGTATCAAAATTACATGCAATATGTTCATCAATATTGTGATTTTGTTCATAAAAAAACGAAAATATTTGTTCATCGGTTTGTGCATATTTGTTCTTCGGTTTGTGCATATTTGTTCATTAGTAATATCAATTTGTTCACTGGTTTATGCATATTTGTTCATTGCCTTTTTCACATAATTGTTCATTACTAGATGCATATTTGTTCACCAGAACGATTCTGGCCCCACCTCATATTTATAAAATTAATTTTTATTTCTAATATTGTAACTTTTTTCTATTAAATTCTTCCTAACTATTTAAATCTATCTTAAACATCAAACAAATATCTATTTAGTATAACAATATTTTTTGAAAACTTCCTTATACAATTAAAGATAACAAATTTAAAATATTTTAAAATAAGTATAAATATCTTTTATCTTATAACATAATATCTTTTCACAAATATGTATATATATATTCTTTTATAATAATAAAAATAATGATAAATAATTATAATGTTTAAAAATAATAAAAATAGGTGATATAATATTTGATAGATATATTAAAATATTTGATAATCTCTAAATTTATGTACATAGAAAGTAATAAAATATAAATAATATAATATTTGATCATAAAAATTATACATTTTACAAGGAATAAATTACTTATATTAAAGTTTATATTATATTTTTATTATTTATTAATTTGCTATTTATAGTGTCTATAAAATATCGAATCGTAGTCGTACATGGTACGACGGATACAACTAGTTGATCACAATTTAAGTTTCTAAGACTAATCCGAAAACATTAAATTCATGTGATTGGTTGATGAAATTATTATATGGAAAGTATCTATTAAAGATGCACATTATATTTATGTGATTGGTTGATGAAATTATTATATGGAAAGTGTATCTATTAAAGATGCGCATTATATTTATGTGATATATTTTAGAAAATTACTAGTTTTACCCGTCGTACCATGTACGAATACGATTCGATATTTTATAAACATTATAAATAGGATATTAATAAATAAATAAAAATATAATATAAACTTTAATATAAGTAATTTATTGTTTGTAGAATGTATATAATTTTTAATCAAATATTATATTTTTTCTATTTTATTACTTTTCATGTACGTAAATTTAGAGTTTATCAAATATTTCAATATCTATTAAATATTTTATTATCCTTTTTTATTAATTTTAAATTTTTTAACTATTTATCATTAATTTTTTTATAAAATAAAATCACTATATTTCTATAAATAAATTCGTCAAAAGATATATGATAAAATATTTATATTTATTTTAAAATATTTAAATATTTTATCTTTAATTTTAAATACTTGTATAAGGAAGCTTTCAAAAAATATTGTTATACTAAATATATATTTTTTGATGTTAGAGATAAATTTAAATAGTTAAAATGAATTTAATAGAAAGAAGTTATAATAATAGAAATAAAAATTAACTTTTTAAATATGAGGTGGAGCTAGAATCGTTTTGGTGGCTCGAAAAGGTACAACTTTAATATATAGTTATAGAATAGATATTATCTTTTTTTAATTTTTAAACATTATAAGTATTTATCATTAGTTTTTTTATTATAAAAGAAAAAAATATATCTATAAATAATTTCGTGAAAAGATATAATGCTAAAAGGTAAAAGATATTTATACTTATTTAAAAATATTTTAAATTTGTTATTTTTAATTTTAAATATTTGTATAAGGAAGTTTTCAAAAGATATTGTTATACTAAATAGATATTTGTTTGATGTTAAAGATAGATTTAAATAGTTAAAAAAGAATATAATAGGAAAAAGTTGAAATATTAAAAATAAAAATAAATTTTGTAAATATGAGGTGGGGCCAGAATCGTTCTGGTGGCTCGAAAAGGGACATCTTTAATATATAGTTATGGATAGATAGATTAATTATCAATCTCCATATATATCTTTTTTTTGGGATAGAAGATTTATATTGTGATATACGTGAAACCTTCCTGAAAAATCACCGTAGTACTCCGTATTAAAAAAATACGAAATCTATCTTTGGCTAGATTTGCTAAAAAGATTACCTACCAAGTTTAGGACTTTAGGGTACATAAAATCCTTATATAAACACACTTCTGTTTTCAATTTGCGTACACTCTTCTTCCGATCAAAATCGCTCGCTCGGTTCTTTTTCTCTCGCTGCTCTTCCTCTTGGGTTTAGGGTTGTCGAAATCAAGAAAGAATGTCGAGTTCAGGCAACAAGGTGATCCTGAAGAGCAAAGACGGCGAGGAATTCGCGGTGGACGAGGCGGTGGCGTCGGAGTCGATCACCATCAAGAACATGATAGAGGACGTCTCGGGCGACGACGCCATCCCTCTGCCCAACGTGGACAGCAAGACCCTCTCCAAAGTACTCGCGTATTGCACCAAGCACGCCCAGGCTCCCAAGTCCGACGACGCTGCTAAGGACGAGCTCAAGAATTTCGACGCTGAGTTAGTCAAGGTTGACCAGGCCACGCTATTCGACCTCATCTTGGTAACCAAAATCTCTCCTTTGATGATATATTGTATGTTTGCTTGAGCAATTTCAATTTCTGTCGCGTTTTCTGTGCTGGTTGTTGGGTTGAACTTCCTTTCCCAAATTGAACCAAAAAGCTACAACCTTTGATAATCTTATATTTTCATGGTTTTGGAGATATAATTTGCAATTTCCAGTGTGGACTAATAATTTGTTGATGTGCAGGCTGCAAACTACTTGAACATTAAGGGGCTTCTGGACCTGACTTGCCAAACTGTTGCGGACATGATAAAGGGGAAGACTCCCGAGGAGATCAGGAAGACGTTCAACATCGTCAACGACTTCACACCCGAGGAGGAAGAGGAGGTTAGGAAGGAGAACCAATGGGCATTCGAGTAATCAACAATGATCGATCATATATGCCGGCACTTCTGATACTCAAATAGTTTGGTTAATTGGGTTAGGTTAGGTGATGGCCATTTACGTTCTTTTAACAGTTGTCTAGTTTCGATGATGGATTTATATATGTTTTTTAACAGTTGTTTAATTACTTTTTAGGTTTAATTAATTCATCAATATATTTGTTTACCTTATACTGAGTTTGCTTGATTCATATCAGAATACATCTTATTTCATTTATATCACACCGTTATAATGTATGGACAGGAATTGACATTCTCACTGCAGATGCTCAACCCTCCACACATCCGGATTTCCCATCTCATTCAGCAGATTCGCGCAGTATTCTCTGCAGGCTCTTACTTATGTTCCACGCCAGGCTAATCTTGTGGCTGACACTCTGGCCAAACATACACAAGATCAAATCTCTGTCTCTTAATGTACCTCATATGAGGCAACTGTTTGTCTGTTTCTAGCCACTAATCAAATCGTATACTAATGAATGCTCTCAAAAGGAAATATATGTATCGCTTAATGGGGCAAAAAAACAAATGCAAACACATGACATAATCCCAAACTTTATAATTCAGCAGATCCCAAACTTTATAATTCAGCAGGATTCATGGGTTGGAGCAGGGAAATCAGACCCGTTGGGCCGTTGGATGGGCCGGTTTCCCATGTAAACGGAATCGGGCTGCAATTTGTCTCGGATCAGCCCGAATATTAATTTGATAAGGCCTATTAGCAATTTAGCAGCAAATTGCAATATTGCATACGATACAAATATTCAGCATTTTTTTTACCTTGTTATCAACGTACCATAAAATATTCAGCATTTTCTTTTGCTTTTTGGTAGTAACTTTATTTATTTTAGTACCATACTTCACGTTTCTGTCTCCCGGAAGTATTTTCTTTTGTCTGCCCCGCCTAAAGGGATTAAACTTATTTTGTTTGAATGTTTGATGATGTTAAGGGTTGTACTATCTCTCATTTGGTGACTATTTGATGTATTTTCTTTGTTTAATGAAATTCTTATAAAGTGTTGTCTCTCCTTCTATCGAAAAAATTACCATACTCCACATAAGATTGAGTGCTATGGTATATACTGGTAAGAATGTTTCCCTCTTGGATAGAAGTGTAAAAATGATGTAGAAATTTAGGCCTATCGGTGACATTGGCAAGTGATTATTGTGAAAAAGTAATTTTTACCTAAAAACTACTTTCAAAACTTTAGAATTATTACATCTCTCCACTTTTTAGTTTTTTTAAGATATAGGAGTACAAAACAAATTTTCACCCAAAAAATTCATGAAAACACTTGGATGAGTGTTTTTTTTCGAGTTTCGGGGAAAATATATATTTTTAAAGAAAAATGTAGGTCCTTAATAATGTCATTATTTTTTTTATTAATATTGATTTTTTATGGTCTTGCATTTGGGCTCGCCCGGTTCGATCGGTCGGACACCGCTCTACATTCGGACCGGGTACTTCGTGGTCCTATTTTAAAGGAGATCCTCCCAATATCAGTTTCTCTATACATGCCTCCTGGACAACACTTAAGAAGTCTAGCACCACTTTTCCACTAGACCAACTGAGTATGTATTAGTATATTGATTTTTGTTTTATTAAAATAAAATCTACGACTGCTTTTAAATTATGAAAGTCGTCATACATACAATTACAAAACATACCACACATCCAACTAGTGTATAAATACCAACCAAATTATTTATGGGGTAATCTAGTGGTAGGACTATAAAAGGTATGAGGAATGTTGGTACAACTCTAGAATCAGAGAAGTACCAAATTGGGTTCAAACGAAATAGTTGGATGAATGGCCTGCGGCCGGGGGAGAAGAGACGAGTGAAAGGGAGGGAGAACAGACAATTTAGGGTAAAGTAATTTATTTCTGGATAATGAAAAATATAACATCAGGAGAGTATTTATACTAAGTCTACCACTAAACCCTAATCTAATTAATAAGGGAAAACATAATGCTAAAATATTATCCTTACTAAAATATAAAATTATAGCCTTAAATAAAAAGAAACAAATAATATTCTAAATCGTAACAATATAACTAATAATTTTAACATAATCTCCTATTCATAATTGTAGCGTATCAAATGTGCATGTGAACATGGCTCAACGGTTGAGGTTCTTGCCCATGTGCAAGAGGTCTTATGTTCGAGCAGCCAAGGCAGCGGTCTAGGCTAAAAGTATGAGGAATGTTAAGAGGTTTTGGGTTCAATCCTTGCTTCCCCTCCTCTTTGCGTGAAAGCAATTAAGTTTCACTATACTTCCTTCCGTTAGGTCGAACTGGTCGGAAAAAGCCGATTAACATAGTTCATGGTTTTTTATCAAATGGATCACGAGTTGGCCAGAAATTTACCACTGATAGTGAGATTTTCATCATAAAAAAATATCTATTCCCAAACTTAACGTTAGTAAAATTAAAAAAAAAAAACCCACATATTTTTTCTGACAAAAAAACATATTTTTCATAACTTTGAAGTGGTCCAAATGCAATGATCAATTGGGTGTGCCCTTACCCTAACCAGAGAGTTGCTGGATTAGAATCTAACCTTGATGATGATGATGATGCACACAACACAACACATGGACCCAAACATTATAATTTCCGGTTCACATATGTGTTGCAGCAAAAGGGTAAAAACTGGACTTGAAAGAAGCCATAAAAAGAAAATTCAGTAGAATCAAGTCTGACAAATTTAAAAACGATTCCCACACTCATTGCTTCCAAGCCTCTACACGATAAACAGCCCCCCAAGCCCGAAAATTAGAAAAGAGATAAACGAATAAAGCTTACAAACTTTGTCTTTTGAAAATTGCACCAACTCATTTTGAGAAAAATCCATCTGGCTTGTCAACAATTTTTCTACAACTAGGAAAAGGAGTTTTCTGCAGCCTTTTACCTTCCCATCCATGAATCATGAATGATGAAACAAACAACCAAACGCCATCACACCACACATGACAGACACACCTCAGGATTAATATATTATATTATCTCATTAGTACTTAAATAGAGTTTGAATTACCATTCTACTACTCCAATGAGCATACGTGAACAGTTTTCAATCTCCATTTTGACTTGCTAGTCGCTAGGGTTTGCCTATCATATATATATCTCGAATATATGGCCACACAAACTTAATTTATGGGTATGAAAATACGATTCAAATCTCATACCCCCTTATGATCCTTTTTAATTGTTTACCCTATGAATTTATATTTCAAAAAATCATTGGTTACTAAAAATTTTTTGTTCCTGCATATTTATAAAGTTTCAAGATGAAAAACAATATTCCATTTGTTTCATAATACTTGTCTTTTTACATATTTGAACACTTATTAAGAAAGCTATCAAAAATATTACTATATCCTCATTTATTATTTCAATTTTTCACTTTATTGAAATCCGCTACTAACAACTTATTAATAATTACAAGGCTAAATATGTAAAGTAAAGACAAAAATAGTTCAAAAAACATGTATTGTGAAACAAAAAAATTGAAAGCTAAAAAGACATGTATTGTGAAACGGAGGGAGTATAACGAAACTATTTCCATTATTATTTTTTAGAAGAATCCCACACGTAGGCAGAGTTGTAAATGAACCGAACAGTTTGTGAGCAATTTGGTGTTCGAATCGGTTAAGTTCGCTCGATTTGTAAATAAGCTGAGATTGAGCACATTTTTAAGTTTCAAAAGATAAATGAGCTAAGCTTGAGCACAAGAAAACTTGACTCGTTTATCCATGAACAAGCTCGATTATGTTTTATGAGCAAACTTGACTATACATTCACGAACAAGTTCAATTATACATTCATAAACAAGCTCCATTATATTATATATAATATATTGCTCCATTCGATGCTCGACTCGGTTAATTCTTGTTCATGTTCGGCTCGACTTGTAAACGAGTCAAGCTTGAGCACAATCTTAAAACTCGAAAGATAAATGAACTAAGCATGAGCACAAGATAACTTGGCTCGTTTGTTCATGAGCAAACTCGATTATATGCTCATGATTGAGCAAGCTCGATTAAATGTTCATAGGAAACTATATTATATGTTCATTAATAAGTTGTAATATATGTATAAAATATACAATATGTAATTTATGTTAAATTTAATATTTTTGGTGGTCTCTCTCTCAAACTATGTAGTTAAAATTTTAGTTTTATTTACTTGTATAAATAATCAAGTAAATGAGTTGTTCGCAAATTTATGTTATGAAGAAACTGAATGAGAGACTCACGAATTAAGCTCGAGCTCGGCGAGCATTTAAATGAACCAAGCTCAAATAAAATTTTGAGCTTGAACCAATTAAGTTCGTGTTCGAGCTCGCCAATTTTTAACCGAGTTGAATAAGCAACTCAAAGTTTGACTATGTGTTGAGAATCTCCTTCCCACATTGGAAGTTGAGAGTTAAATTAGCCTACATATATAGCCTTGGGTTACTCCTCCTATTGCCAATTGGTTTTAGGATGGAACCCCATGGGCTTATGTGTTGGGCTTACGTATGCGCACGACCCCCTGTTATGGCTCACGGACTTTCTACACTATGCTCGGTTCAATAAGTAGAAAAGTTTTCCTAATTTCTTTGTAAATGAATGTTCCATGTATGCATGCAGCTGAATTTATGAAAGCTAATCAAAGTCGCGGGCATATGAAATGACCGTTGTTTTGTACGTAGTAAGTTATAATTTCATGCAATGTAGAGATATTCGAGAATCTTCGGCCCATAAAGGAGCGCATAGAAGAGTAGGTGTATGGGGAAAAAAACAAACATTCAAAAGAATCAAAACTGTAAAGGAACTTGATGATGTTGTTAAAGATTATCTTACTCCAAGAAAAAATATACAGTATATATATGTTGATATATGTATAAACATAACTATATATATCATTCAGGATTTTAAAAAAAAAAAAGAAAGAGTGGAGGAATCTATGATGTTCCAAGCAGTCCAAGACAAACCAGGCATCAAACAGCACGAAAAGAAGATGGGAAAACAAACCCTCCTTTTGCTTTTTTACATACCATATACTCCTATTTTTCCTTTTTCATATTTTAATGAAAAATATTTGTCTCTGCTAATTGTGTAATATCTCTAGTTCTCTACTCTCTCTATATATAGAATAGAAGGAAGATGGTGCAATTCAACCCCACAAAATCAATCTCAAGCTTTTATTTTGTTTGGTGGAAATCAACTTGTCTGAAATTCACATGCATATATCCAGCCTCCACATTTAAAATATGAAAATGGAGACTGTTTCTTGTGTTTTTTAGAATTGTGATTAATGAAGCCCCATGCCCATGCATGTTTTTCGCCATTTGTACAGGGAATCTGTTTTTCTCCCCATTTCTTATGTGGGTGTGTTATGTTCTGCTCTACACCTGGCCTATATATATACACACACGTTCCCGGCCAATTAATATTCCCATCTCAAACATAAGTAATTAACCATGTCGTCTATCTTAGACAAGCTAGGTTTTCAATTCATGGAGCTATAATTTTATGATTTCTTAATATAGCTTGTTTCAATATATTTGATTGTGTGATGGATGAATGGGAGGAGTGGTAACAGAGAGAGAGCGGTGTGCCTGGCTCCCTGTATGCCATTTGCAGAGAGACCATCGGAAGCTTCGATGGCGTCCGCGGATGGCGTATATGGAGCCAAGCATGCCTAATCTATCAATCTATCTATCTATTATTCCTCCATCTCTATCTTTCTTTAATTAATTTCTTCTTCTTCTGTTTTCCTCTCTATACATCTTTCGTAGTTGCAATGTATACTATGTTGGATACATATTGTTATCTCTGTCGTCTTTCTAGCCTTCAAATTAAGGTATAGCCAAAGTTTTGTACATGTGAATTGTTCCACCGTTGGACATAGCCAAATTGTTTTTACACGTTTTGATAATGGATCTAATAGTTGTCGAGTTTAATTTGGCTAAAATCGCTCTGAATATATATAGTTTTGGACCATAAAGAAATTATCCTTGATATATATGTTTTCATTTTGACAGTTAAATTATGCTCTTTGATCTCTTACCCGCAGGTATCTGTTTTTTTTTTCAATTGGTCAAGTGCGTAGGTATCAGCCACCTGCTTTAATTTCTTATATACTGTTCTTTGTGATGTTAAAAAATATGGATATACTGTATATAGTATTGCAAATCGATACGGAGTATGTTGTTTTCCAGTCTCTAATTTCTTCTTTAATTACGTGATTCTCCATTACATTTATGTACAACTCGTGAAGTGCAACTTGCAGAAAGATCTGGAGATCGAGGTAAAAGACATGTGTGGAGGAGTTGATGTAGTGATGCTCGTTGGATTTCTTAATTAATTAAGTGGAGTAGATCGATTTTGAATAGACCACCTTATAAGTTATAACTGTGGCATTTTGTATTTTGCACCTATCCTCTCTTGAGGACCTGGTTTCATGTAAATTCTTAATTTCCCTTTGTACCACTTGTAAAAACTACTACACCTTTTTATATGCATGTTGAGATTCATGTAAATTCTCAGTTGAAAATGTTTCACATTTTTAGAGCAATGCATATTGATATGGCAAATGAAAAAAACAATTAATGTATATAATGTGCCATCTAATATCTCAAAGAGACTAATTATTTTGGGCAAATATACGTTTATCTTTTTTTTTAATCGAAAAGAGGCGACTAGGCGCTGAGATTAATGATAAGAGGCTAATTCGGAACCATACGGGGAGTAGCCAAATCCCTTACATCATCCGTAATTAATTGCGAAACAAATAAAGGAGGAACATCTAAAAAATGGCAACCAACAGGAAACGAAAAAGCTAAAGCAGCGAGGCCATCAGCAACCCGATTAGCCTCACAAAAAATATGGAGAAACTGGATAGCCCAGTCTCTACGAAGGAAGCCATGACATTGAGCAACCAGGCTAGATAACGGATGAGCTCTATCGAGCGACTTGTTGATAAGTTTAACAACCACTTCAGAATCGACTTCAACCACCACACGCCGATAACCTTCCTCCCAAGCAAGTTTCAACCCATGAATGACACCCCACAACTCAGCAATGGGGACCGATCATATGCCGATATTGTGAACAAAGCCTCGAACCCAACGCCCGTGATCATCCCGAATTAAACCACTAGCACAAGCCCTCATGGTAGAATAAATATATGTTTATCGATCCTAAGATTTTCTTACATCAAAAAATTAAAGCAATGCATTTTAGATAGGGGGTTAAAAACGAAGGTAGCAATTCAATTACTGTCTTTATATTCTATGTCCTAAAGGTTCAAAATTAGAAACTAAAAAACCCTACAACAACAACAACAACATCTACCCAGGTGAAACCCGATATGAGAACGGGATCGGGGGGTCGAGATATACGTACCCTTACCCCGACTCGAAGTCGGGAGGGTATCTAAGGTGAGCCCAAAGCAAAAGGTGAAGAAGGCGGGAACAAAAGGGAGAAAAGTAGGGGAGTAAAAAGCGAGAGCGAAGAAAACTCAGTAAACTAAAACTATAACAGAGAAACTAAGATGAAGAGAAAAAAGAGCAAGGTACTCCCTCCCGGTCGTCGCCACTAACACTCTGTCACTGTAATCTTCTCACGCCATTGGTCCCTACACAAAGCCATATCTGCTGAGATTGCCAGAACTGTGAGGTCTTGTTTAATGACTTCCTTCCAACTCTTCTTCGGCCTGCCCCTTTCCCTGCGAAAGTTGTTATCGACCAACCCTTCAATTCTTCGAACCGGGGCATCTGGTGGTCTCCTTTGTATCCATCTAAGCCTCGACTCTCTAAGCTTGTCACCTAAACTGGCCACTCCCACCTTACTCCTAATCAATTCATTCCTAATTCTATTCAATCTCGTATGCCCACACATCCACCTCAGCATCCTCATCTTTGCTACCATCAACTTCTGCTCCTGCGCCTTAGTATTCGGCCAACATTCCGCCCCGTAAAGTATGGCTGGTCTAACCACCGTCTTGTAGAACTTTCCCTTAAGCTTGAGTGAGAACTTTCTGTCACACAACACTCTAGACACACCCCTCCACTTCTGCCAACCTCTTTGTATTCTATGTCTAATGTCCTCCTCGACGCTCCCATCACTCTGCACCATTGAGCCTAGGTATCTGAACATCTCTTTTTTCGCTATGACCCCTCCTCCCAAACGTACTTCCTCATCTGGCTTCACCTCCTGGCTGAATTTAAACTCTACATACTCTGTCTTAGTCCTACTCAGCTTAAAACCCTCTGTCTCGAGTTTCTCTCTCCATGATTCTAGCTTTCTGCAAACTCCCTCCCTAGACTCGTCCACCAACACTATGTCGTCGGTGAAAAGCATACACCACGATACCTCTTCCTGGATCTCCCTCGTCAGAACATCCAGAACGATAACAAACAAAAAAGGGCTCAAAGCCGACCCCTGATGCAGGCCGATCCCTATCTGGAAGAACTCAGTGCTCCCCCCGGGGTGCACACACTAGTCAACGAGCCCTTATACATGTCCTTCAGAATTCTGCTGTAGGTCCCCGAAACCTCTCTCGCCTCCAAATACCTCCACAACAACTCTCTAGACACCCTGTCATAAGGCTTTTCCAAATCAATAAAAATCATGTGCAAGTTTTTCCTCCTCTCTCTGTATGACTCTACCAACCTTCTGATCAAGTGAATAGCCTCCGTAGAAAACCGCCCTGGCATAAAACCAAATTGGTTGTCCGACACTGTGACTATTCTCCTTAGCCTACATTCAATCACTTTCTCCCACAATTTCATGGTATGGCTGAGGAGCTTAATACCCCTGTAGTTGCTGCACTGTTGCACGTCCCCTTTGTTTTTGTACACTGGAATCAGGTTGCTGAGCCTCCACTCCTCTGGCATCTTTGTCGTGCGAAAAATGACATTGAAAAGTGACGTAAGCCATTTTATGCCTCTCACCCCAACCACTTCCACACTTCCACTGGAATCTCATCTAGACCTACAACTCTCTTGTTGCTCATCTTCCGTTCTTGCACCTCGATTCTGGAGATGCGTCTGACGAAAAGGCACTCTAACTGGCTCCCCTGCTTCTACTGTCGACCCCTGACCCTCATTTAGCAGATTGTAGAAATACCTTTGCCAACGTTCTTTTATCTGATTATCCTCAACTAGCACACTTCCTTCCTCGTCTTTTATACACTTCACTGTGTCCAAGTCCTTGCTCTTTTTCTCCCTTGCCCGAGCCAACCTGTACAACACCCGCTCCCCTCCTTTTTCATCCAGAGCTTTGTACAACTCCTCGTACGCCTTTTCCTTTGCAATTGCAACTACTTTCCTCGCTAACTTTTTCCTCGCTAACTTTTTTGCCACTTTATAAGCTGCCCACACTTTTATCTGTCTCTGTCACTTCTTTCCACCCACTTTATGTAGGCTAACTGTTTGCCCTTAACCTTCTCTTGGACCTCATCATTCTACCAAACTTCAGCTCTTCTATTGCAACTTCTGCCTTGGTCATGTCCAACACTCCACAAGCCACTCTCCGAATGCACTCTGCCATCTTACCCCACATATCATTTGCACTGTCTCTAACTTGCCAAGCTCCTTTAGCCTCAACCTCCTTGAAAACCCTTTCTCTGAAGACCGGTCCAACTATCGCATTTAGACGCCTCCACCTAATCCTCGGTTGCATCTCACTGGTGGTTCTCCTCTTTCTGCGGACCCAATCCAAGTCCATGACCAACAACCTATGTTGCGTCGAAAGACCTCCGTTTGTGATAATCTTACAGTCCCTACAACTCCTCTTGTCCCTTCGTCTTAGCATGAAAAAATCAATTTGTGTCTTGTTTGAAGCACTCTTGAATGTAATTAAGTGCTTGTCCTTCTTTTTGAACCAAGAATTCACTATTACGCAACCAAAAGCCACTGAGAACTCTAGAAATGCCCGACCTCCGTCATTTCTGTCGTCGAAACCGAAGCCTCCATGCACTTCTTCATAACCATCCCTCAACCTTCCGATGTGGTCATTGAAATCACCCCTACCACCACCTTTTCTGTCACTGGGATACCTCTCATCAACTCATCCAAGTCCTCCCAAAAGCGTCTCTTTTCCTCTCCGTCTAGGCCTGCATGCGGGGCATAGGCACTTATGACATTTAAGGATTCTCCACCAACCACTAACTTTATCCTCAACAATCGGTCACTTCTGCGATCCACTAGGACCACAATGTCCCTCAACTTGGCATCAACCACAATATCGACCCCATTTCTGTTACTCGACGCTCCCACATACCATAACTTCCACCCATCAATCTCTCGTGCTTTGTTACCTTTCCACGTAGTCTCTTGGATGCACGCAATATCAACGCTTCGTTGTTGTAGGATCTTCACCAACTCAAACGATTTTCTCGTAAGTGACCCCACATTCCAGGATCCTAATCTCAAACAAGTTCTTGCTCTTCTCCCCCGACTATCCTTGTTGTACTCCGGCAAAGCCATTGAGAGAGCACAGTAATGAGTCAGACAAAAGCACTTATCCTTCTCGAGTGAAAAAACTGGAACTACAACATAGACCTGCACCAGACCACAAAAACACACAACCGAACACAAAAAAAAAACCACAGAAGCAACAAGAACAGATAAAAGAAACAAGCCAGAACCAAGTTAACTAAAACAAATAGATATCAGAGTCAACAGACAACCAACAAATAAGAGAAACGAGAGCAAACTGGAATAAACAACCACAACAAAGTATTAGGAGAAAAAGCGCAATGAAAACTACAGAATTTTTCTCAAAATAGGATTCTTATCCAATCTCTTTTCTAGGGCAGGGAAAAAAAAGCGCAATAAAAATATTGATCATTATTCGATTATCCGTACCGATAAAATAAAAGTTCGATTAAGGTTAACCAACGAATATATACTATTATATGCATGTTTTTTGAACGAGAACAACTTATCTTACCTAGTTTGGTGGTAATTGTTGTGCTTTACTATTAGGAGAAGCAGGTAGATCAAGGGTTTGAACCCCCTAAAATAAATTCTAATTTATTTGGTGTTTGGGTTAATTTTTTTTGATGAAAATACATTGTAATTCATTAACTTGAAACAACATCGTTTGCTAACACACCATAAAACTCTTGCGAGAAAAAGAAATTACACACTAACAACGATGGGGAAGATGGATGCCACTGGCTGGGCCAATAAGCCGCTTGATTGGCATTCCGTCGGACATGTTCCCATCTGCAAGACACAAACAAGTGGCTAAATTCACAAATGAGAGCCAACAAAGAGCCTAGCGAAGAACGAGGCAAAGTTCCGTCTGACAATTTGTGAATGACTTGTTGGCAGTTCAATTCCACCATAAAATGAGAGAGATCCAGTGATGCTGCTACTTGAAGTCCCCATCTGATAGCCTCTACCTCCGCTACATCTATAGAAGTCCCTCTTTTAATCCTCTTGGCTCTTGTGAACACCAGATTTCCATCCGAGTATCGTGTAATAACCTTGATCCCACATTTCCTTCCTTGGATTGAAGCATCACAATTAATTTTTACCCATCCAGTCGGAGGCTTCTTCCACACTTGCACCAGATTCGTTGCACACTAACTAGGTTCGCTTGATTGAAATCTTCCAAATCTTGCGCACCATCTTCCAAAACCTTTTTCAAGTCTATCTCTAAGCCTTCAAAGATTCTGATATGACGAGCACGTCAAAAACCATACAGTAGACACACCCAAAGATTCTGAGTTTTTTTTCATCATCTAACGCAGGAACCTTCTCTGTCCAATTAAGCAGAGAGTTGAAGGAGGCCCCCCATCGAGTCCACCTCAGGAAAAAATCTCCATACCATTCTCGGCAATTTATATCCCCATAAAGCATGCATTTCATGTTCCACAACCCCACAATTGTCAAAGAAAGGATCCTGCACAACCCTTCTTTGTAAAAGATTGACTTTGCAAGGCAATATCTATTTGCATCCCCTCCAAAGGAATGACTTAACTCTTGGACATACCTCACAACGCCAAATCCACTTACATAGACGTGACATCCTATGGTCATCATGTGATTCTCCTTTCCTCTTTTCCAACTCAAACGTCGCCATGAGACCATGATAGGTTGTTTTAACTGTGAAGTGGCCATCATGAGTGTGAAACCACACCAAATGATCCATTATTCCACTTTCCATCAGATGTATATCAAGAATATAATCAACATCACGGGCAAAAACCACCCCTTGATAAGATCCTCTCGCCAACAACATTAATCCCAATCAATTAAGTCTAACACACACAAATCCCTATCAGCTCCAAAGAAATTTCCCAACACTTTGAAAGAAGTCGGTCTTGGAGTCCATCAAGTGCTCCACACATTCAAATCACTCTCATTTCCCACCTGCCAATATGTTCCCGCTTCTAAGATCCCCTTAGCCTTGAACAAACTCCTCCAAGTGTAGCTTGTAGAATGCTCAAGTGAGGAGTTAAGGAAATTTATCCGCATGTAATATCGAGCCTTAAGAAAACGTGCAATCAAAGAGTTCATCTCATGGAGGAGACGCCAACCTTTCCCTGCAAGAAGGGAAAGGTTAAAAAATTCTACCTTTCAAAAACCTATACCACCTTTGTCCTTCAGCCAACACATTCGGTCCCAACTCATCAAGTGCGTGTGTCTCTTCTGATCCCCTTGCCCTCACCAAAAGAACTCATACATAATCTACTCTATCTCCCTGCATAAACCCGTGGGCAACATAAAGCATGACATTGTATACATGGGAATAGATTGCACTACTGAATTAAGCAAAATCTCCTTCCATGTTCTTGATAAACATTGTGCTTTCCAACTATTGATTTTCTTCCACACCCACTCCCTTACATGATAAAAAATAACCTTTACCCTTTTTTGATCTACCCACCATAGTCGGCAAACCAAGATACCTCTTATGCTTCTCAACTTCTTGAACTTCTAAAATTTCTTGAATTTCTTGTCATACACCCGCACTCACATTAGTGCTAAAAGACAGTTCTGACTTTGCTAAGTTAATTTGTTGACCTAAAGTTGCTCCATACCGATGGAGAATATCTATAATTTCACGATCTTGTTGACAATTAGACCTAGCAAAAAGAATATTGTCATCTGCAAAGAACAAGTGTGAGATCACCGACATCGAACGAGCAATTCTAATCCCTTGCAACTTACTGTTAGAAGATTTGGTTTTGATGGTTCCAAAGGTCAGTGACATAGAAGTTGCATGGAGAGTCAGCGACATCAAGTTCTTATGAAGAAGTCATTGACAAGGATAACTGGATTGAAGTATTTGTCACCATCAAAAAGGGGGAATTTGTTAGAAGATTTGGTTTTGATGGTTCCAAAGGTTTGTGACAAAAAAAGTTGCATGGAGAGTCAGCGACATGAAGTTCTTATGAAGAAGTCACTGACAAGCATAACTGGTGAGAAAATATTGCAGGAAAAGTTGTGTGTGTGATGGTTCCAAACTCAAAGAGAAGTCAGTGACAAAGAAATTGAATGAGGAGTCAGCGACATCAAGCTTTGAGAAGAAGTCAATGACAAAGGACAACTAGCAAGAAACTATTGTTGAAAAGTTGTGTTTTGATGGTTCCAATAAGTTAGTGACTTCGAAGTAAGTAGCATATCGAGTCGGTGACTCGACAAAGTCACTAACATGACCAGTTGGCAGGAAAACTATTTATGGAAGGAACGCACAGATCATGTGCGATTTTTTGTAGGACAGTTGGGCGTTTATTAATTATGGAGAAAATCATCACAAAAGAGTGCAAAAATCAGAAGAATATGAAATGATTCTCTTGTGATATTTTATATGTGCGTACATGTTGTTTTAGGAAAGATTTTGTAAGATTATGTGCGATATTATTTCTTTAACCGAATAGGAAACAATATCACACTTAATCAAGACTTCTAGCTTAAATACTCAACGTTTTTAGGTTAGAAGGTCGTGGGTTCATATTGCATATCTTGTGAGAAGAAAAAGAGAGCATCTTGTGTATTTTGTGAGAGAAAGTTGGTTGTTCGAGTGACTCGATCGTGGGATTCGATCGAGTGGTGTAGTCAAGAGTTCTTAGGAATAGCGTGAGGTTGAGAGTTGTGAGAGACAAAGGTAGAGCGTGGTTCAAAGATTGTGTGATTCAATCTTGTACACGGGAGAGCTTTGTAACAACTCAAGAAATCAATGGAGCGAGTCGAACGTGCTCTTGAAATCCGACCGAGTGAGAAGCTCGGAAGGGAGTGGTTTTTCTCTAAGTAAACTAGTTGGTTTACAAGGAGTTTCCACTATACATCGTTGTGTTCTAGTATGTTTTCTTGCAATTCATAAATTCCATTTCTTATTTCAAGGTCACTGACTTTACCAAAGTCGGTGACTTCTATTGTTACTCAAAGTCGACGACTTTCCAAGAGTCGCCGACTCGTTTAAGTACTAACGATATATCCTACAATTGGTATCAGAGCCAAGGCTCTAGATTTTGTTTAGTGCTTGTTTTTGCAGGAAACAAGACTATGGAGTCCTTTTAGAAGCCTCACATCCTCAAAGTTGGTGAATATGACTAGTGGGTCGAGCAAATGAAGACTCATATTTGCTCTCTCGATGGAAAATTGTGAAAGTCATTGAGATTGGTCCAGAAACCTTTCTTAAGACGGATGGAAAAATTGAGAAGACCACGACTGAATATGATGATGCCGACTTCAAGAAACTGGAGAAAAATGCAAGAGTTAAGAAAGTTCTCCACCATGCCCTAATTGATGGTGATCTCAAAAAGGTCATTGGCTACAAGACGACAAAGGAGATATGGGATGCTCTTAAAAGGCTACATCAAGGGAACGAGGATGTAAGGAGAGATAGGATCATAAGTCTTAAAAGAGAGTATGAGAATATCTTTTAGGAAAAGGATGAGTCCCTTTGTGACTATCACTCAAGATTCCAAGTGCTTGTTATTCAACTGGAATTCCTTGGAGAGAAGCTTTCTCAATGGAAGCAAACCAACGAGTTGATCTCAGGACTCAACAAGAAATGGGACACCATCGCTGCTTCCTTGCTCACTCAAAAGGAAACAAAGTCACTAACTCTAGAAGATCTTGTTGGGCAACTCACCATGTATGGAGGCATTCAACAGAGGAGAGACAAATGACTTGAAACTGATAAAATCTAGGGTATCGCTCTCAAAGTTGAGAGGGCATTCGACTTGGCTCAAGGTGATCAAGATTTAGAAGAGATTGACTCTTATACTATTTGGACATTATGTTCTTAGCTTCTATGATTGCCTCTGTTTCTATTACTCTGCTTAAGTAGTCTTTTTGATGATTCCAAAAGGGGGAATTAACCGGGGAAATAGATTTATAAGGGAGGGATCTAAAAACTAAATGATATGTGAGTATTAAGCTTAGGGGGAACTTTTCACGAGCTTTGTTTGTGCTCTATGATTTTTGTGTGCTTCAAAGTTTTAACAGGATCAGAGTATTTGTCACCATCAAAAAGGGAGAATTTGTTAGAAGATTTGGTTTTGATGGTTCCAAAGGTCAGTGACATAGAAGTTGCATGGAGAGTCAGCGACATCAAGTTCTTATGAAGAAGTCACTGACAAGGATAACTGGATTGAAGTATTTGTCACCATCAAAAAGGGGGAATTTGTTAGAAGATTTGGGTTTGATGGTTCCAAAGGTCTGTGATAAAAAAGTTGCATGGAGAGTCAGCGACATGAAGTTCTTATGAAGAAGTCACTGACAAGCATAACTGGTGAGAAAATATTGTTGGAAAAGTTGTGTGTGTGATGGTTCCAAACTCAAAGAGAAGTCAGTGACAAAGAAATTGAATGAGGAGTCAACGACATCAAGCTTTGAGAAAAAATCACTGACAAAGGACAACTGACAAGAAACTATTGTTGAAAAGTTGTGTTTTGATGGTTACAAGAAGTCAATGACTTCGAAGTAGCATATCGAGTCGGTGACTCGACAAAGTCACTAACATGACCAGCTGGCGGGAAAACTATTTATGGAAGGAACGCACAGATCATGTGCGATTGTTTGCAGGACAGCTGGGGCGTTTATTTATGGAGAAAATCATCACAAAAAAGTGCAAAATCAGAAGAATATGAAATTATTCTCTTGTGATATTTTATATGTGCGTACATGTTATTTTAGGAAAGATTTTGTAAGATTATGTGCGATATTATTTCCTTAACCGAATAGGAAACAATATCACACTTAATCAAGACTTCTAGCTTAAATACTCAGTGTTTTTAGGTTAGAAGGTCGTGGGTTCATATTGCATATCTTGTGAGAAGAAAAAGAGAGCATCTTGTGTATTTTGTGAGAGAAAGTTGGTTGTTCGAGTAACTCGATCGTGGGATTCGATCGAGTGGTGTAGTCAAGAGTTCTTAGGCATAACGTGAGGTTGAGAGTTGTGAGAGACAAAGGTAGAGCGTGGTTCAAGGATTGTGGGATTGAATCTTGTACACGGGAGAGCTTTGTAACAACTCAAGAAATCAATAGAGCGAGCCGAACGTGCTCTTGAAATCCGACCGAGTGAGAAGCTCGGAAGGGAGTGGTTTTTCTCTGAGTAAACTAGTTGGTTTACAAGGAGTTTCCACTATACATCGTTGTGTTCTAGTATGTTTTCTTGCAATTCATAAATTCCATTTCTTATTTCAAGGTCACTGACTTTACCAAAGTCGGTGACTTCTATTGTTACTCAAAGTCGACGACTTTCCAAGAGTCGCCGACTCGTTTAAGTACTAACGATCCTACACTTACCTTCATCCTCTCTTGTCCTTAGCATAGCCGAGAAACCTTCCGCACAAATCAAAAAAAGATAGGGGGATAACGGATTTTAATTTATTTATCTTTATTTGTTGCTCAAAATCGATTTTTATTATAAAAAATAGTTGATATAATAAGTCACTGATTTGTTTTAGTCTAGTATAATGGCTTACATTGAGTTTAACACAATGACAAAACTAATCTATGATATTAGGTTGTTGCTAATGGTCTATCTTGGATTTTTCAATTCATTGTGGATATTTTCTCTATTGAATAGTTGTAGTTCAATTTTTACCATACGCCCCTAATAGAATCCTAGTCAGAAGTAGTTAGGTTTTTGGTTATATAAAAAAAAAAAAAAAACGTGTTAGTAGGAAATTGTCAAATTGAGAGTAGAGCTTGAAGTTGGTGGCACGCTTTGTCTGCGTAGAATGCTACCGTTGCCTCTACCTCTGCGCGCTTTATTCGCACGCTGAGAGTTAGTCTCTGCATATTTCTTTTCACACTCTCAACTCTCAAGGGTCAAGGGGCACAAAATCTCTAGCCTCTCATTTTCACTCAAAATATACTATAATCTCATCTTTATCAGCTTTAATTTTAACATTATTTCAGTCAGTCCGAATGCAATACTTTGAGTTTATTAATTATGTTAAAAGCCACACGTAGAACATGTTTGCTAGAGAAAACGTCTGCCTATGGGCTTTAATTTTCTCTTCTGTTTAACCCAAAGTCTTGAGATAAAGTTGAAAATAGATCACTTGTTAATTTCAAAATATGTATTAGTTTATTATATCGCACTAAGAATTACGTATTTGTTTACAAGTATTGATTGATTTGCTCAAAAAACAAAGTTATAGAGATTATATTGCATATAAATGCTGCAAAAGAAAACACTACATACAGAGTTCATACTTTCTTCTAGGGTTTTTCAAATGACCCGTCATCCGACTCGATCCGTAATATTTTGGGGATTATGGGTCGACCCGTAAAAACCATAACCCGTAATATTATTATTTTTAAATATTTTTATAATAGTATAATAATATTTACTCTTCATAATAATATAACCATATCCTCAAATCTTAATTTGAACGACTAGTTTTACTCTTTCACTATGTATTTTCCGCTGTAACATATTCCAAAATAACAGCTACAAACAACTAGTTTGAATAATATTATTATATTTTATTTCAAAAAATATTATTATAATAATAACGGCTATGGCCTATGGCCTATACATTCTTGCATTTCACTTTATAGTACTCTTTTTCCCATCTTGAAATTTATTTTCAATTATGATTTTTAATGAGACTATTAGCGATTTAGTTTATTTAAATACAAAATAAAGTACATGATATTTACACATTAAATATTAAGCTCAAATAGAACGTCACAATGAGACCATTATAATAATATAATTTTTATAATACCAAAATATTATAAATAATGCATTTATATAACATGTTAATTAATTTTTACCTCTTAAAATCAAACTAAAACAATAAAAAATAGACATGGCCCATCTTTTTATCCTATGAAATACTGTATAATCTAAGGCCAAATTTGGCCTCCAAAACCCAAAGGCCATATTTTTGATATTGAAGATTGTGTATATAAACTATGGGGGGTGCACAATTGCACATGGTAGGCCAAATTTTTTTTGATCTACCATGGGAGATGATCTCAAGTCAAACGGATCAAAAGAATTAAGCGGGTCAACATGTCAAATTGATCATTTTGACTTGTTTGACCAAGTCAAACGGGTCGACCCGTAACCCTAACCTGTTTGACCAAGTCAAACGGGTCGACCCGTGATCTGACTCGTAAAACCCGTAACCCGTAATAAATCGACTGATTTTTTTTACTGGTCAAAGAGTCAGATTGGGTTGGGTCGACCCGTTGAATAACTCTACTTTCTTTCTTCTTTTATTTTTTTGAAATAAATGGTAATTTATTGAAAGAAAAGCTAGTTAGGTACAAAAAATCCTAGGCCTCCCTAGAGGTTACAAAGTTCTTCCAATCCGAGCAGGCAAGGACCGAGGGGTGGGTTAGAGTCGGCTCCAATCCGCCCCTAAAAATAAAAACTAGTAGAAATTAAGGTAATTTTAGTATTAAATAAGTAGAAAATAAGGTAAATTAAACTACCGAGATAAGTTTAGTATGAAATAAGTGAAAATTGAGATAAATTTAGCATACCAAGGTAAATCCAACCTTCCTAAAATTTAATTACTGATTCGGTCTCTTAATACAAAGTCTCCCTTTAGGTTACACAATCCATACATTCATTTAAGAAAAATGGTCATTATATTAATGTTCTATATAAAAAATAAACACTTCGGAACACAAACGTTTACATCATGAGTCGAGAAGCTCATATAGGATATCTGGATTCTGTTTTTAGAGTGGGGATAACAATTAACAAACATGAATATATGAAACAAAAGCACCCAAGATGAGGCCCACGAGGAGTCGAGGACCATTCATTAATTTCTAACAATACTTTAAAAATAAACCCAAACTAATAATGCATTATTTTAGATATATAATCAAGTAAATTTACTTTGGTATATGTTGTGCATGCCCGTTCTTTGGATTGTGTAAATAGCCGAATGAAATAAGGCCTTCAAAAATTTTGGGCACCATATATTGAAAAGTTATAGAGAGAGTTTTGATCATATGAGTAGCATGAGGGAGAGGGAGTGAAGTGAGAAAAAATAAAAAGTCATTGAGAAGGCTAAGATAGAGTTACAAAAAATGTAACTATTGTGAAGTATTGAAAAAAAAAAATTGAACATATTTTCTAGCGGTGTATTTTGCACTTCAAAAAGCATGTATATATTTATGTACTAAAAGTAAAAGCATGTGTATATTTAGTGGATATTTATGCTCTAAAAATATAAGTGCATATTACTAGCGCGCGGGATGTGTATGTTATAGAAAAATGCTAAATTTTAGGAAGATGGGCCATGTCTATATTTATCCATACTAATTCTGTGTTCTTTGGAAGGGATCACAACTCTCTAATGAAAGAATTCAATCTATCCACAAAGATAACCGCTTTATCGGTTTCCAATACACAAACCTGGAAACCAACAACGAATTGATCATAATATTCGCCTATGCCCCGCCAAGGGCACAAGACAAGGACCAGTTCTGGACTGACCTGAAAGTGTTTATTCAGAACTGTAACCTTCCCTGTATCATTATGGGGGACATCAAAGAAATCCAACACCCAAACGAAAAACAAGGGGGCGTCAATCCTAGCCACGCCAGATTTGAACGACTAATCAATTTCAAAAACGATTGTGACGTATGTGATATCCCGATGTTTGGTAACAAATTTACCTGGAGAAGATCCAAAAGCCTCGAAAATACTACTTTCGAGAAATTAGACCGCACTTTAGTCAGTAGCCAGATTATCGAATGGTATCCGTCTATTGCGACAAAAAAACATGCCTTCTCATCCTCTGACCACTGCCCTATCTCGTGTGCTCTCCCAACAAGAGTGCCCTTCAAAGCACAACCATTCAAATTTGAGATGATGTGGACCTCTAGAAAAGATTTCCAAAACGTCATCAAGCAAGCTTGACGTCACAACGCTGGTGGATCACACATGTTTAATCTCACCAAAAAAACACAACTACTTAAAACAAAAGCGAAAGTATGGAATAAAAATACCTTTGGAAATATTTTCGAACAAATAAAAAAACTAGATGAGGATCTTCTTCAAATCCAAAAAGACATCATTGAACACAAAAACACGCAACTAGTCCAAAGGCAAGAAAGATTGTTGAAGAAACAGTCTTGCCTTATAAACTTCCACAACTCATACTGGAAACAAAGGGCTAAAAACTCCCACATTAAACTAAACGACAGAAACACCAAATACTTCCATCGGATTGCTTGTGGTAGAAGGAATAGAACCAACATCAAAGAAATTCGTACATCAGAGGGTACACAAATATCCGGACTAGAAAACATTAAAACTGAAATTAAACGGGATTTTCAAAACCGGTTACGAGCTTTGGAAATAAACCGCAACATACTCCAAAACATGACCCAAACCATTCAAAAAGAAATAACAGAAGCAGACAACACAAATCTCACAAAACCGGTATCGAACAGTGAAATTAAAAGTGTTTTGTTCAACATCGGAGATGACAAATCCCCCGGCTCGGATGGAATGCCAACAAGCTTCTATAAAAAAATATTGGCATATTGTTGGCCCGGACGTAACCAAAGCTGTTAAAAGCTTCTTCCACACAGGAAATTTTTTAAAACAAATCAACCACACATTCATAACCTTACTACCCAAATGTGAAAACCCCAATTCAACCAACCATTACAGGCCAATCAGCCTATGCAATACCATCTACAAAGTAATCTCAAAGATTCTAACAAACCGCCTCAAAAGCGTACTAAATAAACTAATCCATCCGATGCAAGGGGCCTTTGTCCAAAACCGAAGTATCCACGATAACACACTCATTGCGCATGAAATTTTCCATTCCTTCCGCTATAAACGTGGGCGGGAGGGTTGGATTGCAATTAAGCTTGATATGGAAAAAGCCTATGATCGAATCAGTTGGGAATTCCTGACCGCTATCCTCCACAAATTCGGATTCCGCGATAAGTTCGTGGGATGGATTAGAGAATGTGTTGAAACCGTCTCCTTCTTTGTCCTTGTCAACAACGGACCAACAAAACAATTTTATCCCCAACGGGGCCTTAGACAAGGGGACCCCCTATCTCCATACCTTTTCATCTTAGCCGCAGAGATTTTGGCGAGACAACTCCACCTTTTGAGCACCAACCCAAAAAGTGGCATCGGGATCCAAATATCGAGAAATGGAACAAAAATCCCTTTCCTGGCCTTCGCAGATGATATCATCATCTTTGCAAAAGCCAATAGCCATGCCTGCAAAAATATCAAGGATACTATAGACGACTACTGTCAAATATCTGGCCAGAAAGTCAACTTCCACAAATCTGCCTTCCAAGTTACCAAAAACACAAACAACAGCACAAAGGACCAGTTAAAACAAATTCTCCAAATAGCAAACACAGTTTCTCTGGACAAATATCTAGGTTGTCCGATAATTAATGGGAGAGTAACACAAAACACCTTTAAACCCCTAGTTCTGCGAACCAGATCCCAATTATCAAAATGGAAAGCGAATGCCCTATCCCAGGAGGGACGGAAAACTCTAATCAAAGCAAACCTATCTGCACAACCCAACTATATTATGCAATCTTTTTTGCTACCAAAGTCAACCCTGAAAGAACTAGACAATATTAACAAGAATTTCTTTTGGAATAAGGAAAACAACCATAAACCATTCATAAGTTGGAATTCAATCTGTCGACCCCCTGCTCACGGGGGATTGGGAATCGCCAAGGCAACCGATATGAACCAAGCACTCCAAATGAAACTACTTTGGAAAATTCTAGCAGAACCAAATAACCTATGGGTCAAAATAGTGACTGAAAAATACCTCAAAACGGAAAGTATTCTGAGCTAAAGAAAAAACAGAACACATCATGGCAGTGGTCCAAGCTACATAGCCTACGAGACTTGTTTGTTAAGGGGCTCGTCTAGCAAGTGGGGGACGACAAAACCATACGCTTCTGGAAAGACAATTGGATCGGTAATGGTCCCCTCAACCCAAAGCCTGATGCTGGAACCCCCATTAATTGGGAATAACCTGTTGAGGCGTACCTCCATGAGGATAACTCATGGAACGTTGAAAAGCTGTGTGAGGTCGTCAACCAGGATGACCTCGAAAGAATCTCCAAAATCATCAACCCCCTCAATAAAATACCAGATAGATTATACTGGCAACCAAGTAAAAATGGGTGGTACTCCACCCACTCGACCATGCAGTGGCTCCACCAATCCAAAGGTGAATCAATGATTATCTTGGAATGGATTAATAAGCTAAATATCCCTCCCAAAATGAAGAACTTCCTATGGAAAGTGGCTCGAAATGGCCTACCGACCAAAACAAGGCTTGCGGCCAACCATATCCCGGTACCACAAGGCTGTGATGCGTGTGACAACCAGTTTGAAGACACAAACCACATCTTAATCTCATGCCCCCTTACAAGGGCAACCATTAGCTCCATAAACCCAAGACTCCGTTGGATTACTGACCAGGTTTCACCAGACAACAAAAAACCACATCAGGTCCTGGAGGAAATTAAAAAAATCACAACAAAAGAGGAATTGGAACTTCTAACTACCACCTGGTGGAGCTTATGGTTCGCTAGAAACAAGAGAGTTTTTGATAACAACAACGCAACAAACTTGGACAATGCCAATAACATCACCGAATTTATCCGAAATCAGATTGAAGATTGGAGACTTGTTGGAGTCTCTGACCCCTCTAGACCCCGTACCCACAAGGTGGGGGTGGAGATAATAGAAAACGTGTGAAGTGGGTAAAACCCAAGAGGGATTAAATTAAATTAAATTTTGATGGTGCAGTGAGTGCAGATGGCATGGCTTCGTTCGGGTTCATCCTCAGGGATTCTGGCAGCTCCATCATCCATTTTGACGGAGGACTGATTGGTCGACAGTCTGTTCTGATCTCCGAGACCATCGCCTTGCGCCAGGGACTTCTTGAGGCCACCAGACATGGCATTCCCCAGATCCAGATTGAAGGCGATAACTTGCAGCTGGTCAAGGCTGTGCTCGGCGACTGGCGCTGCCTGTGGGAGATTGAGCTGTTGTGTTCGGACATCCGCTGATTGCTTGCCCGATTCCAGGATTGGAGTATCTCTCATGTCGTTCGGGAGTGCAATTCTGTAGCGGAATTCATCGCTGGATCCTTCAGACGTGTCTCCTCCTTCCCGCTTGCAGTTGACCCGGGTTTTCTCACCCTCATTCGTCAGGATGCTCTAGGGCGACCACTAGCTTGTTAGTGGGCACCCTAATTTCTTTCCTTATCAAAAAAAATAGAAAAATGCACATTTAGTATGATTAAGTGCATAATAAGGATGTTAATTAAAGTGTATGATTGATAGTGTATATTTATATGTTATAAAGTGTAAATGCACATTTTAGCGCTACTACATGTATATATAGAAATACATATGCTCTAGAGCATTCTTACAAATGAGGAAAGCAATTAGGGAGGGACCTTCTAAACAGAATGCCCTAGAGTATCCTTGCGGCCGAAGTTCCTAAAATCCGAGTCGACTGCGAATGGGACAGATGAAACAATATGGAACAATCTAGCAATGAAGTCCACCACAGAGTTGCAATCCTTGAAGACGTGCGTGATGCTCGACTAGGAAGCAAAGGATGTCAGACCTGATCAACTCAATCTTCTTCGGGCAGCGCCAATCACCAAGGATGGCATTAACCGGATGCAGTTTATCACCCTCAATATGGATGCGGGAAATGCCACATCGGGTGGCTTCAAGAATTCTCTGTCAAAGAGCGATGACCTTGGTAATTAGATCAGACTGTCGCCCGATTAGTCCGTTGTCGAAATGGATAGGTGAGCTAGAGTGGTCGTAGTGGATGAATCTAACGGAAGAGATACCATCTGAACTTACTACACCATCGAAATTAAACTTAATGAAGTTATGTTTTGACTTTTCCCACCGTGCTTTTTTTTCTTCTTTTCGTCCCTTTATGGCCACCCGAACCACGAGAAGGCTCGTCAAGTCCGTCGACGATTTTCTAATCATTAATATAGGAATGGATAAACTCGTAAATATTACTCTATGTGTGTGAGTTTTGCCAATTGTTGTTGTCAGAAACTTTCTTATTCTTGAAGTACCAAACGCATGACCATATGTTTATGAGCATTTCATTTTCGGCCTTAGAAGCCATAGAGCGAGGATTTTAACAAGATGGGCAAGATGAGCGGGGATTTTGGCCTTAGAAGCCATATGTTGATGAGCATTTCACTTTCTTTTTTTGTCGGGGTTGATCTGGGCAATTATCCAGGCAATCTTTGGGCCCATTGAGTTTAGTGTTGTTTTCGTATAAGGACATTTTAACAAAATGTGTGTGATGTCTTCATTGGGGTTATCACATGTAACAAATCTTTGTAGAACATGGATATGGTTAGACACAAGTCTTATTTTCGTTGGGAGACCATTTCTAGCCACATTCCACATGAAGTTTTTTATTTTTGGGGTATGTCCAATTTTCTAATCCAATCCAGATTAATTTGGGATCCAAAGCATTGTGGAATGCATAGAGTACCATCCCTTTTTGCTTGGGTGTAACCATTTGAGAGATGTCTTGCACATCCGCAGGGTTAAACACATGGAGTAATTTTTCGGTATCCCATGTGTTATCCTTGTGGAGGTAATTAACAACACATTCCTCCCAGTTAATGTTGTTAGCCATATCCGTCTTTGGCTTAAGAGCGCCTTTATGGGTCTAGTTGTCTTTCTAGAATCGGATTGTTTGACACGCCATCCCCGGCTTACCAGAATAATTCCTTGAAGAAGATTTCACAAAGGCTCATTAGCTTTGACCATTGCCACGTCGTGTTTTATTTTTTGGTATATTTGAAAAGACCGATTGTTTTATGGTATTTTTCATTAATGATTTTTACCCAGATATTATTCAACTCCATGAGGATTTTCCGTACGAGTTTTATTTGGAGATTTTGGTTCATCCCCATGGGACAGGGGCCTACATATCGAATTCCAGCTAATAAGCGGTTTGTAGTTATCTTTTGATAGCAACCCGAAGGGATTGGGTAACGATTCTCCAAGAATCCGGTCTCGTAGACAATTCGCAAAAGCAATGCAAAACAGATAGATCGCGACGCTATTCAGCAAGCGCCAAGGATGCGGGCCAGCATGGGACGATGCACTAGATAGAGACTCGGATGAGTCGGATAGGGCTTGACGGATCGAGCGATGCCGTAGTGTCGGCACGGGGAAGGATTTGAGAAGGAGATAGGGGTGAGGGTGAACGGTCCTCGGCGACGCCGAACCCAAATGGAGGAGGAAACTCTCTCGACTCAAACTTGGATTTCACTTGGCGTGATTACATTGATTACAAGAGAAGCCTATTTAAAGGCATAGGAAACCCTAATAGCAATCTAAACCAAATGGCCTGATTGGGCCCTATGCTAACTTAATGGGCCGACCTTCTTAAGCATAAGAAAGGCACATACCCATAATATTAAATAATAAACAACACATTATAATTAAATAAATATAAAGATAGACACTGATAGGCTAGGCTAGGCCTTGGCGGGGCCGGTTCCCATCATCTTCCTTATCCTAGAAGAAACTATTGTTTGTTTTATCTAGTTCTTTTAGGGTTGATTGGGGTAGCAGAAAAGATTGCTTGAGATAGTTCAGTTGTGTTGAAAGGTTGACTTGAATCAAAGTTTTCCTCCCTTCTTAAGATAAGGTGTTGGCTTTCCATTTTGAGAGTTGTGCCCTAGTTCACATGGTAAGGGATTTAAACGTATTTTTTGTGACTCTACCATTGATAATTGGGCACCTGAGATATTTATCCAGGGCTATAATATTTGTAACTTGGATGAATTTGTTTGATTTGGGTTTTAGTATTATTAAAACTATATATTTTCTATAACTTGGAATGAAAACTTATGAAAATTAACTTTTTTGTAAAAAGAGGTGTTAACAAGGATTGAAAATTTCAACTAGGATCAAATAAACACATATCAACTAGATAAGTACCCCTCCATGCACCTACTTATTTTTTGTGCAAAATATCAACTAAATAAACGCGTTTCAACTCTAACTACCGAACACTCACACTAGTTAATTTTTTTTAGAATTAACTACATAAACGTATTTGAACTAGCATATCAACACTAACGAACGGAATATCGATCATATCATATTCTTTCTCCATATCAAACTTTAATTTACTTCAATTCAACCATCTTTTCCTATTTTTGATTTTAAAGTGTGAATTACGATACTTGATAAAAATTAGTGTAGTAATGGCATGCGGAGGGTTCAAACTTTAAAGTGCATGTTGCAAAATTAACAAGGTACATGCAGGAAGTCAGGAACAGGGACCATACGTCGTGGTGTCTCCGTCAGATCTACTAACATGAATTGCAATCTTCATATATATTATGTGTCACTTCTACACAAGATGCTGCAAACTAAAAAGCAACCCTTGCTTTACGTTCTCATGTGCTTTTCTCTGATATTGAAAGCTAAAATACCATATATATGATAGAAAATGACATTCATGGACCACACTTTCACCCTGGTTTCATTATTCTGAAAACTCCTAATTTTTACAAAGTCGAAGACAGCTAGATACACACCATATATATTGGTCAAGATCGAACTATGATTACCATATGAGGGATCGGACTTTGGAGTTTGATTGTTTAAAAAGTAACCTTTTTTGTGCTTACTTGGGCAACCTTAGACATATCATTGCACACCAAAATTTTAACTATTTGACAAGTCTTTCCGTTCTAAGCCAATCCTCTATTCTCTTTGAGCAACTACATGTTGAGGGGGGTATTTAGGGAGGATGGGGCATTTAAGCATCCAAAAGGTAAAGCCATCCATACGGATTAAAGAGTAATTCGTTGTTCGGGTACTGCAGAGACCCATTGATGGCCGACCCTCGCAATTTAATTTTTCCATACACGTTGTCAGGGATCTTCGAACTTCGAACATCTTGGACAGAGGTTTAGCACCTCATCCCACTAGACCAACTGGTTATTGGTAAATTCGATTAACTTGGAGAGGGGGAATAGCTCTTAGAGAGAGAAAACGTCTCTGTGTAGAAATTAAGATTTTTTATATACTCCATGATTATCTGATTTATCTTTAAATTAAATCAGAAAATGGATTTCAACAATGAAATAATAAATTTTACTTTGACCAGTTAAAACAATAGACCATATTGGATAGCAAGTTAGGGAACAAATTGGGAAGGAAGAGTGGGAAGTTGATAAATGATAATCTTGAACTCTCAAGATCTATACGAGCGAGGAGCCAAGGGCCTCTTCCATGGGCTTTTGGGCCAGATCAAGGGAAATCCACAATAGCCCATAAGCTTGTCTACAACTTCCCATAAATCATTTGTACATTGCAACTTCGGCCCTGTTTGGATGTCCATTAATTACATTAAATCTCGCATTTAATGCAAAATAATGCATTAAATAGTGCGATCCAAATGCACCATTCATCTCAATCGGCGTATATTTTTCGTCAACGCTGACCGAAGAGATTCAAGAGAAATATCACATCATCATTCTATACCAAACACAATAGTTGACCTAGATGTATGCAAACTTGGCAACCCACTTCGTGATCTGTTCAAATTGGACAGAAATCAAAATTCTAGAACAAAATGAAAGCTTGTAAATTTTGACAAGTTATTATTTCTGGATAGTTACTTGTAGCATTTGCTTATCTTTCTACACAAGGGATTCCTAACAAGAATCTCCTACACCAAAAACTGCAAAACAAGCTATTATTTCAATGCGCAATTGCACAGCAAGAAATACAAGGAGACAACAATATGGTCAATAAATAGGAAAACTGCAGAATGATTTCAAATGTCAAGAAGCTGGAGTTCCAAAGCTGAATACATTAACAGGATGATTGCATGACAGTAGAATTGGAAGGCCTGAAGATCTTCAGCAAGAAAGAACATTAGTTCTTGACTGTTGTGACATACTTGAGGAGCATCTGAACAACTTCAGGGGAGATACTCGCGGACTGGGTTTTCAGCTGTTGGATTTTTGCCTCTGTTTCTGCCTCCAAGCGCTTCACGTTAGCACCTGAGTCGCCACTACTCTGTTTCATCATACCATACAACAACAAAAAATGGTCAGAATGGAACTACAGGTATGGAATCATGGGAGAATGTGTTGTGTTTCAAAGGGTTTCCTCCTGTATCATACTATAAGAAACTCCAAATAAGGTGCAAGATGAGATAGTTTTGAAAATTTTGGTATCAGAATAACTATAAGGTTTGGATAAGTGTCGTACACCATATGAAATGCTTCGTTGTGTTATCTTCTTAATTCTAGCTACATTGTCCAGTATTCATTATAAGAAAAGAGAGGCGGATTTCACATTAGAGACAGAAATGTTACTGAACCTCAAAACGCCACCTTATAATCATCGTTTACTAAAAACCAGAATTTGAGATAAACTATACTAAGTCTATAACCAAGATTTGAACTTTAAATATTACATATTCAGGAGGAAGACAAAACCAAAGTTGACATGTAAAAAAGCCACATGCACAGACTGTATCACACAATATATAAAAGGATATCAGAAATTATAAGCCAAAAACAGAACTTGTTTTTTCTTTTAACTTTTTTTCTTCATTTGTTATTTGCATCATCAATTGCACATATGCACCCTATATAGCAACTTGGTGAATGGAAAATACGAGATCAGAGAAAATGTGCATTAAGGCCTCAACATTGCATTTCAAATACTTCTGTAAATGCGGCTAAATTACCTCTGCAAGTTTTCTCTGGAAATCAGCCTCCATCTGGGCACGAAATTCAGCAATCTCCCTCTCAGCCTCTTCCTTTGCCTGCTTTAGTCTGGCCATCTTAGCTATAGGAACAGAGAGAAAGACAGTCAGTTCAGATCAAATTAATTACCTTAAAAGTCTGGGGTAAGCAAACTCCATATTTACCAAGGAGACATGACTTCTTTCATGAAATTCCATGTAGAACACATGAATGTATAAGCATCAGAAGTTCATAATTTGACCAAACAGTATTTCCTCAACTAAAGACTGGTAAGCTAATGTATAATACTATCTTGAACTGAGCTATGTATTCTTCAATGTGTGAACCCAGTGAACTTAGCAAAGCACTTTGTAATATCTAGCTTTCTTTGCAATTTTTTTCAGAAGCAACCATGTGAGAACTGTGTTGGGCTTGAGAATATGTTTACCATTTCTTGCAGTGTTAACAATGTGTTGTGCCTCTTGCTCCGCAGCCAGCAAGAGCTGGATCCCATTTTGTCCTCTGTTTGAGTCCATACTTTCTGTGAATGAGTTCTTCTGAGAGTGATCGAACTATTCAGAAGAGAACACAAGGGATAACAGAAAATTAATATGTGACACAAAATATTTCCCCCTCCAGATCATGTCCTTCAAAAAAATTTGAGTCCAGATTACATTAACAATATGTTAAATGGGGATATCACTAGCCAAAATCTGAAAGCAAATAGAGAGTAGATACAAAGGTAACTTTAGAGTTTTCTTATTCTAGAAATGTCTCATTGCCTACTGTGAATTATAAATCCAAATTTGCCAATGGCGATAATTTCTGTAAAAAAACATATTAGCTTGTAATCTCTCAAACACCATATCAGACAGGCTTACCAATAATCATTCTATGCTAGCCATTCAATCCTCTATCAAAACTATCCAATAAATAGTAACAAACAGCACACCATCACAATTGAAAACAGGAAATTTAATGACGATTCCACATATCACAATCATAGAATTGTAGAGCCACAAAAGCATAACGGTGACTCGAATTCCTCTCATATTCAAGTTGAACAAACTGCTACAATTTCACATAATTAAATCAAAAGAACTCGGTTTGATCAAACTTATCTAAAATTTTCTTTTCGAGATATAATTTTGAAGCAGAAGATTGTAGAAGAGCTGTGAGAGTGCGATTAATTCCCAGATCTAGGCAGGCAAGCAACATGCTCAATTTTCAAGAGTTCAACAGACATAAAAGAAGAGGAGGGAGAGTTTGACGAATCTAACCTAAACGGATGCGTGGCGAATTCCCGATCAATTCCGACGCCGAACACTCACCCCGAAAGCGAGATTGAAAAGCGATCAGCGAGATGTACGTGAGATTGGAAGGACCTCGACCTGCAAAAGCCAAAATCTTCTTTATAAAACCAAACTCTTTCTTCCTTTTCTTTTTTATCTTTTAAAAAAATACTAGGGAATATAGGAAACTTCCTTATCGGGCCTGATGGGCCCTGTTTGTTTTTTTGGGCCGATCCTTCAAACGGCCCAATATAGCTCATTGTATTAATACCGTGAACATGGGAAAGACGGCTATCAGCAGTGCATATAGATACGAGCTATCCAACAAAATAGAGATTTGGAGCACAACCTTGTTGAAATTTGAGCGATGAATTTTTCACTTGTCTTTGATCGGGTTGAACTATGAATTCTAAATCCGGCTTATTGTAGATTCAGAATATTCTAACCAGATTAAATTTTACATTATAGGTTTAAGGTTTCTTATCATATCCAATATTTACTTCTGTCAAGTATACTGATTATTATACTAAATAGAGGCTTAGTCTAAACGCATCGTTCTGTGAACTATCGATGTAACAGCACACTTGGTCAATGTTTGACTTTATTGTGCTCTAAACGTAGTGTTTCAATCACCCTGTAAATCCCCTTTCTATAAAGGAAATAACGAACTCTGTACTATCTGATTTTGATGGAATGAAACGCAAAACCACTAAGCCTCTCTAATTCTTTCTCTCTTCAAAATCCAAAACCCAAATTATTACAACTTCTTACATTCTTGCCTAAATAAACCTTCAACAACATAATTCATCAAGTAGATATAAAGCTGCCAGGTAAAATATTGTTTTCTGCAGTTTTGTATACCATCATATATGGTACATCCGTACATGAAAATGATCTCCGAAACTATTTTCCTTTTAATCATGTTCTTTTGCACGTCGACGCTCAAGTTACTTAGAAGTTAGGATCAGATACATTGCATCGTATCTCTTTTACTCCAACTTTGTTCTTATTAATTATATGGATTTGGTGAAAGCAGCTTTGTGCATACAGCATCTGTTTCCACAACTGTTAAAATTTGGAATATATCTTCTGAGCTTTAAGTACCATTGATATTAGATATGAAAATCCACATGGGATCTCTAAGTACCATCTCATCTCATATTTCTTTTTTATACTACTGAAACAGCAAGAGCTCTGATTCATAAAAGACAATCTTACAACAGAATGGAACAACTCAAAATTGCGCTTCTATAATATGATGTCCTCGAGTACTCAAGCAAGTTTGAAGTTTGGGTCCATCATCCATGACAAACCAAGTGGAAAAAAGGGAACTAACAGTGACAGTACAAAAAAACCTCTAGCTATAATTGCACTTACTACAGCTCATCCTTGAGATCACCACTGCTAGTCTGGGATTCGATGACCGTGTCATCTGCTTCTGGTTGTGGCTCTGGAGGGGAGATCGGTTTTGCAATCTTGAAAGGAATGGAAGCGTGCTTCTTTATGAATTTGTACATTTCTATCGCATTACGCTCACCTTCAAAAACAATCTGCAGCATATGGTTTTCTTATGTAAGGCAACCACTCTATTTGAGAATCAAATTATGGGTATTTCTTGAATTTTGACAAGTTAAAGCACATTATGAATGGTAAAAGAGTGGAGATTTGCAGGATGTAATTACCGGCTCAGATGTCTTGTTTTGTGCAGGGAAGAAGAGGATTGTTGGGAACCCTTCACTCTGCAGATGAAAAGGTGAGCAAATCAGTCTCTATGAGAAATTATAGAATGCTCAGAGGTTTGTTTCTTGCAATTGAAGAAAAGGCACATTGATTTGTAAGAGAAAAGTCCCTGCAGCAAAGTGAAATTACCTTAGCTCTGGGGTGTTCATTGGTAGTCCCGTCCATTTTTGCTATGGTGATGGAATCAATTTCGCTCAAATGGAGGGCCAGCCTATTGTAGGGTCGTTCGAGAGCGTGGCAGTGGGGGCACCATGGAGCATATATCTAGTTTAATGCAACAAATGAAATTTGTTATCAACTGAATTGTAAGTTCAGTTGCAGTTTAAAATTTTGAATGAGTTGTTGAGATTACCTCAAGGAGTACATCCTTTGACTCATCCAGAACTATTTCATCAAAGTTCTTTCCTACAACTAATTTGACAATACCCATATTCTGCAAGAATTTAGTTTGGAGAACATCGATCAGAGTTCAGATTAAAGATCCTAACGACCAAATTTCAGTTATTAGGATTGGGAAGGTAAAGTTTAAGAACATACATCCTCTGGGATTGGATCAGACTTGTAGAAAGGTTCGAGCTTCTCAGCAAGAAAGTCTGTTGCAAATGACTGAAACATTGAAGTTGTAGTTGGATTATTAGCAGAAAAATTATGCAATTTGCATTTCTGAAGATCAAATTAGTTTTTGATATAGAGATGAATTGAGTTTGAAGGATTAATACCTTCACACTTTCCAAGGTCAAGTCACCATCAAACAGGAACTTCTTGCCCTCCACTACTCCAGTGTATGCAATTAGCTGAGTGCCAAATGCCAACCATTGATCATATTTAGTTAGGATGGATCAAATGAGTTGTTTATGAATAAAAAGATTAGTAAAAGGAAACTAAATAGACTGTGAATCAAATAAAACAAAACTGACTTTAGGAGAAGCTCCTGTGATGCCAAAATAATCCGACATTGGTGTCCCATACTCCTCATTGTCCCTCTCCACATAGACGAAAACGAGCTGCAAAAGAGGCCATGCTATACTGTTAAGGTTTTCCCTATGAGATTGAGTACACACATTATAATCCAAAGTAGGTTAGTAAACCATTTGTTGCCCTGTAAATTGCCCTCTTACAAGAGAAATATAAACAAAATTCAATCAGAATTATTTGCTTAAAATTAAAATCTCAAGTTCAAGTCTGAATTGTCATTGAATTGTGTGAACTAAGGTTCTGATTATTTTTTTTTGAGTAGCTAAGGTTCTGAATTTCTGATTATTCGCTTCTCTTCCGAAACGTCCAACTTCAGTCATCTCTCCCATCTAGACCATATGCAAATACTATTGTTTATTCTCAACACTCTGACAAATTACAAATATATGTAAAAAATTAAGGGTACGTAGTTTGTATACCTTGCCCTTGAATGCTTTTGCTGCCTGTTCAAATGCAGGAATGTACTTCGCTGATTCATTGGCCGTGACAAAAAGCATCACCTGTGAGGGAAATGGTACTTACAATGATCATCATAGCAGCCATTAAGGAGATAAGTAATTTTGAATCAGTGGCCCCAATAATATATATACCTGCTTGTTAATAGGATGTTCAAAGATAATTGGGCCAGTTTCCCTGGTAAATGTGAACACCAAAGGATATTTGCTGGTAGATACAAACTCCAAGATAGCTGATTTGGAGAACTCACCATCTGCAAATCCCATAAATTACTCTATCAGCACTGAGTGAGAATGAATTTTAAGTTGCAGGAAAGATGGACACAAAAAAAACTAACCATGTGTGGTCAGCTTCTCAGCCTCCTTCTTCAATAAAACCAAAGCAGGGCGCTTGGCATTAGAATCAATTTGGAAAATCTTGGCCACATCAGGGCTAGAAGTTTGGTAGATTTCCACATCATCATCTAGTTGTGATACAGCCTCAAGCTCCTTGGTTTCAGGACCCTGTAAATACCACAACCAGATCAATCAGATACACTTGCAAGCAATCGCAAGGATCTAAGATCTATGCTCTTCGACTTCGACACAAGAAGTGATTGTATTATTCACCATAGATATAAAACATAAAGTAAAATGGGAAAAAACACAATGTCAGC